>CM029533.1:35204351-35566067 GCA_017141395.1 Laodelphax striatellus | reverse complement strand
TTATCGGGCATTCGCATCGTTCCATGTCATTCAATTCTTTTCTATTTGATACTTCATATATATAGGCTACTTTATGATACTTCATACTTTCATACATACACTTATATACAATATATATACACTTATTTACATATATACTTTATTATCATGCATCTTGACAGAGTTGGTAGGCTGCTCAGTGGGGTACCATCTTTCTCTACCGGCCTTGTCACATATAAATATTTTCACGCACGTCCTGCTGGCTTTACGAGTTCATTTCTTCGCTTCGCGATACTTTATACCTGACAGATTTGCATGCAACAATACGATTCATAAATATTGCTTTGATTCCAATCCGATCCAATAAATTCTGAATGTATTATTTGTATACAACTAATACAGCCTTTGCAGTGGGCTGCTCCCAAGTTTAACTGCTATCAAAGGTACCTTTCGATTTTGAGCTTATAAAAGTAGATTACAGATCAACGTTCGATAAAATATGCTGTTAAGAAGTGATTCGAATAAATATGAACAATGTATTATTGATCATATGAGAGATTGATAGATAAAAACAATATGAGACTGATACAGAATTTCGGTATAAAAGTTACTCAAATAAAGAAGTCAGTAAAAATTTGAGAAAGATTTTTCTACATAAAAAGTTCTAATGGAGACTGAGGTGATAGATGAATAGAGTAATTTTAAAATGAATGGAATTATTGAAAAATGGATTGAATAGTTTCAATATGAATAGAATAATTTTAAAATGAATGAAATTATTGAAAAATTGATTGAATGGTTTTAATATTATTGTTCAATTCAATACTATCCGAGCTCATCTTTCTTCATTTCAGATTACTAGAATGTAAAAAATGTCAATCGGGAACTAAACAAATTAAAATAAAGTAATTGGAATTGTAATTTAAAATGTGAATCAGGAACTAAACAAATTAAAATAAAGTTATTGATCGAGTATGAATGCATTCTCATCTGTAAAATCCCTGATTTTGTATCAATTTTACTATCTTTGATTAAAAAACTAACTTACAGAGTTTAGTGTTCAAGTATTAAGAAACAACAAAATATCTTATTTTATTCCCCTAATTGATTGCATGGACTAGGTATTTTGAAAAAATTCAAGCATTCCTCTCACAAAACTTCATCTAAACAGTAAACAACTATTTGAAAAATATCCGAGTCCATGGTTGATTTCAAGTAGTGATGATGGGAGAGATAACAAACGAGAGTTCTGAACAACTAAATCCTTCTTCTATCATGGAAGCTGCTTTACATTGGAAACAAATCGAGAAGGTTTGGACACACAATCAGATAAGTCAAAAAAGTGTCTACAGGCATTACAAGTGACGGGCACTTTCCAAGGGAAACGCTCTTTCAGATTTATTAATTCGCGGGAGAAAACAATCTGTCTTTCAAACGCGTTTTACTGGGAGCAGCTCGTTTAATCCTCAACGGGGGTCTGTCTGTCTTATAATAGCAGAGGAGAGATTTATCTGCTCGCATTTTATTTTGATTTCGTTCAGTATCTCGTCCTGTTCATCTTGATTTGCATTTGGTTCAAATGTTCCATACAAGATACAATCCAAAAATTTATTCAAATAATATTATCAATAATAACATTAATTGTGATATGCGTTAGCAATTGTTTTCAATATTAAACAGAGTATTTCAATAATAGAGTTTGGAGAATGACTATTGAGTTGATCAATATGATCTGGGACTTTTTTCTTATAGCAACCTATAGTAAAAAAATAAAACTAGGAAACACAATTGTCTATCAGTTCCAAGAAAGGTCTCACCCCAAAAAATCTAAGAATGAGTTAGATATTGCACTGTCATTGTAATTATTAATATATGCATGACCATCTAATGAATAATACAAAAATTGAAAAATCTTTACTATTTCAATATGGAGTTCATCTTACTGCACGGGGTAAACTCGTGTAGAAAGAAAATGGTTTCGAGTCAAAAATGTCTAGCAGATGTTGAAGCTCACTCAAATTGTTTGAGGGAATGTTTCAATTCAAACTCAAGCATGTATCTTAAAAGAGTACGCAGCCTATGCGAATGCACCTTATAGGGAATATTTTACGTCGATGGGGAAATTTCTAACTTTAATGGCAAACACAGTACTTCCCCCCCCCCCCCACCAACGTTAAAAACACTCAATACCAATTGTTCGCTGCATTGTCAATTCATCAAAATTTTTTATTGTAAGCGGCTATCGTAAAATAACCGAAACCGACCTAATCTTGAGATAAAGAGACAGTGAAATGGCGTCAGTCGGCTACATAGACACCCAACAAGAATTATTATTAGACATCGAACGATTGAAAAACATTAAACTACGAGACGCCGGATTGGAGTATGTTTCCAAGTCGGGGAGAAATGTACCCGCTAAAAAGCAACCCGGTAAGCTGTTAAAATGTTAAAATCAATTGCCCTTTTCACAATAATTTTATGTCAGTGAATTTAGGCTCAGATACGACTTTTCATGAGTCTTTTCCTTATCAAAGCCAAGATAGGCGTAGTATCTACGTACTTCAAACAGCATTACATAAAGTTTTTTTTCTTTTTTTTTCTTCAAAGATAGATTGCTATCTAGTCTTGAGACTAATGAGCAACTTTTTTCTAACCTAAATTACTAAGCACTTTTTACAAGAGTAGTCCTCTTTAGGCTCTCTTATTCAAATTAATTCAATTAAATCTGAGTACACTACTGATGACGGTACTACATAGCTAGGTTTCATTCATTCACACCACTGCTCTGCTTTTTCACTGGACACAAGACACTTGAATCAAGCACTACACTAGTTCAAATGGCTTCTTCCTTTTGAGCCTCCTCGCCAATCCTTCATGGTCTAGCAGCTGGATTGCTTCGACGTTGTGGTGTTGGTGGAGTCGGGCCTCGTGTTTCTCTGCATGCCTCTGGATTTCGGTGGATACCAGGTCAACTTGCAGGTCTCTATGCAGATCGCTGTTCCTCACGTACCAAGGAGCATCAACAATGTTTCTCAGCACCTTGTTTTGGAAACGTTGTATGACTTTGATGTTACTCTCTTTGGTACACCCCAGAGTTGTATACCATATGTCCATACAGGCTTAAGTATCTGTTTGTACAGCAGTACTTTGTTAGGGATTGAAAGGGTGGAGTTTCTTCCAATCAGCCAGTAAAGCTTCTTGTATCTTATTCCAAGCTCCTCTCTCTTCTTCTTGACATGAGCCTTCCAGCGAAGCTTTGCATCCAAGGTCATCCCCAAGTACTTGGCATCATTAGCATATGGTACAACCTGATTATTGATGGTAATTGGTATTGGTCCAGCCCTCTTATTGGTAAAATTGATGTGAACAGATTTTGCTTCATTCAATTTGATCTTCCACTTAACCGTCCAATCTTGAATTTTTCTTAGAGATCTTTGAAGTTTTGCTGTTGCAATATTGATGTTGCTATCTACAGCTAATATTGCTGTGTCATCAGCAAATGTTGCTATTGTATTATTTTCTAGACAAGGAGATCACTTGTAAATAGAAGGTAGAGAATCGGGCCCAAAACACTTCCCTGAGGAACTCCTGCCTTTATTTCATTGAGTCCAGAATATCCATCTTCATGTTTAACTCTGAAGTAGCGTCCTGTTAAATATGAATGCAAAATGTCTGTAAACTGCTTGGGGAGTAACCTTTTCAGCTTATAAATTAGCCCCTCATGCCAGACTTTATCAAAAGCTTGACTCACATCCAGAAAAGCTGCAGAACAAACTTTTTTTTCTTCTAAAGATTTTTCTATTACATTTACTATCCTGTGCACCTGATCAATTGTTGAATGTTTTTTTCTAAAACCGAATTGATGATCTGGAATCAATTTTTTTCTTTCAATTATAGGTGTCAACCTCTTTAATAATATTCTTTCAAATAGTTTAGACATTACTGGAAGCAATGATATTGGCCGGTATGATGAGATGTCATGTAGTTGTTTTCCAGGCTTTGGGATATTACATAAAGTGATTCTAACTAACATAACCTCAAATTATAATAGCCTAATAGACGCAAGCTACTTCTACTTGTATAATAGAAAGTTATGAAAACACCATGATATAGTCAAATACCATTAATTTATTAATCGAATTCACAAACACAAATCGGCATCATTGTGCCATCTTCAGTTTCGTACCAATAAACATTAGTACATTACTTCAAATAGTACATGTATCAAAAAAATAATGGTTTGCACTTATAAACTTTAGTACACTGAAGATGGCCAAAACATGTTTGTGAATTGGTTTAATAAATGAGTGAAATTTGACTATATATTAGATTAGATTTATCTCAAAAGTGCATAATTTCTCAATTAAATAACATGATGAATTTTGTACGTTGTATATTGTTTGTGATAATTATTTATTGAGGAATAAAAATTTATTCATTCATTTTTTATATCAGTGTTTTCATTAGGTTTAGATATCACAGCATCTCACTAGATTTTGTCATTAGGATTAGGAAATGAGTTGGTGGCTATTTTCTTGCTATAATAATAATAATAAAGTATAGCAGGATCCATTTAACTTTTCAGAGAACAGCTGATTTAACGTTAGTAAACGAGCGTACATCAATCAGCTGTTTCTGACAATTTAAAAGAATCCTGATATAATGTGAAGTATATAATGTAATAAATAAAGTACCACTCGATTAAGTTCATGTTTCCAAGCTGTTACAGAGCTTGAGTTAATTTGTATGTGTAATATGCTTGTATAGTATACCATGTACTTTTTTCTATTATTAGACCTATTTGAATTTTGTTAGTTTTAATTTTTCTCTAATATGACTCCTCAATGCGCATAAACGCCATAAGCATAATAATATAATTTGATAAAGTTGATGTTAAACTGATCTTACTCCATAAATAATAATATAAATTCTAAACTAGATTTTCATACAAGACTAAAATAAAATTTATCATCATCATTCATCACTATTAACAGGATTGCTATTATTTTTTATCATTATTGTAGGTCAACTATGCAACTGTCCTCAACGATGTACGGACAAAGTGCCGCAAGAAACTCGTGAGAAACTATTCATTGAGTTCTACAAGATGGCAGATCAAGTACTTCAGAATCGTTTTTTGCAAAAGTTTATAGAAATGAGGTCAGTGCAGAAGAGATTATGGTCTGAGGAGCATCGAATTGATGGCAGGCTGCAGAGAAGGGTCTCCTGTAAATACCATATTCCAATTGGTGCCGATGATGCCACAGCTGATGAAAGTGAAAATGAAGAAGCTCTTCCAACAAAAGAGCAAAATTCACATGCAACAAGTAAGTAAAAACGGTGAAAACAATACGCCCTGTATCGCAGCATTAAGTTATAGCACAGATAACAGTATAGTTACTCTATGGTTATAGTCTGGCAACAGACAAAAGAGCTTCCAAAATCAGAACTCTACTGCGCAGAGAGAGCGCACGTTATGCAATGCAGCAGTTTATCTCACTCGCTCATTAGACCAGTGGTACTATGTGATACTGTATCATTTTAGTGATACGATGCGCGAAGGTTCGTTTGTCTGTTGCCAGACTATAACGCAATATTTGAATTTGACAACAAACACTAACCAATTATTGATAGGACTAATCACATTTTTCCCCCAATAAATTGAGAGTTTAATAGCTGTGGAATATTTTCAATATTTCATAATTCCTTAAATATTCAAATTAATTAGTTTAAATTTGATGAAGTTTGGTTCATGATTGAATTTTCTTCCAAAAACAGCGAATTTGCTGCTCCAATATTTAATTTTTTAAATAAAAATAATTTTAAAAATCTTTGACAATAAATAATGATGGCAGGAATTGCCAGTTAGAATTGGACGCTCATACCCAACTATTAATACATTAAACTAACCAATAACTATTACAAATTACTATTTATATAATATTTAGTTCTGTTAGGGGTCAGTTCCTAGTCCAGTTCTAGCATATTGCCTCCCAATAAGCTACATCTCCAATCAACTATTTCAATCAAAGATTAACTTTAATCAACTTTTGAGCAACCGGCTCAAAGTTTTCAAATGCCATGCGATGCAGCATTCAGTTCTTTCGAGACAGTCTAATTTACATATAGGACAAAACCATTCATTCAAATTGTCACAATTTCTTTTGTAGTTCATCAAGAATAATTCCCTCATGTGGAATAAATATTTTTTCTATTCCAGAATTGAAAAAGCGACCAAGACGATTCAACAACACTGTTGAAGTGTGCCAGAAAGCATTCATGAACATGTACACCATCACTGAAAAAAGAGTTCGACTTCTAAGAGAAAAACTAATAATGAAATCAAGACAAAATGTCAAAATCCACACCGCTCCACACATTGATGAGATCGAGACGGCGTTTTCTCTAGCCAAGAATCTATTGAACACACTCGCACCCCCTCTATTACAAAGCCAATCACCTAACATTGCAGAAGAGAAAATTCTATCATCAATCAATCGTGATATTACTCTAGTCAACAATTTCTTCTTCTATCAACTTTGGAAACCCGAAGAGATTGGAGAAGCAAAAGACAATAAACGTAACAATGCATCAATTGATATTAGTACGGATGATGAAAAAAATAATAATTATACAGACTGAAAATGATGATAAGAATTTTTTATATTAAGTTTAATTTAAACCAAGTTTGTAAAATTGGAAACTATCAAATTATAACAGCAAAATAATGATCTAGTTAGCTATTTAAATTTTATGTTCTGTTATGGTACGTTTCCATTACTACAAATCACATGTTCCCGGTACAAATTTCTAATTTGTAGTATAGGGCCAAAATTTCTTGGCACTTAGCTCAACCGGTTCGAGCTATGGCGAGGGGGGTAGTGCGGGTACGTTTCAGAAAATATTGGGTTACTACATGCACCGATCAGCTGAGAGCATAATCACAGTCAGGGGGGTATTCAAAGATTTATAGCAGCAGGCAATGTTTTTAATTCGATTAGTAGTAGACAGCTGACAAGTGCCAAGAGATTTTGGCCCATCTATAATAGAAGACTTGTGCCGGGCACATGTCGGGAGCATGTGATTTGTAGTAATGGAAACGTACATTTAATAAACTTCAGGATATCGTACTCTAAGGCAGCTTGTACACCGGAGCAATAAGCAATAAGCAACATTTGGATCATATGATCGTCTACTCTATAGAAACAAATAGTCCAATGCACACCTAAAGCAGCTGTTTCGGTGTGCATTGAACTATTGATTTGTATAGAGTAGACAATCATATGATCCATATGTTGCTAGTTGCCTATTGCTTATTGCTCCGGTGTACGACCGGGGTTAGGCTCTACTCACACTTGGATACTCAAATCGCGGATACTCAGCGACTTGAATAACAAACATGTGTTAAAATTATGACGTTCAGACTATACGGTTGCAGGATCGTCTGAAAGTCATCATTTGAAAACACATGTTAATATTATCAGAGTCGCTAAATAGCCGCGATTTAAGTATTCAAGTGTGAGAAGATCCTAAAACTTTCGGAAATTCATAATGCTGAGGCCTATATCATTCTCATTAAAAACTGCAACCATACTCATCTTTTACTACACACAAAGCATTATATTATTTTCATTGGAAAGCACAACCATACTTGTACAGGTTTGTCTGACAATTTATAAAAATTACATAGATTTAATAAAATATTTGTCTGTGAAATTATAAATTAAATAATTCTATCAAAAAGTTGTAGTATTTACATTCAATAGAATAAGAAAAAGCAAGGGAGAAATAGCTAATTGGATAATGATTTTCGCAGTGTTTGACTACTGTGTATGGTGTTTTAAAAAATTACAAATTAAGCTGATATAAAAACTAAAACCAACTCCCAGGCATAGACTGAGTAGAGTAAGTGAAGGTGAATCACTCTTGGTGATTCATGGGGCATGGTGCGGTTTCATGATACCAGTAGACGTGTAGTGTAGTGTTCTAGTGTAAAATTATTTATTAGAGATGGCTCAAGACTAGGCTACCTGAAACTGGGAGAAGTGTGACTTTCAATAAATATTTATGTTCTGGGAGTTCCACCATAGAGGAAGCATTACGCAAGTAGATATCTCATGGGATAGGGAACGTTGTTGCGGTTTCGGTGTACGGTCAAGACTCTAGTCCACGTAGCTCCTGTACGGTGAAGCTAGGGTCGCTAGAGGTATCACAATTTTTACTGTATTATCACATGAAACACACGTTAGCTAACACCAAGTCCTCAGAGATATCGGCAACATCTAGGTACGTTCAAAAACCGACCATCACTCTTCAACATGGGCATGAACCATCTATTTGTGTAATGCTTTCTCTAAGGTTCTATTGAATGTGTTGAGTTAACCTAAACAATATAGGCTATATGAGGGATTATCTGTAGATCAAAATCAAATTCTACATCGTTTCAATTATTTCACTAATTATATAAGAAAATGCAATAGTTCATAGACTAGTCTACCAATAACTTACAGTATTAGAGGCACATGCTTGGGTTAGGTAATTTACACTATTTAGCCTAGAGTGATAAGATCTACTTACCCTTTCAAGTTTCTGGAAGTATTCTCTCAGGAACGAGATAGGATTGTCAGGACGACTCACACAAAGCTGGACAATGCAATCTTTCAAAACTTGTTGGATATTGTACTTTTGTACGTAGGCTTCACATTCGCGTAGGCTCTGTTCCTCATCCAGATTCGCAGCCATTTTCAAAGAAAGAGAATCGCACAAATCAGAACTCACTTTGATCCCTGCAATGGCAAGGCTTTGAAATAACAATTCAAGATAATTTTTATGAAGAGAAACCTATAAAACGCGTAATAATTGCCACTACGGAACAAAACTAGAGCAAAACAATAAATTGATCTACTATATTCAAGGTTCTATCACGAGAAGCAGACAGCTAAACGCTTGATGTAAACAGCTGATACAAATGGTTTCATTAGCATCTTGAGGATGATATCTTTAAACTTCTATCTTTTAAAACATTTGAAGTCGTCTAATTTTGGAGTAACAATAGATTTCTTTGTAAATAATTTTACATGATGTACATTCAACTAGGCGAAAATAAAATAGGTGATGGACGCCGTGAAAGCTGGTTGTACTGATGCACTCCTCAAATTCTAGAGTTGGACCAATATGTCGGCTGCATGTAACGACATTTTGGTCCAATATATAATATATATATATTCCTTCATTTTTCGACAATGTGTACCAACGAAATTCTGTCCCACATTCCTGATTTGGACCAATATGTCTGCTACATGCATGACATTTTGGTCCAATTTACTCACATTTCTTTACATTCTGACAATGTGTACCAGCGACATTCTGTACCATATTCCCGAGTTGGACCAATATGTCGGCTGGGACATTTTGTCCCACAAAATGGACCAAACTGTCGTTGGTACAAAATGTCACGATCCCGAGATTTGATAGCCGACGACGATTCAGTTTCTCCTTTTGACGACGGACCACCTGTGCAATTCAGCCAAGCAACTGCAATTGCTCGAAAAAGTAAAGGTTATTTTCTACGATAGAATGATTGAGATCTCATGATATTGTAAACTTTACCCCCCAATAATTGTTTATTCAGTAGTACAAAAATAGAAAATGTCAAAGTGCGCTTGATAAATTTGATAAAATGGCTACTCCAGAATTTATATCAGACACAGGTATGTAACCTCAATTATATTTATGACACCTAGTTGGACATGGCTATATTCTAGATTTATAATATTTGTTTCACCTATGATGAATAAATTATTCTTTTTTTAATCTTGCGTTCGTGTTTTTTAAATAATGGAATTAAAACTTCACTTTTTCTGATTTCATTTGCATAACTTCATTTCGCGATTTGTTTTCGTTTCTCTTTCATAGCTTGTAACCTAATTAGCCTTTTAGGAATTGATTTTGATTAGGCTACCAGCTTCGAAATAATTTTATAATCAGTTTGCAGCGTCCATTTTCATTCTCACAAGTTAATTTAAATGAAAAGATTTTCAGTGTTCACGGTACTATAATTTACAAGTTACCTAACAAATTTACAGGTTTTGACCAATGCCTGACTAGCAATACCTGTTCACATTTACTCCTTTTCATGATACTTTAATATTGTAACAATTTCCATGATGCCATTGTATGCATACATACAACATTTGCAATACAGTGAAACGGAAATTCAATTGCTATGATGCCATTGTATGCATACATACAACATCTGCAATACAATTAAATAGGAATTTCATTTTCATGATGCCATTGCATGCATACAACATCTGCAATACAATTAAATGGGAATTCAATTTCCGTGATGCCATTATATGCATAGACTACATACAACATTTGCAATACAATTAAATGGGAATTCATTTCCCATGATGCCATTGTATGCATATGCATGCATACTTGTCATCTTGTTGTCGCCCAATAAGAGTATCCGGTACTTTCCTGTTATAGGACACGTCTACTCATCTAGAGATATCAATAGTCGATATCGAGCTTCAAAATTATCAATACTCATCGATATGAGAAAAATATAGGTTATTAACATAACCTATGGGTTAACATAATCTTATTGGTTATTATAGGTTATCGATATCAACTATCGATATCTCTAGATGAGTAGACGTGTCCTATAACAGGAAAGTACCTCTATTTTCAATTTTAATTTTTTCCATGTTTTTTTTTTTGAGAGAGAATGAAGTATTTTAATTTTTTTATAGATTCGAGCGACGACGATGCTCACGCACACGCCTACTCACCGCCGGCGTTTAATGTCAGCGCAGACCAGAAGAGTAGCGGTGCGGAGAGCGGAGATGAGACGGCTAGCCAGCGAGACTACGAGGTACAGTCAACATCCAGCTACACCTCGCAAGCGACCTCTGTGCTCTCTCACTCTTCTGGCTACTCATCCGCGTCATCTACCCACCCCTACCAACCCCCTCCCGCCACCTACCAACCCCCTCCCCCCCTCCATGCCCCAACAATGCCGTCTCTCTTCGACTACGACACGTCGTCGCATCGAGCCGGCGGCTCCGTGGTGGTGTCGCCTCTCCATCAGTCGCACTATCCCGCGTTTGCGAAACGGCCGCTTGAGGACAACGGCTATGGCGAGGATGAGGATGAAACTGATGAGGAGAATGTCGATGCGTTTGGACGCCCCATTCAGCGGTTCGGCGACGGCAGTCAGCCAGCGAAGAAGTCCAAATACAATTTCGAGAGTTTGGCTCAGAAAACGGAGACCGTTTTCCAGGCCAATCCAAAAGTGTCGAATATGATGGTGAGTTGGTGAAGCAATTCAAATTAATTTATTGATACCATTGGCTGAACTGAATTAATTACTACGAACGGAAAATCGTACACTTTGGAATTCAATATTTTCATAGATCAAGTATAGCAGGATCCAATTAACTTGTCAGAAATCAGCTGTTCCAGTAATAATTAAACAGTGTTTTCGACACAATAATCAAAAGGCTTGAAAGTCTTAAAGACCTTTGAAGTCTTTAAAATACCTTTTTAAAGAAGACCTTTCAAAGAATAACTTTTTAAAAGACCTTTTCAATAATCTGCGAGATTCAGCATTTGTAGGTTAAGTATTGTGATCATGTGCTCGTCGATCATATGTTTTATGTCAAGTTAAATGGATCCTGCTATAAAGAAGTCTATCGATTTGGGTCAAATTTAACAAAGTTACTTGCAATCTCACCTTGAAATTTGCCATGCATGCTGCAGAGCACAAGGATCTTGGTCACGGCAACAGGTAAATAGTTACAACAAGTAACTAAAAAAATGTGTTTTATCAAATTGAACAGTTTTTTCAACAAGTGACAAGGAAAAAGTAACAAGTACCTTGGATTTGGTTTTGGTCTATAGAACTGTTATCTTATTGATGCAAATTACTGTATCGTTTATTAAACTATTAAGTATCCGGTAAGGCCTTAATGCGACCGTACTGGTGTCCGTCCGTCCGCACGATATCTAACAAACGGAAGATCATACAGTTTTGAAATTTGGAATATAATGTCTTCACATATCAAGTAAGAAGTTGATTTTGAACATTGAGGGTTGAATTTAGTATAAGTTACAAGCAAAATAGTAGGTATTTCAACCTCCAAATGTATTATGCATGCTATGGAGAACAAGGACTGGGGTTTGAAAGCAGCACATCGGTTTTGGCTACTTGATTTTTTGCAACTGATTCTGATTCAATTAGGGCCGGTTCATGAGCTCGGATTTAGCCAAGTCCTAGACTTAAGCGCCCCATCCACTGTCAGTTTAACTGAAGATAATCGTAAGGCCGTAGATCGGGATTGCCCACACATTTATCAGTTTATCTGAAGATAATGGACTGCAGTTCGCCCGGACTGAAGGTGTGTGGTCGCCGGGCAGGCGACGGACTGATGAGAGATTTGCGACAGGCAGCGATCTGTCAGATAATGATCTCATGTGGCCCCCGCCACTCACTGTCAGTTAGCCTGCAGGCAACCGATCTGTTGCCTATGTTTTCATCAGTTTTGCGTGAGATAATTTTCGAGAGATCATTCACGAGCCGAGATTGGACTGACGGGGAAAGATGGACGGGAAACCTCTTTCCATTTCCGCATTTATAGAATTATATCGAGCCTACCCTGTTTATGAAAAGTCAAGGACGATGCCTACGCAAATAAAAGATCGCGGGATGAGGTGTACGGTGAGTTGTTGAAGTTTTATCAAAAAACTGTGCTGTTAGCCACGGTTAACACAGTGAAAAAAATTAAAAACTTGAGATATAATTTAATATATATTAATTATAGATATAATTTTATATATTGATTATAAATATAATTTATACTGTATATTATATAATATATAATTTAATTAATAAAGAGTTGAAGAAAGTAAACCAGCAATAGTCGGGTTCATCGGGAGATGACGTGTTTACCCCGTCACTGTGGTATTTCGACTTGCTATTGTTTACTATTGACTATTAAATTTACTATTGACTATTAAATTTACTATTGTTTGCTATTGACCATGAAGAAACTAGAGCGACGATTGGGAGTGAGGAATCACAACTCGTAAGCTATTTTTAAGTTTTTGAAAATTTTCTTCACTCATCCTCAGAATGAGACAGCCTCAGTTCACGGAGCAACGACATGTGAGAGCTAGCCTCTCTATCTCGTAGCTAACTTTTCACCCAGACCCTTTTTTCTTGGGGTTCCCCAAGAACTGACAAAACAAACATCGCGCAACGTTCCCGACGGAGCATGGTGACAAACTGGGGATCTCCTGCAGTCCTGTTTCTTGGCCGCGACAGTCCGCCTGCAGTCCTGATTCATTGACCGACAGTCCGCCTGCAGGTACTGGACTGTAGTGTGTGCTATCTTCAGGCCATCATCTGCAGTTCAGTGCGTCCGCCTGCAGGCGGTTGACTGCTAGTGTATGGAACTCGGCGATATTGGTCTTACGATCGCCTGTTGAGGCGACGGCCTGCAGGGAATCGCATAGTGTATGGCCCCCTTAAAACGGGTGGCCACCGCATCTTCGACAAACGTTAGCCTCGACACTATGTACTAAGGGCTCTCTATGCTGCTAATCCACTAACCAGTCGAGACAAACGTTTGTCGATGCTAAGGTAGCCACTCGTTTTAGTCTAGGACTTGGCTAAATCCAGAGCTCATGAACCGGCCCTTAGTTATTCATGTCAGGAATTGTGATTTAATTTTTAAAACTCATATTGGGAATTTTTCGGGAATAATATTATTACATTTTAAATTAAATTTGATATCAAATGTAAAAATTGAAAATTAAATTTTTATTTCTGAACACTATACTGTATTATGGGGTCCTTGGATACATCGTTGTTGATAAATGATCTCGTACTAATCCGTGTTTGTCCCATTATTTTTTAGGCAGGAATGGGTTACTCAGGAAAAGGTTTGGGTAAACATGAACAAGGTCGAGTCGATCCCATCGAGTTATCTAAGCAGAGAGGAAGAAGTGGTTTGGGTCGCACCATAAAAGGATTGGAGTCTGAAAGTTTGACGTGGGACTCATCACTTGAGGTAACTACTTGAATTATTAATTGATTTTCAGTAAAACGAAAACTATTTGTACTCTATCTTTGCAGTAGTTGACCTTTTTGTATTTTATGTTTGGTGACTTATTTTTCGTAATGCAGCACAAGACAACGCAAGTTGATTGATTTTCAATAGAACATAAATTTTAATAGTTAATTGAACGAAATTTCTAATCAATAATGCTATTGGACCACATGTTAATAGGCTATACCGCTATACTTACATGGGCATTAGGCACATTACATTACTTTACTTACATTAGGCATACTTACTACTTATATATATAGGCTATATATAATACTCTGAAGACTTCCGCTACTGCGAATTTTGACAACAGAAATTATAGTTGGGAAATTCGGCGAACGCTGCTGTACAAAGAATTTTTGCCCGGGCAGGAATCGAACCCAGCACCCCTAGATTGCCGTGCGAGTGCCCTAATCACTAGACCAACGGACATCTGTATAGCAGCATTCATTTTTGACTAAGCCAATTCGGGACAAATTGGCATAGGCTAGGCGTACACCGGTTAGTCAAGACAAGACGAGATTAGTCACGTTTAGTCACAGTAATTCACATAGTTGCTTATGAAGCAGCACACACCGTTGCAATGACTAATCGGTGTGTGTTGCTTCATAAGCAACTATGTAAAGTAGTGTGACTAAACGAGACTTATTTCGTCTTTTCTTGTCTTGACTAACCGGTGTACGCCTAGCCTTATTCTCCTAAGCAATGGAAGTTTAAAATTAGAATGCTGGTTGAAATGGTCTGTGTTATTAATTATTAGTTAGCATATTTGATCAGCGCATTGTAATGTTGTTTGATATAAAATTGCAAATGACGAGGCTCAACATTATGAGTTGTTCAAGCTTTTAGTATAATATTCAAGTGTTAGGATGTAAAAACAGAAACTATTTTTGGGCTTCATTATACATCTAAGTAAGAAAAAAATAGTATTGTATTTGATTCAATATAGTATAATAATACGTATAGGGTAAAAACACATACAATGTTTAAAACGTTTTTTCTTCCTAATTTTGATGAATATAATTATATGAAATGAAGGTTATGTTCACATTCATGAAGTTCCTTTTTTGGTCGATTTTTGTGTATTGCACAGCACGCTGCGAATGCTTAAGCATTGGTTGCATGCTGTGCAGCACACAAAATTCGACCAAATGTGGACATAGGGTTTTGGTTGTGCCTGTTGTTTCTATTCCAAATCATATTGTCAGTACCAATGCATAAGTTGTAGATGGATAGAAATTAATTTTGAAACTGATTGAACAGGTAGTGTCGGTAGCGGAGACACCTGTTTGGTTGGACTGCGTGTTAGGTGAATTGACTGAGGAGAACATGAGGGACTGGTCTACAGAAGGTCAAAAAATCGAGGTTATGGACTCGTTCTGCGATTTCGTGGACCCAGATCTTCTTTACAAAATTCTCGAGAAAAAGGTATACAGTGATTTGATATTCCCGTTTTTCAATATGTGCTTTAAAGTTGAGGCCGCACCGATGACTTGTTACCTGGGTGGTAGATGGTCTATCTATAGCTTATAAGAAATCCATAGAAATAGAACATTTAGAAAACAATCATGGCTTTCTTGATAAACCATGTCAACCATCCACCAAATGAAGCTACGAAAACGAACATAACCTTATCTTCTAAGGGAGAGGAAGTAAGAGAAATCAGGGGAGTAGGATGTCGGCCATTATGTGATGTTTTTGAAGTACCGGTACTTGGTTTTTATATTTACACACATAAAACTCGTTTCGAAACTTTGAATCATGCTTCAATACAGTGTAATTTTTCAAATCGCTGTTACAGACAGTATTTGACGACTTGGATCCGCAGTCGCTGAACGCAGCTGTGAAACGAGCCAATCCGTTTGAAACTATCAAACACGGCATCTTTCAAAATAGAGCTGCAATGAAAATGGCGAACATTGACAAAGTGTTTGGGAAAATGTTTACCGAGCCGCTAGACCATAACAATGTAAGTTGTTGACTAGATATGAATTTTTAGTTTTTTTCCGAGTTAGTTTTAATATTAAACGAGTGATTTTAGTATTGTTCAAAATGTTAATATCTTTACTTTGAATTTTGTGAATAAATAATCTATCATCTTGACAACTCATGAGGAGCTTCAGTTCAGTATAAATACTTCACTTGATTAAAGTAGAGTATTATATTTATCAATATCAACTTCACAGTTCTATTTCAGTATAACTTTAATTATTTGGCACCTGAACTCATTTGGTTTACAAATATTCGTATAATTGGAGATTGAAAAACGGAAAATTTAGCAGAAAATAACTCTATTCGCAATATAGTATTACTTGAATTACAATATGTTAAATACATATTTATTAAAGAGTAAGTTATGTCCTTACTTATCAAGTCTGGAAACTTTCGAGCTGTAAATTCACTTTTTTTGTGTGTGAAAGCGATTGGCTTGGAGATTTATTCAAAAATCTCTATTGTCTCCTCTGAGCTTACAATTTTTGCTTTCCAAATAGAAAGTTTTAACAATCAAAACTTTTTCTTGAAGTTAATTGATAGTGAGTTAATAGTGACATTAAAAATGAATTGACCGTGTTGAAAGTATTTTATTTGCTTCTTCTAGAAACCATTGATTGGAGAGAAAAACTTATTATATTTTGCTGACGTGTGTGCTGGGCCTGGTGGATTTTCCGAATATGTGCTCTATAGAAAGAATTGGCAAGCAAAAGGCATTGGATTTACCCTGGCCAATGGAACAAATGATTTTAAGCTGGGCGATTTCCTTGCTGGAACTCCAGAATCGTTTGAAACCTACTATGGTATATTATAATTATCATTATATATTACATCACAAGAGTCACTATTTTAATATTTACACTGATTGAAGAAAAACATGAAGAAACTTACATTAGTAGAAACTTGTAGAGTCTAGCAGCATGGACTGATGAAGGAGTCCCAGCCTCAGAAATATTTCCATCATAATATAAGTCTCTTTATGTTTTTCTTCAGGCCAGCTTGTTTTCTATCAGTATAAATAATATGATATATATGGTTAGTATAGCACGATCCATTTAACTTGTCAGAAATCAGCTGTTTCGGTAATAATTAAACAGTGATTTCGACACAATAATCAAAAGGCTTAAAAGTCTTGAAGACCTTTAAAGTCTTTAAAAGATCTTTTTAAAGGAGACCTTTCAAAGAATAACTTTTTTAAAGACCTTTTCAATAATCTGCGAGATTCAGCATTTGTAGGTACTGGTGGCCGAGTAAAAAATATGTTTTCTGACAAGTTAAAAGGATCCTGCTATATCACTCGCATTTTTCTAAGTACATTGTATTGATTATCTCAGATATCTACAAATCTCTATGTACAGATATCTCAGTGATTTATTATCTGACTCCGAATCCGGTAGCATTTTTTCAGAAATAACTGTTGTGCGATTTTGTTAAAGTATAATTTTTTGTAAAAAGCAACGCTAGTTGGTTCTCCATTATACCTAATTGAAAATTTCAGTCAGCCGCCATTTTTTAAAATTCAAGAGTTGGAAATACCTTATATTTTTATTTTGTACACAGTGTTATTCTACTTATTGTTGAACTACCCTTGACCGCTCAGGCTTTTTTTATGATCTTCTGACAGTGTTTTGTAATTTGATATTTCATTGGAAAACTGTGTTTTTTTTATTGAAGTTTGACTGCAATATAGCACATTGGCTAATGAACAGTTCAGTTCTGACTTAAATTAATAAGAGAATTCATGAACTGGACAATTCAAAATTGGAGAATGGAAACTGGTTTGTGCTTCTTGTCCAAGGTGATCACCATCGAATCTTTTTTTTATTGTGATTTATTCCATGAATTAATGAATGTCAGAGTCATCTAAGTCCAAGCGCCCACTGAGGTGGAGTTGCGATGGCGTGGCAACACGCTAAATATAAACATAAGTAACTAAATGAACCAGTTTCATATGTTTATATTTAGCGTGTTGCCACGCCATCGCCACTCCACCTCAGTGGGCGCTTGGACTTGGACTTGTATTTATGCTTGGTGGAGAAATTGAAAGAGGTAATTAATAAATTTTTGTAGGAAAGAAGGGAGATGGCGATGTCTATGCTCCGGAAAATATTACCAGTCTAACAGATTTTGTTATGATGAAAACTGATGGAGTTGGTGTTCACTTTATGATGGCAGATGGAGTAAGTAATTTTTATTTATTCAGCTTTTAGAGACTCATTCACTTGTATCATTTTGGAGATGCTTGTAGAAGTGACATAGCTCGAGTAATTGATGGTTACAGTTGATTATTGTTATTGATATATCGATCATTTATCACTCATCACCTTTTCTGTCACCCACGTACAAACCTAAGGCTCATTAGGGCATCATATTCATAAAAACTATTGATATGTTTTTATTTTCATTTACTGTCATCGACTATATTTTGAATTTCAACTGAAAGAAGTAGAAATATTTCCATGAAAAGACATGTAAAACTGAGAGAGGGCAAATACACATTTATTATTTAGCGTATGGCCTTTGTCGGTGGGGAGACCCAAAGGTTGTTCCATCTCGCCGTGTTTAACCTAATTCCACTCAGGTTGGAGTTTTATCCATTTTTCAGAATGATTGTCTGCTAACTATGCAATAAGTCAAGTGTAAAATTGACTTCAAATGTCCGCCTTTTTCCTTTATAACAGGAATCCTGTCCCTTAAAAGCTTGGAAGTCCTGTAATACATGGAAAAAGTCAGACGCGTACGAGTCGCATAGTACTTTGTGATACTCGTGTCTATTGTATCCACTTTTGTCTGTTTTACAGGACTTCTAAAACTTTATGAATTCGGCCCCAGAGTTTCACTGTGGAATAAAATAGCAGTCTGGCGAACGTGTATTCTTGTTTTTTATTAGATAGCAATGCTATAGAGCAGTATTCTTTTTAAATAATTCATTTCAATTTTTTAATTTATTCATTGCGTACTGCATAATGCTCGGTACACACATCCGCAACACGGCCGTGTCTCGGTGTGTACGACTATACCAGCTGAGCTTTTCAGACATAGGAATTCAATGCATTTACATTCCACACAGCTGATATATGAGCATAATATATTATAATCGTACACTCTCCATGCCTAGACACGGCCGTGTTGCGGATATGTGTGTCCCGACCTTAAATGATAGGCCTACTTAATTGAAGGCCTATTATATGAATATATCATACTAATGTAACTTTTGTGTAGTCTGTTACAACCCAGTTTATTAGCGGAAATTGATTTGAAATTGTTTCTGTTGAATTATTCAAGTGTGTCGATTTGTTTCAGGGGTTCTCCGTGCAGGGCCAAGAGAACATTCAAGAGATTCTTTCAAAAAGACTTTACCTGTGCCAGTTCCTAGTTGCGCTGTTTATTGTCCGCATCGGCGGCCATTTTGTTTGTAAATTGTTCGACGTTTTTTCACCGTTCAGCGTTGGATTGGTTTATCTGATGTACAGATCGTTCGATAGTATATGTATACATAAACCGAATTCTAGTAGGCCTGCCAATTCTGAAAGGTATGTCCGTTGAATCTGATTTTTTTTTGACAAATTTTGATCAAATGAAAGCTATAAATGTTCTAGGCTACTAACTTTGACCTGAGTTTTCTTCTCGATAAAGAATTATTTTTTTCTAGTTAATATCATTTTCAGCAATGAAATATCTGTTCTGCCTTGTTCTGTTGAATAGGGCATTTGTTGAATTTATTCTGTTGTCATAGTACATTGTCTCTATGAAAATAATTCATCTCCATGAATGATGAAAATTGTAAAAAGTATCTTTAATAAATAATAATAATTATCATTAATAATTCATAATTCAAAAATATCTATTTGCATTTCATAGGAATTATCGTTCAAATCACGGATGGTAGATTCATATAGATGCTGTCTGCATCTGTCTTAATTTATGAAACAACTTATTTTTACCTTGTGCTATAGCCTACGTCAAGATTTTTTCTTACCCAGTTACTTTTAGGTTTATGACCCACAGTGGGTCATTCAAAAGACTGGATTTTGTTTGAATCACTTTTGTTCCAAAGGTTATAAAACTCTCTTTAGACTTGGTCAGTTGCACCGTTGTTTTTTGATGATTGTTTGTTTCTAATTTTCTATGAATATCTTTATCCACCTCAAATTTTGAAGTTAAAACTAGTTCTAACTTGAATACTGACACCAACTTGAACTAAAGACATGCAGTAATTTCTTACCATGTAAATAATGATGAAACTCACACGGTAAAAAATAACTACATGTCGTTAGTTATTGTCAAAAATCAATAGTATTTAAATTCGTTGTAGAATGTGAAACAAATTGAAATATGTGTTTATTCTGATGGCATTTGTCTGTTTGCAGATACATTATTTGTAAATATAAGCGAAGTGACTGTGATGCCATTAGACAATACATGTTTGACTTGAATCTGCGTCTAGATGAGTTGAATAACAGTGATACTGATATCCTAGAATGTGTTCCAATGTCAGAACTGAGAGCTGATACCAAATTTTTCGACTACATTGTCAATTCAAATAATAGGTGAGTGTTCATCAGTTTATGCCACCCTGTGCTAAAAGTTACGCCGCTGCAGATGCGGCATTCGGCGCATACCGAATATTTGCCCCAATTAGCTGCCAGTGGAGCCGCAGCCTTAATATTATGTCTCTTAAAGTTGGGTACATCCTGATTTAGTAGTAAGTTTACAAAGTATGTTTTTGTATTAGTAGTAATAATATTCTTTTTTAATTTTGTTTTTTGCTTTTTGAGTAATTGTACTTCTTACTTTGATTAGCCTATACGGGCTACAAATTCATGGACCGACCAACAGCCTGGACCGAATCGACGTGGGAGTTCCCCTCCAAATGTGTAGGCTCTCTCGGACAAACTCTAGTTCTCTAGAACTCTAGTCATCAAAATTTACACTCGGAAATTTCTCACGGCAAGATAATGACAATTTTTCTTAGATAGAAAAATTCTGATTGCAGATTCGTTTTCAGCGACCTGAAGTTTAGTCTTGAGGTCCTGATTGTCAACAAAATGGAAAAAACATAATTAAGGAAAATGAATCTTACAACTTGAAAATAACTAGACTCTTATATTTTTCATCATTCAGTACTGTACTGTACAATAACAAATTTTTATAAAATTTGGATGTAGTGATAAGTTATTTTTATAATTACTGTATATTACATTTACAAACTACTCTATTAATTTTTATTATGCATGAAACAATGAAGTGAATTGCGATTTCAGAAAGAATCACTCTTAATGTCCCACAGGCACCTTGATTTTTTGTAGCATTCAATTACCATTGTGATCTTGGAATCCGAATTAAACGATGTTTCAAATTTAGATTGTAGGTTGTTTTTTCTTCAACTTTCATTCATTCTAAGAATTTTTGGAATGCTACCTTGTCAATGCTGACTGTTGACATTTATGAATGTATTTAAATTAAATAGGCCTTGTTCTTCTCACTCAATATGGATAGGTAACATCTAGAATACTCAATTCTTAGTTGTTTTCAAATATTATGTGTTTAAAGATCGAATTTCCTTACTAGCTATTATTCTGTTGTCAATATTTGCAGTAGCAGATGTCTTCAGAATATTATCTGGCATTAATCAGGAATTTCGTCCAATTAATTATTATTATGTGTTTGTTGTTTTATAGTTTAGGTGAACGACAATTGTTGCATTTAGTGAAAACAATTGTGTTCTGTAAGAATACGGCGTTGACTGAACCAAAACAAGCCGATCTGTGTGTGAGAAGTCTGAAGTATTGGGAAGTAGAGAACAAAACACGTCAACTGGAGGAAACCGTTCAACCTGACGAGGTGGCTCGCCAAGTGCTCAGGGGTATTGATCCCAGTGAGTTCGAATTTTTCAAAATATTATGGAATCGTTGTAAAAAATGGCCCAGAGTGTTGGGTGTAAACATCAAAATAAAGAGAAAGGTCGCCACAAAAGAAAGATAGCAGATTTGTCACAATGTTTTATAATTTCAGAATAGAATGATTATTTATTTTCCTAACTTCTAATTTTAATGGTTCTCGGTGGCTTTTTTGGTAATTGAAATGGCCAATATTCCAAGTAATGGAAGTTTGAAAATTCAAACCAAAGAATATTTTTCTTCAACCAAGATCTCATTCATTCTTCACACGTGGAGATTGAACGTTTCAGCAATTTGTTATTTCAAAAATTCAAAAAATTGTGTGTTGTATTGTGTACATTGATGAATAAATAAACATTTGAATTTTGTTAATAACACATATAAAGTTTAAAAGTTCAAACTATTCAGTATATTCAGAGTTTGAAAATTGAAACCATAACCTTTTATAGTTTTAACTAAAGTTAATAGAGTAGATTCGTTTTATAAATGAATCTGTTTGGTGAGAGAGATTGCTGAGTGATCATGTGGTCAAGTCACGTAGAATCAAAACTGCTCTTGGATGGGTGACCGACACAAAAAAAGGTGAGGTTGAATCTACCCGTATGGGTCTCCACACCGATAAATAGCCATACGAATATAGTTTTATGTTTTAAATCGTGAGATTTAACAATACAACATTTTTGTCCATAAATCAGTTTTAAACTATTATATGTAGTTGAATGATAAATGAATTATATATTCAAATTGATTTTTATCCACAATCACTGTTGAAATGGCTAGCAATGTAATATTTTCACTACTTACAGAATTCGCTCTCACCCCCGGTAGTGAATTGAACCAAGCTGAAAAACTGAAGAAACAGTTTCCTTCAATTCTAGACTGGCAATGTATCCCTATTCAACAGTCAGAGAACTGTCATTTCTATTTAGGTAAGTTGAAAAATTATCATCTACGATCATTAAAGCATTGCTAACTTATTGAAGGTAAATTGTTTTGTTGCTGATGATGTTGCCAACACCATTTTTGGTTACTCGATCTCCTTAAATTATGACTTATAACATAATGAGATGTTGGATGATACACTATCATGATACACAAAGGAATGAGAAACAATCTCATGGCTAATATAACGATAGTAGAGTGAAGTAATTTGAGCGCAAAATATTCTTTCTGCACTCGAAAAACGTTTTTCATTCTTATTTGGCTCGTGAAAAACTGTTTGGTGCTGGAATCAAATCACTGGTATCTTGGAACGCATATAACAGTCACTGATTATTTCACTCCCTTATTTGAAACTTAAGTGTAATACATGTTAAAATGAAGCATTACAAATTGAGAGTCACGTTGAATCACAGAACAAACTATGAAGAGCAACCATCTTGCTTCTTGCTTATATCGATTATTATTATTATTCTAATCGTTCGTTTCCGTGTCTAGGTCTGACCACTTATTAAATCTTGCAGTCATTACCTAGTTTTTGAAGAATTCTCAGAGCTAGTCCTTAGCATGCACAAATTATGCTTTATTTGGTTCCTTCAATGTGCTTTGTTTTTCTTGTATATTCATTATTCTAATAATAATAATTTATGATTACATTAAAATAAATCATTTATCAATAATAATTAAAACTATTACACAACGACTTAGTCGAATTGGTTTCATTTTAATTATTATGAACAGTTCTACAATCTCAATAATGACTCTTTAGAACATCTATCAATACATCTAATATTAATTGATGATTATTATTACCAACATCAATCACTTTTTCGCTCTTGTGACACAAATGAAATTCAGGAGAATTTTCCACTCAAGCCAGCGTAAATGTAACATCTTCAGTTGTTGATCCTGAATTATTTCATTTTGCTAGGGAGAACAATTACAATGATTCCGTTTGATTTGTGTAATGAGATGTTTTGTTTCTCAAACAGGCTGTGGAAAGCGTGTGTTTGAATTGAGAAGAAACGGCAGATGGTTTCCAGTGGATACGGAGAAATGGTCGACTCCCATTGAACTGAGTCCTGGCACACTGCTCTATGGCGAGGTAACCGATGATGTGCAGGGCGCTTCCAAAAAACAATTGCGATACAAAATCCTGCACGTTATTGATGCTATAGCGCTGGGCAAAAAGCATATAGCCGCTCGCAGCTACTCGACAAGGTACTATAATATAATATGTAATCAGTTTACTCAAAAAGGTACTATGTGTTTTCAAGTTTTATCTATTACCAGTGTTTTTGTGACGGTATGCGCCGGTACGCGGTACTGGTACCTCTTGGAGCAAAAAAAATATATTTTGTAGCTTCATGTGAGCCATTATGCAACAAATCATGATAAGACAAATTCCTGAATTTTTTCCTCGCTCCCAAATAGCTTTAAAACGACTTTTTTTAGGCTAAATTAAAACATTTTTTCGGGGGGCGAACTCCCCCTCTGAATACCCCCCGGAACATTGCTTACCGAAAGCTGTACTGTTACAAAAAAAGCACTGTCTATTGCTATTTGTACTGTCTATAGTCTATATTTCCATATGTCTATATAGTTGATTTTTTTTGTTTGACGATTTATATTATGTTTCTGTCGTATTTATACAGTGCATGTGTATTTTTATGCTATTTCCGTTGATGCTTTTCTTGTAAGGTAACCTTGTAATTTATCATCCTACTCCCACTGGCTAACAAGTTGATCTTATGCCAGTGGTTCAGTCACATGATGTAATAATTTTGTATTATTTATATTTTGTATTCTTTTGTGTGTGTGAAATAAATTTGAATTTAAATTATATATGTACTTTGAATATATGTGACTAATCTACAGTGCGTTCACAAACAGTCGGTGAGATTCCATTAATAACCCTTTCGATTTCCGCCTTCAATTGCGGTATTGTTTTGGGTTTGTTCACGTACACTTTTGATCTAACAAATCCCCACAAAAACAATCACATGGTGTAAGATCGCATGATCTGGCAGGCCATTCCTGGTATCCTTGCAAAGAGGAAATTTGAGCAAATTATTTTAATGAACTTTGCTTTGGCTTGGGTGGTCATATGCCGGATATAATTTCTCATACATAAATGGGAGAAGTAACTTAACATGTCTGTAAAAAAATTAAATTTATAAATAAATAATAATATATAATTATGTTTTATAGCAGTTTAAAATTCGTCCCTAATTTTAGAAACACCATGTATTATAGACTGTGTTCATACAAGTGAGGCTGAGGCTAGGCGTACACCGGTTAGTCAAGACAAGACAAGACGAGATTAGTCACGTTTATTCACAGTAATTCACGTAGTTGCTTATGAAGCAGCACACACCAATGCAATGACTAATCGGTGTGCGTTGCTTCATAAGCAACTATGTGAAGTACTGTGACTAAACGTGACTAATCTCGTCTTGTCTTGTCTTGACAATTCTTGTCTTGTCTTGTAACCGGTGTACGCCTAGCCTAACCTGCCGCTTAGTGTCTAATTTGTTTGAATCAGAATTGAAAAATGTTTGTTCTATTAATTAAATAAATATCAAAGAACCTGCAAATGTTTATTTTTAACTTCTTGCAATATTAATCGTTCAATTCTCTAATCTATATATTGCCTCTATGTTTACTGGTTTAAAATTTTATTAAATTATTACTTCAGGATAGAACTATGTAAACTATTTGCAAAAGCTCTGCATAAAAGTCGAACCGAAGATGGAAGAGGACCAATGCCGCTGCGTGTGAACAAGCCCATCAATTTGGAGCACTGTATGGACATTTTTAGAGGGTGAGCTTGCATTGAATTCTTGCACTTTGTATTTTACCTATTCTTATCTACGACCGTGTTTTAACGCAATCATTACAGTTTCATAATTGAAATCGAAACAGTAGCTTTTTCGAAATAGAATTTTAAACTTGTATCATCACGAGGACTTTTCGATACAGATTGTATATTATGAATCGATCCTTGTTCAATCTGATCCAGTTTTAACACACTGGAACGGAACAGTTCCTAACCTAATACGGCAAGGTAGAGGTCTCGCCATTTAAACACACGGTTGCTCACACCAAGTACCATAGAGTACCATCGCTACCATCCACCGTTCTAAACCCGTTCACTCTTTAACATGGCCATGAACTATCTACTCGTGTAATGCTTTCTCTATGCTTGAATTCTGACCAATGACTGAAGCAATAAATCGGCCTGCCTCCAGTCGCATGGATATGATGCGAGAACAGTTATATTTATGAACAGAACTGGATATATTTATTAGAACAGAACTGGATATATTTATGCGACTGATACTGATGCGACTTCATATATTATTTATATTAATCCTTATCTAACACTTTAATTTCATTTTACAGGATAGAGATTCGTCCTGGCAAAGTTAGCCACAATGAAATTCTTTATCACGTTACCGACGACTCAGTAACACGGGAGTCTTTCTCAGAGAAGTATGTTTTTCCAATAAAAGGCGTTCTTTTCTACAAAGTTCTAAGAGGTAAATATTCTATTTTACGATTTCTACTGTATTATCTGCGAATCATTTGTTGTAGGTACTACATTTCAAACTTATTTATTGCCATCAAAAATTAAAATGAAATTTTATAAGTAGACATAAATACAAACGCAAAAATGTCCTAATATACATACTGGTTGAATCTGAAATGATGACCCCTGAAGTCTGAAGGGGAGAGGAGAAAGAATGTTGGTATTCAATGTTGCTCTTATCGGTATTGCGTAATTTCTGTTTACTCAATAAATTCCTTCCAGGGGTTTTTCTGTTCAATGAGAAACACTTCTTTGTTTTGAGGTTTCACAGCATTCAAATGTATTATTCATTCATAAATAATTGATACTAACACAATTTGATTTGGGAGAGAAACAACAGGCTCAGTTCTCTCCCTGATTTTGATAAATGATTGAGTCGAAGTTCAGGCTTGTACAGGTTAGCGCAAAAAGAACGCATGGATTTCAGTAGGATAGTACTGTATCAGTGGAGTGGAGTTGTCTGTGACCGCCGAGCGACACCATTTTGTAGAATAAAGTATCCAGTTTTACTATCAATGGCGCAATTGACCTTGTAACAATGCGTATTTGCTGTTGAACAATATTTCAAATAGAATAAATCTGCCATCGTCGTTCAACAGAGCTTTAGTTGAAAGTTTTAAGTCAGCATGTGATTCTTCTTCAAAAATCAAAGTTTACTGTCGTAAATATTGTTAAATTGAATATTTGAATACTGCAATACGTGAAGAAATTGCCGCTGCACCGAAAGTTATGGACCGATTTGAGGCTTTCAATGAACATTAACGCATTAAGGGCACCATCTTTCCTATGTAATTTTTTTAAAAACTCACGTGTTTTTGAGTTTTTCATACAAATTCTCAAATTGGGTTATCTGCTTAGTATTTTGGTGTAAGGGCCGGTTTCTCCAACGACAGTTTAGTTTAAACTTAGGTTTTACCACTCACTAGAAACGTTTTTGTCAGAAAGTCCGATGTTCGAACAGCTGACCATTTGATTCAATGTTAGCATCATTGAATCAAATGATCAGCTGTTCGGACATCGAACTTTCTGACAAAAAAGTTTCTAGTGAGTGGTAAAACCTAAGTTCAAACTAAAAATTGGTTTAACTGACGTTGGAGAAGCCGCCCCTAAGGTTTAGTAAGATTAAAATAAACTTTCTTATAACACTTTGAAAAACATGCCACTCTGTATTAAAGAAATTTATGCTCCCGTATCAGATATTTTATTTTTTATTCATGGAATCATTCATTTAAATGTAAGAAATTTTGTAGGTTTTGTTTGTTTGAATTATTAAGAAAACATATTATGAAAATAAGGGTTTTCATTAGTCTAAGAAGAACTTATTTTTTGAAGAGTGAAACTCGCTTTTCCAACTAAAAACAACATTTTTTCGTTTATTCCAGAACCTTGGCTACTGTGTCTTCGTAAGGGAAATAAGTACGACTATTTCAACACAATGACTGGCAAAATCTATCCTACACCGCCTGAATGTATTAATGCTAGTGCTGTGTAAGTATTGTGTTTATGTTCACTTATTTTTCAAGACTTAGGGCCGGAGTCGTGAACGTTCCTTCTGTGAGATTGAATCTCAGAAAATGGCGATCTCACGAATGAACGTCTCCAATCAATTTAAATAATTACAACTAATATGATACCTGGCATCAATGTACTTTTAGAAAACAAAAGACGTCAGGTATCCGGTTCCTTCAGCTTAGAGAATAAGTACCATAGTTTGTAACTTAGAGATGATTTTAAACCATTCAAATTTAAATTTATTTCCTTTTTGCCACATCACAAAATAAAATCTTACGTACTAACATATTTAACAAAATTAGGAAAAAACCTGCAAAGGCATAGCCTGAGCGCAGGAAAGCTAAACAAAAACTTACGCATAACTTACTAAATTAAGCAAAGCTTACAATAATAATTCATAATAATACATAATGAAATGGAGATGAAACTTTTCGTTCTTATTTCTGATTCAATAGTAACCATAATATTTTATTAGATCTGTCATAATATTTTCATTTATGTTTTGCAGGGACTGTTTCGCCAACAGAAGGATATGGAATTGGGATGCAGGCGTGGGAGTGAGACAAGAAGATCCTATGGAGAATGTACTTCACTACACACAGCTCATGGATTATATCAACAATTACTTAAATAAAAGCAGGTGCTAAAGTTTGTGTTCGATTTCGTGATACTTTTGCTACACTTTCTACTAAATAATGATTGAAAATGTCTTTTTTATTTTTGACTAAAATAATGAATTTTATTAGATATTTTGCTGTTAATATTTTCCATTCGTTTGGAACGTGGATGATGAGAGCAATATTCAAGAAAACATTCCGAAAATGTTTGTTCTGATTTTGATAGAGTGGAATTTTATAAGCTATATATTTGTTCTTGAAATTATGTTGATGTATTTGGCATAAATGATTAAGTTAATTTAATTTGTCAAAAATTTTGGCTATATGACTGAAGAATTTAATTATTTGATACAAGACTTGATCAATGTTATTTTGTTCTTAAAACTGGAATATTTAAAATGTTTCAAGAGTTTTTTTAAAAATAAGTTCACAGTAGTTTCGTATAATTTGAAATGTATAAAATCGAACTTTTTTCTAGAAGTTGTGATGCACAATTTTACAAGTATTTGTTTTTATTAAAACATGTTGATTACTTGTTGGTATCAGTTTGTCTTGATAAATCCCTTTAAAAAAGCTGGTGAAGTTTGTAGGACGAGTACTAATTAGCTTGTAAACTTTCTCAATGAGATTAAATTAAATTTTGAAAAATCTTCCAAGAAATACAAAGCTTCATTGGTCGAGGCGTGAAATTAAATATTAAATTTAATCAAAGTAAATGAAATTTTGAAAAATCTTCCAATAAATACAAAGCTTCGTTAGGCTAGGCGTACACCGGTTAGTCAAGACAAGACAAGACAAGACGAGATTAGTCACAGTACTTCGCATAGTTGCTTATGAAGTGACACACACCGATTAGTCATTGCATCAGTGTGTGCTGCTTCATAAGCAACTATGTGAATTACTGTGACTAAACGTGACTAATCTCGTCTTGTCTTGTCTTGACTAACCGGTGTACGCCTAGCCTTAGACCTATCGATCGATTAGTTAGATCCTACTAATCTATCGATTGAAAGCTATTACCATAGACAAAGAATAGGAGTAGTCGATTCGTCACCGTGTTTAACGGTGAACGACGGAAAACCGACGTGATACTGGCGATATCTCCGGGGACTCAACGTTACTTCAAACAGCTGCTGTGTTAATCAAATGGGCGATCGGCGAGAACTCTAAACTCGCCTGACACGAACTATTTTTGCCCTACAGTATCTTCTGTAGATTTGAATGTATCTTCTTTAAAATTTCTGTTTTTGTTTAATAAATTCTATAAACTGATGATAGGGCTTTTCAAATTACATGTCTAGCAACAGTGCTTTAAGGGTCGACATTTTTTTTTTTTTCCTGTGTCCAAATGTTATTAATCATATTGAGAATACTCGTTCCACCGGAGCATATGTTCAAATTTGTAAAATTTAATTCAATTTTGTAAATTTGTTATTATGGAGAATAAAATAGAAGAAGAATCGTGTAGCTAACGAGAAAATTTTATTATATTAAATGTAAATTATTAAAAACCTCAATAAAGAAGACGAAATGAAACTACCAAGGTTACTAGAAATTTTATCTAAAAATCTAATAGCCTTGGAAGTCAACAACTTCGCTATAGCCTTGTTAGCCGCAGTCACTGTATGGTAATCCACCGTCCGGGGACATCTCAAAACTAGATATTTGGTCGCAAGATGTCACCAAACCATGGGCACCCATGACGTACGTTGCCCGGCCCACACGCGGTGAGGTACCAGCAAGGTTGATACAGGAAAATGTTGGAATTTATTTCTGTTATACCTTGCCAGACCATCACCATTCGAGGACGTAAGGCTTGTGGGCCACGGGAATACTGTTACTACTGCTACACACCCTATGACGGAGGGAGGTAGTGTTGGGAGTCGAGAGACAATCCATGGGGTACCGGCACAGATCACCTCTCTCCTGCCAACCAACAGTATCCCCAATTTGGAATAGAAATTTTGTGAAAATTACACATACCATACTTCCGCTAGGTCTTCTGCGGTACAAGAAGGTTGTAGCCTACCTATTGCAGCACTTTCCAGTAACTCTCAAAAACCTACACAAACAGACCTTATTCAACAACTCTCCCCCTCCCCACCTAACAAAAAAGTTGAAAAAACCAGAAAAGTCAAACCCCCTCCCACCAAGAATACTAAACATCATCAAAGGCTTCAGAGGAACAGAACCTAGAAGAACCCAGAAAACCTAGAGGAAGTATTTTCTAAAAAACATTATGAACTTTGCAAAGAATAAAAAAGACTTGTAAGTTATAAGAAAGATTTCGCGAGTAAATTAACTATTATATTGATGAAACAATTTGAACTGGTAGAGCTAGTGAAGCTAGCCTACCGTTGCAAGCACAGAATAATAATAAATTTTTATTATTGTTCTATTTACTCTTGACTTGTTTTTATCCAACATAGCAATCTTAAATTCTGTAATTAAAAGTAAAAATTATTACTCACGTGAGGGGAGCGCTTTCTGACTCCTTAGTTGTCGTAGTTCGGACATAGTTGTTGTCTATCAACACCGGAGAGTACAGTTGAAGAGTACCGTACATTTCTGTGAACGCTGCTCTAACCTTGTATATGTATGTGCAGTAGACTTCATTTTCCCAGTAAATAAATTTCATTATTCTAATACACTCTTATGAAAGTGGAAACTGAAACTTGGTAATCTGGAAGAAATAATCTCAATTAAATCAACTGGGTAATAAAACCAATACAATAGTATACTGTATAATGTATCTGAATAATAATGGATCATGCTACACACGCTAAGGTGAAAAACGTAACTTCTAAGAATTCTTACCAAGATGCACATACCTAATGGCACATTCAAAACAAACATATAAATGATAATACTACGCTACAAAGTTACTACAACACAGCTGTGGATGCAACACATTACATTCAATGCATGCACACACTACACAATGTAAAAAGTGCCATGGACTTGGAGCTGATCAAGAAGAGGAGCTGGAATACTGTATCTTTAATCTGAAACATACTTAGGAGGCAAAAGAGGAATTAAGTACAATTTTTAAAACAAAATTGGAAACTTGATCAGTAACTTATCACTAAGCATAATTTGCACTCCTGAACCGCCAGGAGTGGCCCTAAACTGAAATTCATGACTTGAATAAATAATCAATTTATATCAATAACTACACCTCTCAGCGTGTGTGAGAGAGTGCCCTAAGCTACTGCGTTCTCCTAGCATGTGTAGGAGAGCGTCTTATGAAATGAGAATTTTTATAAATTCTCAAAAATATAATGCATCTGTGAGAGTTCTGAAGTCTCAACGACACAAACTAATATAATATGTGCTAGGAACGTATCCTTGAACTATAAATTGATTCAAAAATAATTGTAAGGCCAGGAGTAACCCGGATCAAAATTTATTATAGCTAATTCAAATATTGTAAAACATTTCATGACTAACTGCATCTCTCAGCGTGTGTAAGAGAATGCCCTACTTTACTGCACTTATCTAGCATGTGTAGATATGTGTATTCTTAAATAAAATAGATGAATGCTCTAATAAATAATAATAACTAATCCATAATAATAATTATTATTACGATATGCACCTCTCAGCGTGTGTGAGAGAGTGTCTTAAACCATCGCCTTTTCTAGCATGTAGAAAAGTACTAATCAAGGATATTTTGAGTTACTACTCAAAAATATTTCTGACTTTTAGGATTCTATTGTGAGTTTATAACTCATAATAAAATCATTGATATAGCATGCAAGTTAATACTTATTACTAAGGTTGAAATGAAATCTGTCCCAAAGCTATCATCAAGAATAGCTTTCACCCCTTCCCATGCCAACCAGCAAAGGCTGGAGGCAATAATACTACGATCATAAAATTTAAATTAATAATTGAAAAGATAATATAAATCAACAAATTGTATTCATACCCTCTCCTATGCCCAAAACCCATTGCTGAAGGCCTACTATCTAATATTTACAATCCCCAGTCTCATAACAGATCTCATCAGGCTTCAGAGTAATAGTTACTACCTCGTCATAAAGTTGATGCTGGACTGAGCCCGCAATCATAGTGACAACGCTGTAGAACTACCACACAGAGCACTGACTGAGAAAGCGATACATGACTGAATTCTGTAAATATCCTACAGGGACCCTGACATCTCAATCCCTATTTATGGTTGTTATCTTGCACCATATCCTTTTGCAAGCCATGAAACAGTACCACATATCCCATCGCTGCGGATGGTGGGAAAATGATTCAGTCACATTCACTATGGTGTGCTGCTATAAAAGCTCCCAACCAAAAAGTGTTTAGACAACACCCCCAACACAAAACTCGCTTGATGGCGTGGTACTGCCTGGATTAAGCGGGAATATGTCACATGACTAACAACCACAAACATCCCACCCCCTATACCCCTATCTATTCCAGGAGAATGTTAGCAAGTTCTAGCCTAACTCTTCAACTTGTAATTTGAAAGAAGGATACCTCATACCAAAATCTCTCATCCACATCTTGATAATCCACAGCATAGACTCGACAATTCCATCAGTACGATTGTTGTGATTTCTAGTATAGAAATGCGCTTCATTGAAATTGGTGTATTCCCATAAATACTTCTTGTTTTACTGAACCATTCATGTATATCCTGTTGAGAAAAACACAAATATCAGTATATAGGCCAATATATTATTTTATAATAATATAATTACAAATATTAATCAAGACCCTAACTGAAGGAGATTAATAAAAGTAGAGAATTTCTACTTTCAAATAGAACATACAGATCCAATAGTTTATGAATAGTTGATAGTTGATTGGTATTTGAGAGGTGAATATTCTAAATACATGTATGTAAAAAGACTAAGTTTTAAAATAGGCGAGAAATTGGTAAAAAATAATTACCCAACAGATTGGCGATTCATCAAAGTGTGGTTGGTAGGTGGTTTCTTCAACTATGCCAGTCAAGTTATCAATTATCAACGCTGCTCCAACCTTGTATATGTAGAAGCAGTAGACTTCATTTTCCCAGTAAATTAAAATCATTATTCCAGAACACTCTTATGAAAATGGAAACTGAAACATGGTAATCTGGAAGAAATAATCTCAATTAGAACAACTGGGTAATAAAACCAATACAATAGTATACTGTATAATGTATCTGAATAATAATGGATCATGCTACACACGCTAAGGTGAAAAACGTAACTTCTAAGAATTCTTACCAAGATGCACATACCTAATGGCACATTCAAAACAAACATATAAATGATAATACTACGCTACAAAGTTACTACAACACAGCTGTGGATGCAACACATTACATTCAATGCATGCACACACTACACAATGTAAAAAGTGCCATGGACTTGGAGCTGATCAAGAAGAGGAGCTGGAATACTGTATCTTTAATCTGAAACATACTTAGGAGGCAAAAGAGGAATTAAGTACAATTTTTAAAACAAAATTGGAAACTTGATCAGTAACTTATCACTAAGCATAATTTGCACTCCTGAACCGCCAGGAGTGGCCCTAAACTGAAATTCATGACTTGAATAAATAATCAATTTAAATCAATAACTACACCTCTCAGCGTGTCTGAGAGAGTGCCCTGTTACTGCGTTCTCCTAGCATGTGTAGGAGAGCGTCTTATGAAATGAGAATTTTTATAAATTCTCAAAAATATAATGCATCTGTGAGAGTTCTGAAGTCTCAACGACACAAACTAATATAATATGTGCTAGGAACGTATCCTTGAACTATAAATTGATTCAAAAATAATTGTAAGGCCAGGAGTAACCCGGATCAAAATTAATTATAGCTAATTCAAATATTGTAAAACATTTCATGACTAACTGCATCTCTCAGCGTGTGTAAGAGAATGCCCTACTTTACTGCACTTATCTAGCATGTGTAGATATGTGTATTCTTAAATAAAATAGATGAATGCTCTAATAAATAATAATAACTAATCCATAATAATAATTATTATTACGATATGCACCTCTCAGCGTGTGTGAGAGAGTGTCTTAAACCATCGCCTTTTCTAGCATGTGTAGAAAAGTACTCAATCAAGGATATTTTGAGTTACTACTCAAAAATATTTCTGACTTTTAGGATTCTATTGTGAGTTTATAACTCATAATAAAATCATTGATATAGCATGCAAGTTAATACTTATTACTAAGGTTGGAAATGAAATCTGTCCCAAAGCTATCATCAAGAATAGCTTTCACCCCCCTTCCCATGCCAACCAGCAAAGGCTGGAGGCAATAATACTACGATCAAAAAATTTAAATTAATAATTGAAAAGATAATATAAATCAACAAATTGTATTCATACCCGCACTCCCTATGCCCAAAACCCATTGCTGAAGGCCTACTATCTAATATTTACAATCCCCAGTCTCATAACAGATCTCATCAGGCTTCAGAGTAATAGTTACTACCTCGTCATAAAGTTGATGCTGGACTGAGCCCGCAATCATAGTGACAACGCTGTAGAACTACCACACAGAGCACTGACTGAGAAAGCGATACATGACTGAATTCTGTAAATATCCTACAGGGACCCTGACATCTCAATCCCTATTTATGGTTGTTATCTTGCACCATATCTTTTTGCAAGCCATGAAACAGTACCACATATCCCATCGCTGCGGATGGTGGGAAAATGATTCAGTCACATTCACTATGGTGTGCTGCTATAAAAGCTCCCAACCAAAAAGTGTTTAGACAACACCCCCAACACAAAACTCGCTTGATGGCGTGGTACTGCCTGGATTGAGCGGGAATATGTCACATGACTAACAACCACAAACATCCCACCCCCTATACCCCTATCTATTCCAGGAGAATGTTAACAATTTCTAGCCTAACTCTTCAACTTGTAATTTGAAAGAAAGATACCTCATACCAAAATCATCCATCCACATCTTGATAATCCACAGCACAGACTCGACAATTTCATCATTGAGATTGAGATTGGAAGGTTGTGATTTGTAGTATAGAAATACGCTTCATTGATATTGGTGTATTCCCAGACATACTTTTTGTTTTAGTGAACAATTCATGTATCCTGTTGAAAAAAAAAACACAAATATTATTATATAGGCAGATATATTATTTTATAATAATATTATTACAAATATTTATCAAGAAGCTAACTGGAGGAGATTAATAACAGTCAAGAATTTTTACATTTAAATAGAATATAGAGATCTAATAGTTTATAAATAGTTAATTGGTATTTGGGAGGTGAATATTCGAATATATATGTATTTAAAAAACTAAAGTTTAAAAATAGGTAAAAAATTGGTAGAAAAATAATTACCCAACAGATTGGCGATTCATCAAAGTATGATTGGTAGGAGGTTTCAACTGTGCCAGTTAAGTTATCAATAACACACCCTACCATCAATAAGTAAGTACCGGTACTTAATACTTGAAAACAGGTATATTATTGTATTATTCTCTAATATTATCAAGGATACTGCAGCTCTATGACCTATGCTTAAGTAGCTTCTATAAAAAATTTTTTCATGATGATAGTAATTTTTGAATTTATACTGAGCAATATGCTTAAATTCAATGAATTAGAAAATCAAGAAATTCGAAAGTGTTGACAAATACAGTTTTGGTAAATGCTATTAAAAGTCCCTTCAACTTTATTTCTGATAAAATTATTACATAACTATGAAGCAGTTGTTTTGTTTCAATGAACAATGTTGAGGAATTGGAGGTACAGAAATATTGAAAGCAGTATTATAAATTTGATTATGAATGTCTTGTGAAGTACAGAAATATTTCAAGGAACGAATTGACTTGGGTAGTTTACAGGAACCAGTGAGTTACTCACTAGTACAGATATTGTATAATACTAATACACTATAATGATATTTATTTCTTTATTTTTACGGTATATAAACTTATACTGTGAAATAATTAATGAAAAGTATGTGTAGCGGCGCCTAATAATAATAGCCTACTCACTAAAAGTGATCGCTTGTTAAAATTTATGACCTAAATAATTATAAAATTTTGGATCCTTTTTATTATTATACTGGATAAAAAAATTTGAATCAAAATTACATTAAAGCTAATTGAAATTAATTTCAAACTGAAAACAAAATCTTCCTACCTTGTTGAAGTATGCAATCCAAGGTCGAACACTCAATTTACGTAATTTTTTTTCAAAATCATAGAATTTATTCCACACACTTCACTAACTGAGCTAACTACTCATGAAATATCTCAAATAGAACACTTCTAGTGGTTATTTGGAATTGAATTGAAATCTAATCTGATAGATCCAACACAACGCATGTGCACCTAGCGAGCTGCTTAGCAGAAATGACAAGTTGATAAAATGGCAGTCAGCTCCAGCTGGTTGAGTGGTGCACCGTTTTGTTTTTACAACAATGATGATGATATATTTGTATTTCAATGTATTGAAATTACTCCGAATTATCTATTTCTGATAGAAAATATATATTTTCAACAGTAGTAATTGAAACAGTTCATTTTCGTGAGGTTAAGTGAATGACAGACTTGATCGGATGTTGATGAGTTGGCAACAACAATGGCGCGATTGATTTGAAAATACGCTTTGCTCGCCTGCATATTTCATTTGAACATGCTTGCTTTGTTTGACGTACTTTTTACCAGGGATTTTTCAAGCTTTCTTCTCTTGCCTGTTGATTAGAAATTTTCAAACTATTTATATAGCTCTTGTGGTTAGAGAAATACTACCTACTTGATTTACACGTAAACATGAACAAACACTTCCAATACCTCAGCTGAACTGATTGAGTAGCACAAATCAGAATCTGAACGAACATTTTCTTCATTCAAAATGTAACTTATTATTCATTCAGTATTCACACACGTATCTCCTAGGTACATGTATCCAAATGTGTACGAAACCTATTTCTAGGGAAAACAAACAAAAGACAAAGGCTTTTATACAAGTTATAGTTTCAAAATTCTAGCAATACTGAAATGTATTTTATTTACAGCAAAATTCGTTTTAAGCCCATTCTAGTGAAACATCACTGTATATTTGTTTTTTTTGTTTGTCAATGGCTCAACAGCCCTATGTGGGCTTAGGCCTACCAGCTGGATGCCAGTTTCACATCCACTTGACTGAATCAGCAGAGGTGAATGATCATTAACCAGAAAAGATGTAACGTGTGGTTAGCACATTGACATCTCAAAGCTGGCCTTCGCAACCCAGTGATGGGAACAAAGCACTGCTGGATAACATTGTGTTAAGCAGCTATATAGTGCAATGCAACAATTTAATATGCCTCCAAATATAGGGATTGACTGACTAGCCTAGTAGCCTTACTAACGATTAGCCAGGCTCTCAATGGAGTCTGTATATTTGTAACTTCCTGCATTTGGAAGAGTTTAATGAAGAGAGAGAAATCGCCAAATACAACTTGTGGAATGTCCACAAGTATACCCTCACGCAAGCCAAGTTATGTCCATGGTTATTATTAACTCTTATAAACAGTTCCAATTAACTGCTAATCTTATGGGAGTGTGTAGTAACAGTGTTAACATTGCATGTCACACTTTTGATTGGTTAGCTTCGACAAATCCACCATACTTTTGTCAATTCCCATGAGATTTGCATTGAAATGAAAAGCAAATCATATTATGTTATGATAAGTGATTCACTTCTAACGTACATTTGCCTTTGCTAGTATTATTTTTCATCATTTTAAGCTTTTAAAGCAATACCAAGAGTAGAGAGACTATAATATTTAATGTTAGAACAGTTATTTTTTATGTTGTTTCTCTTTTAAATAAGTTTGACAAATGAGTTGATGGGTTCATGTTTGCCTGTAATCCCATATCAAAATTTGGCAAAAGAAACTACCACTGTAAAATGATACAAAGAAAAGTCACTGTAGTATTGATAGACATCAGCGCTCTCAAGTGAGAGACAAAGTGAGCAATCGGTTGGAGAAAAAATTATTATTCATTGAATTGTAGGATAGGAACATCTAATAAACCCATACCCAGAAACCATAGCCTCCTCTAAACTGTAATTTAGAGGGGGCTATGCAGAAACCCTTCGTTATTGAGTGACAAACTGCCAAAGATGTCAAAATCGACTATCTATTTATTATTTTTTTCCAAAGCTGTTTGTGGAGTTGAAGATTTCAAAAACAACTTATTCGACGCAGACTTCTCTGAAGAATCGGATTAAAATTGTTTTAAGGATTACTGTGATATTCTTCAAGTTATCTCCAAAAAAACCTAACATTACATCAATTTTTTGAATTTAAATAATTTTTACTGAGAAAATACTGCTCGTATAAGTTCTTCAAACATGCCTTATTCGATTCCTCTGCTTGGTTTCCATTAGAAATAAACTTTTTCTGGAGTTTAAACATGATGGGAAAGTCAAAAATATCAAATAAATGTACCTGAAATTTGTAAGTGCCTCTACACAAGTGACTAGCATTGATTTCTTGTACTATATCGTGCTCTAGTCTATATCTATAGCTAGATAGTTCCTATTCTCGCCAGAAACTGCACTACTGTCGCTCCCGCTGTCAATCATTGCTGGTTTGAATTTGAAATCAAAGAGTTGTCAGCTTGTCAGTATTGACAGTTGTTGTATTGATAAGAAAAGATTCTTCAATATTCAAGTTGATGCTATTATTTTTAAAAACTCAATCATCTCAAAAATAAAAAAATTAAGAAACCTTACACGCTTACTTGATACCGTTTTTTGTTGCCCTAAATAAGGGATATTCCTGCCAAATCTCATGAAAATTTATTGTTATTGTCTCATATTATTATAAATATATATATATTTTTTTATATTATTGACCGTGAATGCATATTACAGGCAGTCAGTCTTTGATGTTATCTTGAAATGATTACAGCCGTGATTTTGCATTGTATTTTTTTGAATATATATATAACTCAAAGGCTCATTTTTATATGAAATATTCTGTACAAATTTATTTACGTTTTTAGTTTCGTCCTTCGTTTCAAAACGTAGCCTTCTTTTATCTTCTAATAATATTAAAAAATCAAGTTAGTTGCCAATCATAATTCTTGCAACTTAAACAGTATTTGTTTGATAAAAGTCAAACAATGTTTGTAAAATTCATTTTGACATAATCACTTCCTGGTAATTTGACAGCTTGATTGAAGCTTGTCACAAAAACCCTTCAATCAATTTTTAAAATCTGTGTGTTTTTCCTTAGCATATTACTGGTCTGGTTATCGTTTTCCTTGGAAGATTACGAATTTCAATTTCCTTGGAAGGTTCATGAATATTCAAAAGAAGTTGTCATGCATTTTTTTAGTTCACTTCTGGCTCAGTAACTATCCAGAAGGAACTGAAAAGTAGAAATTCATTATCAAAATATTGTGGAGTGCACTACTGAAGGCTTATCAATCTTGTGCAAAATTTAAATAAGAATTGAGAATGATTTTTGTGAAGATCCAACTTTTGTTTTACTTTACAGTTTGTTACTTGTATCTGATAACTGTTTCAGCATCGGTTATCGGTAAGTACCGTACCAAGTATTGAATTGAATTTTATTTAAATTTGAATTATTTGCCCTTTATTTTCCTAGAAGGCAGAGTTAAGGCGCAGCCGGCCCTCTCTTCCATTCAACCCTCAAAGTAGGCTATCCATAAATTTTAACATTGATGTTTTAAATACTGTATATTATGGAAAAGCAGATAAGTGTGATTTGATTTATTCTAGTTGTTACCTTTGTTACATTTATTGAAATTCAGTTGTTATGAATATTCAAGATTAACATGATCCTTTTTCATTTCTTATCTTATAATGTACACAGATAGAACTCTTTATATATATAACCTTGAAGCTGAATAGTTTTGTACCAATTTCTCTTGTTATAATAAATAGTGAAGATTCATGACAAGTTTTCAAAACACGTACCTATTATTAACAGAGAAAAAAATTAATTTTAACAAATCAATATCAACAACAACAATCTGTCAAAATTCACATCTTCTCTGATACTAATACAAAAATCGAGTTTTACATAAATCATTTTCAAAACATTTTACATCCCTTTTCAAGCTAAACTTGTGCAAGGAATGGTAACAGCATAGAGGTATATTTTATTTTTAGGTGAATTGGAATAAAACCGTCATATCAATTTGAAACTTCAGGGTCACTATACTAGGTACTTGAAAGTTTTGTACTAAGTATAATAGTAATGACCTCTCAAACTGATTTTCTTCTTCTTTATTAATAGTCCCTATTATAAGTCCTCTAATAGCCCATATTATAAGTTTATCTACCATATCTTATTTTCAGAATTGTGTAAGAGCGAATTTATGTTTTTCAGGATGGATTAAATTATGATATCAAAGTATCTTTTTGGAAAAGTCGTTTTATGTAGGTTTACTGTTTTTTTTTTCTATATAGTTCCTCAAGAGTTTTGTTACTAACCTACTGGTTTATTCTCTTGTACATTGTGTACCCATTTAATGCAAATAGATACTAAATTATTCTAATAAATGAGTAAATTCTGTAGAATACGAATAATTCTATTTCAGTACAATAAATCCTTGCGATTTAATTAGACTAACAAGTTTTTCAATCAACTTTTTTCCATTCCAGATACAGATGATGCAAAAGGACACTTAGTTGTAAAGAGGAGTCCGTATTATTATGATAACTATTGGAGTAATAATTACTGGTACAACAGACCTTGGTGGTGCAACTACTATTACAATAGCTACTGTTGTTGACACAATTTTGTGATTTTAATGTAAAGAAGATGCATAAATGTGAATTTATGGAAGATGCAGATGTGTTTTATAGATGCATTTCATCTATTAAAATTGTCAATGTTGTTTGTACACAGTTAGTAGTTGAATAAAGAAAATTAAAAATATAAATCTATCAAAATTATTCAATATCGAATCAAATTGTTAATAATTTCAACTGAAAAAATCGTTTACTGAAAAAGTAATATTTTTGTCAAATTGTAATTTAGTTTCTCAGCTTGTAATGTATCACATTCACATACGTCTTCAATTTAACATAAATATTATTAATATTATATTGATGATCTCAACAGGCATCATCGTTGCAGAAGATGAAAAATTACAAATACTTAATGAGTTTGAACCTGAAGATTTGGGGCTTAAATTTATCAGTGGCCTCCATATATCTTCAATTAGAAATCATTCATACATTTTATATTAATCTGTGTTTCAAACCTGAAGCCTCATTTCTCCAGTTCGATCAGAAACAATGCCATAATCAAGTATATTGTATTTGGTTTGATTTTATAATGTGTCCGACTATGTCCATACACTAGATGAGGCGATCAGTTACTACATAATAATAGGAACTTAGTTTACTTGTTCTTATTCATTTGACAATTCATAATTTATAAGAATTCTTATAAGACTCTTGGGTATGCTACTCTTATAAGATTGCCGCGCAGAACCGAACTAATCACCCTTCAATAAGGTATTTATAAAATATTTTCAAATAAATTTCGCCTATTGCCTATTTATAAATTGGCTGTACAATAAGGTATTCAACAAATTGGCTATTCAATAAGGTAGATGGAATAAATTATTAGAGGTTGCCAATCTCCGTGAATAAGACAAAAGAGAAACGAAAATCCAAAGAAAGCTATAGGCCTATTGGTTCAGTTTCATAACTGGGGAACGCTATTATCGATGTTGAAAAAATCGATATAAACCAATCGATTAACCACTAATCAACCATATACAGTAATCACCATTCGATATATCGATATTATTTTCAACATCGATAATAGCGTTCCCCAGTTATAAAACTGCAATATAAATAGTTCTGAAGACTATCCGCCCGTCTGGGCATAACGTTTTGTACGGTACAGTGGCATACATCGATTATCCTCTTGCTATTTAGTTCTGTTGTCAATATTTCCGATCAGTGGCGGATCCAGCTTTAGAATCAGAGGGGGCGAAGTTAGTTGTGGATCCCACTCTAACGAGAATTTTATTGAGCGGAGCGAGATTTGCGTTTATTATTGGATTGGTTTTACGTTGGATTATTAGATTGATGATAAAGATATAGTTGCAAAACATGTTGAACAAGATGCAAAGTAAATAACTACACTATTCCTTACAGTGTTTAAAAAAATTCTGAGCCCTTCACCCCCCCCTCTGGATCCGCCACTGCTTCCTGCGCAAACTACTAGTATTCATATAGCTTTCTTTGAATTTTCTTTACTCTTATCTTTAATATGGTAAGCTATTTATAAAATAATTTCACATTATATCGGCTAAATTGATAGTCTACTATTCTGCCGACAGAAGAAATGAAAGCGAGCAAATATGGCAGTGCTGGAGGCTGTCATGGCAAGTGTCACAGAAACTAAAGAACAGAAATATTTTCAAACAAGCGTGCGTTTTGTCGAGAGGTAGAGGAACAGAAATGAACGATATCGAATGTAGAGGGAGAGGGAGGGAAGCGTGGATCAATTCAATTAGGTACCATACCTAGTTGGGCAGCAGCATACATAATATTATGTGCCGACTAGCCTTGTCAACTTAGGAATTGTTTTTTTCCAGAAGACTGGCTGTAACATGCTCGCTTGGGGAGAGGGGTGTCGGTCGAAGGGCAAGGGGGGTCATACCTCAACGCCCGCTTGTCATTCGAAACAACTATAATTTCCAATAAGCGACTCAAACTGAAAATGTCATTGGCTTTGAAGGACAGCCTGCAGCCTGGATCTTGTTTGCCGAGGCAAACGCACTAACATAGGGCAGGCTTGATGCTCGTGACAGGCATTGGCGTCTGAAATAACCAAGGGTTGTTTGGGTTACAAGAGCAGCTTGAATTCACTGGAGTTAATCTGATGATTAGAAACAGGGACGTTTGCAGGAAACCCGGTTAAGTTTAACCGCTGTAAGATGAAGTCATATTTACGGTGTTTAATACAGTATTAATTTCGTAGATGACGTCATTTTGCGATGGTTGAGTACAAATTATTGATTTCGTGTAACCGGCATTGGTTTTACAAAACCAAAAGTTTTGTAAAATGTTTCCTACAAGCTCTTTAATGTGAAACAACAATATGAAGATTATGGTTATAAATAAATATTTGGTTAGTCTATGCTTTTTCTTCTTAGTCTAGTTAGACTATTATCCTACCTTAGTCTTAGTCTATTTCCAGTTAGTCTATGCTAGATCCTTCCTTAAATTGCATGGTATTTCCGTACTAGCCTACTTAGCTCAAAGAATAAATTTTCATATATCATTCGTGCTCACCATTCATGTTCAAATTTTTATTACAATTACACAAAATCACCTATTATATATGTAGAGTACCAATGCCTCCATCTTGACTTTATTTTTGTCTCAGGCTATACCCGACTTGTAGTATTACATTTCTAATTGTAGTAAACTAGTTTTAGTTTTTATTCAACTAATTATGATGCCAGATGTAGGCCTACATTATTTTTATATAGTATACGTACTTTTAGTTACAATACATAACTGGAAACTAGCAAGTTGTACAGCGATAAGATAAGTTTTCAACACATGACAGTGGGAACAGAATAACATCATTCAAACGATGAAACTACAAAATTCGCAGACAATCGCTATTGCGATTGTCTATCACATCACAACTTCAATCATCAATCATTGAGAATGAGAATCGAGATGTACTAAAATGAGGAATGACGGAGAATCGCATTCGATAGTAGAGGTCAAATCGTTGTCTGCTGCCTCCAGACTCAAGTCAAGTTTTATTGCAGAGAAAGTTTAAAAATTGTATGTTAGTTGACTTTACTATCATGTCATTCAATGCAGAATATTATTCTCAATTGTGTAAAGTGGGTGAATACTGAATGGGTGTGATTTATTGTGCAAGTTTTCTATGTGCAGCCTTGACCTGTTGGCCCGGTGAAGGAATAGGACGGTATTCAGTGCCATCGAAGAGATTATGTGAGACAGCAATTGAATCCTACTTTCGATTACATTAAAATTGTCATGAGCTATTCTTATGGCCCTTAATACCATTGGAAAAAGCATCAAAACAGGCACTTCGTAGTTTACTCCTTAGGTCGCTATTTTTAAAGCTAGAAATGTGTGGATGGTCTTAAATTGAAGATAAACATTGCATTGAATGGTTGTTGTACCTTATAATTTTATTATCACTTATCAAATTTTTTAATTGGTGGTTAAAATGAGTGAATTTTACCTCATGTTCATCGACTTATAAAGATAAAAAATCGAATTTTCAAGGTTATACACACATTCTACAGATCTTTCTGAACAATTTGGTACCATTTTCATACTTATCGGTTGGTAAATAGCGTCCGAAGGAGTAAACTCGTTTTGACCTCCCTTAACCCGCGCACGAAAAATCATCTCGATTTTATAAATTCAGTCAAAGGTATTAAGGGGCCTTAATGCACCTCTTCAAATTTGTAAGAAAAGTAGACAGATTCACAATTCTGAAATTAGAAAAGTGTTGCATTGATCAAGTTTGTCAAACAAGATTGAATGACTTGTCAGAAGCCCCCCAAAGGAAATATCCTGTAACTCCACCGATGAAGGATGTACAGAAATGCTATTTTTCAATAGACTCAACGTAGTTAAATCATAGACAAAGAATAGGAGTAGGATACTTCTAATTCTCCAAAGAATAGAATACTCCTCCTATTCTTTGTCTTTGGTTAAATTGAGTAGCTCTACGTAGGTCTACATGATAGAAGCTCTCCTGGAAGCTTTTCACCCACATTATGAGTTGATATCGATATCGCAGTATCGATTTCAAACCAGCTACATACTCAAATATGGAGGAGTATGGCTACTTTTCTCTCCTACATAAAAGCAGTTACAGTATCGATTTCTAGGGCCCATCTATATGAATTCTCTTGCTAACCGTATAGCTCACAAAGCAACAACTGTAATAATGGAGAACAGGAGTGACAGTAATTGTGGCCAATACAACAATTAACATCGTTCTTATACGTGCAATTGTTATTTCATACATACATAAAATCAATAGGGCTCGTTCGTAGAAACAAAGTATAATGAGGCAATACACTTTTGCTTTGCGATTTCTGCCAACTGATAAGAGGTGGCGGAGTGGTTTTATGGCTGTTTAGATGGCTGTAATGACATTTCGCCGTGAAGTGGACATGTTTGCTGGGCTACATACACCACCATGCATTGCTTGCATTATCTGTAGTAGACTAGGTACTGTTATACGTACAATGTACCCAGCCTCTTGTAGAGTAACCAACATATATAGTAGAACTATGGAATAGTATGGCAAATACTTAGTAGAGCAAGAAACAATACAAGTAGTGGTTTACTATTGATATCTAGAGCAACTAGATATATCTCGAGATAATCTAGAGATAAGCTAGACTAGATAATATATCTAGAGATGAATCAATACTAAGGCGTATTCTACAAGGAAATTGGTGAATGTCGACCATATTCATTTAGGTTGGAACTTTACTGGTAAACTTGTTTGGTTTACTGGTGTTGATTCGTGATCACGCCGATATCGAATCGCTCAGCTTTGAAATTTTTCAGATTGAATGTTATTGTCCAAAACCAAAAAATACATCATTTAAAATGAAATGAGAGAAAATATAAGAGCAAAATATAAAAACATATAAATATGTAGGCGTACGCCTACAACTCGCGTTGGACGGGTGACCACTTGGGCCTGCTCCTTTAATTATAATTCATGTTCTACATCTACAACATAGCGTCTCCATGGATTGGAACCGACCTTAATTAAGTGGGGTCCATACATATCTCAATATCACCTCTCCTTTAACCACGCTCAAGTTGAGGTTCATAAGAGCATCCACATCATTCCTATTCTATTCAAATAGGTTGGAAATATAGAGTTGTCCATATCCAAGTAAAAAATTGATATCAAAATTACAAAATTTGTTTTCCATAAATTTCACAGTAAAAATACACTTCAATCCAGTTTCAAATTCTTCTTATTCTATTCAAATAGGATACAAATGTAGAGTTGCCCATATCCAAGTAAAAAATTGATATCAAAATTAGAAAATTTGATTTCCATAAATTTCACAGTAAAAATACACTTCCATCCAGTTTCAAATTCTTCTTAAAATTTGTAAAACTGTAGAACGTATCCGCAAATATAGTAGTCTGTGTGCGAATTAAACAAACTCATAATCATATCTTCATGAATTCATACAGATATGATAATATCAATATAAATTATTGAAATTTCAAATGAATTCTATTTGTTTCCAATTAACCTTCCAGCAGGTTCAAAATCTAACAAAGACTGAGGCAGCAGAAAAGATAATAGTCTGGGTGTATGCTTGTACTATGTAATATCAATACCATAGCAACACCACGCTTCTACTTGCTAGGCAACTTGACTGCAAACTTGTCATTTACAGCCTCCATCAGATCAAGAGATATCGTCCAGTTATTTAGGGCGTGATCTCAACTAAACGATTGGCCACATATAGACTGGAAGTTGTGTGTTGTTATTTATAGTTGGCTATTTTAAAGGCCAGCAGTTTCTCTCTCTCTCCAATTATTGTAACGGTCAAACGGTGGTCAATCCATGTGCCACAATAAGCAGTACCATAGACAAAACAAATGTATAGTAAGTCTATGGCAGTACTCATTCACATGAGAACTGAGTACGGTTATCAATTGAATCATATCAGGGTCATGTAGTAGGTAGATCTTAATCGGAATGTCAAATAATTGAATCCCCATTTCTCTCATTCATTCAATTAGTTCAGAAGAGGTGGATTATGTGTTGGAATAAATGCATTGTATGAAGTAAAATATTGCACTCTTTTTCATTCATTTTCTTTCAGTGACATAATAAGAACAGAAAATAAGGATCTGGAAGAATCTGGACGATTGCCAAACAATACTCAAATTCAGTATTCAATATTGAAAATTGAGTTGAAATCCAAGAGGAGTTAGTTTGAATGGGTTGAAAGATGAAAAATCTTCATCCCTCCACTGACATGCAGTGGAGAATTTCTTAGGCTAGGCGTACACCGGTTAGTCAAGACAAGACAAGACGAGATTAGTCACGATTAGCACACACCGATGCAATGACTAATCGGTGTGTATTGCTTCATAAGCAACTATGTGAAGTACTGTGACTAAACGTGACTAATTTCGTCTTGTCTTGTCTTGACTAACCGGTGTACGCCTAGCCTTACAATTTGCACAATGAGAATTTTTATAGATACATACCTACTTTTCAAACAATGAAAAATTTCCTACCGAGGATGATGCACACAAGTTAGTTGGTAATAAACCTAAAGCGGTCAACCATGCTACAGAAGTACTGAGTGTTCGTTGCTTATATCACTTATGTTTGAGTGAAAATTATCGCTTGGCCTCCTTCTCGAATATGAATCAAGTTCATTGAGCTCTTGGGAGCTCAAATGAATTTGAACCGTCTTCATAATACACTGTTACAATGTTTCATCAGAAACACTGATATCAATGTTTATTTTTATATTTTGTCTTCTTTATTTCACTCTACCAGAGAATATTGAACTTTAACTTTCTTCTCTCTCGCACCTTTCTGTGGTGAAAATAGCAGTTTTTCTGAGATGAGAAGATGTCGATAAAAGGGTCTCCTCATCAGTATCTTGATTCAATTCATCATCCGCTGTTGTAAGCTACGAAAATTAGTTGAAATAAGTTGTAGAAGAAATTTCCAGAGAATGTACGATGAAAAAGAAATTATTATCAATCACTCAAAATACATCACATCTCAATCTCAACCCATTACATGAAATACATAGGTATCGGTATCTTCACCCAATGTGAAGATGTTCTCAATAATAGCCTAACAAGCATTGTAATGACTCAGGACCGTATTAACGTATTATCCTAGAGGGTTTCTTTCCGAAAGGGCGTCTTGAAAAGCGTTTCATGAATGAAAAATCAGCTGACTACTGACTTCATTCATGAAACGCTTTTCAAGAGTCCCTTTTGGAAAGGAACGTTCATAAATACGACCCTCAATGTCGTTACCTAATCACTTTTATCTATTGTGTATTGTATTGTATCCTTATTTTGTATTTTGTTAAGAATATTGTGCTAATAGGAGAAATAAAAATAATAAATAACAAGCTTACATGGGCACATAATTATGTGAGGAGCCTCATAATATGACCTCATAACCCTATATTATAGGGTAGAGTATTGAATCGAATTGAATTGAAAACATCTTTATTCATAATCATGTACAGATACAATGAGAACAGTGTCAATCTGAGAAAATTGAGAACAATATAGAGGACCATCTGTTATTTGTTCTTTTTGTATATCTTAATGGAAAATAAAATACTTTAATTTCAATATTGGAGAAGAAAATAGAACTATTTAACCCCTTTTTCCCTCACCACCCAATCCAAACTTGCAGAACGACGATTGGCCACGTAATTTGAAGGAAACAAAATACTGTAACCTTGTATGAAGGTGAGCATTCGTTGTGACTGATTTTGGTCTTCAAAATGCTGCAGATGAAAAAGACCAGTGTGGAGTAGCAAGGCACTGTACCAGCTGAGGACCGGAGGTTGATCAGATGAGTTTGGTTGACGATTTCCTGTCCTGTCGCTCTGGAAGGACTTCTTCTCAACTTGCCTCTAATTTTTAATTTCCAGGACTCCCACTCACTCACCCCTCCCTCTTTCTCTTCAATCACTCTATCCTTCTCTGCACTCTCTCTCTCTCGTTTTATTGTGCACAAGTTTTTTGTGTTTTAGTGGCAGCAGCAGCTACCATGTTGGCGTTGGCTGCGGCTGGCAACCGCGTAAACCAACCCACTTCCTCTCCAGACTCCGCCTATGTCCTTCGCGTTTCTTCAGCTTATCAATATCAGCGCGCTCCTAATTTAAAAATCCAACTCCATTTTGAAAAGTTGCCCAACTAGAACTCTGCTGATCTCAGCTGCTCTGCTCCCACAGACATTCACTCAGCAGGCAATTTCTTTTATAGGATCCATTCCCGCTGATAGTTTCCCGTTGAGATATTACGATAATGGGAGGCAAACGTTTCTATAAACTCCACACCGAAAGCTCTTCAATTTTATCCTACATTGTAGAAGCTAGCAGCCGAATACACTTTATTGAAAGAACAAAATTACACACGATATTGACGTCCATTATTGAATGCAATACCTTATAATGGCCTCACCGTGTAATTATATTTGATCATTATAATTTCCGCTCTGAAACGAAGACATTAAAACTTATATCTGTGCGTGTCTCATCAAATTTATTATTTCTTTCGTTGAGCCATTCTCATAATATTTCCTATGAAATTCATTGTTATCTTTCGCGCTTTTATTTTTTCTCCTCTACTCAGAATAGAATCGTGAGAACGTTGCTAATAATTCCCAGTGAAATAATTAAATACGAATTCTCACATTTACCGTGAGACCTCTTTCAAATCAAATGTTATCGGTAAAGAATTTATCTAATGCCTCGACTTTTCGATGAAGAAGTTTCGAGCATTAACATTATTCATATTCTCTAATAATCCATATAATAATCCATATAATAATCCATATAATAACTACATATAGGTACACCCTGTAATTCAACAACCTATTTAATAAACGTCAGTAGCTGAGATTCCATTAATTAATAGAAACTGCAAATAGTATACTAAAATGTGTCAAACATTTATAAAAATAAAAATTATTTTTATCAAATAAATGAACTCATTATCAAGTTTTCAAAATCACATATTTAATAAAACAACGAGATACCGGTTTCGGTTGTTACACCATTATCAATCTCTCGTAAACTCATTTCATTTAACTCTAATTCATTTGATCGATTCATAATTCACCTGAATATTATGTTCTAATTAATTTGATCAATTCATAACATAATTTATGTAATCGAACTTTATGGTCGCTGAAAACAAGTCCATTTCATTGTAAGTTGGACACAATAGAATGCATTACTCAAAACTTCAATACGAAAGTATTGTAGTCTAGTAAATTAAAAACTGTGAATTAAAAAACAATTGAAAAATGTGAAAGCTTTCATTTTTTACAATACGAAAGGATACTAAAAAAGAGCAGTGGCTGAATTTTAGCCAGACTGAAAACTCCAACCGATAAGGCGACGATGATGATTCATGACCAGCTTGCAAGGAATCGGAATAGTTTTACTGAAGAACTGGAACCAACCCTACAAAAGCTCCGACAGGCGACAACCTTAATGCGACTTTATCCGTATATTCTTTTTTGGGTGTGGATGTCATCGATTTTTTTATGAAGAACGACGCATTTACTTGGAAGAAAAAATCGACTGATGCATTGTGGGAAATGGAATGCTTTCTGCTGATAAAATTTGGGGGTAGGCGGACGGGGAATTGAAAATAATGTACCTTCATGTGAATGCTTGACTGAACGTGTCTCTCCGCATTAGGACGGCTGACTTTCACGACAATGCACTTTGGGCTGCTACAGTTCTCTTTCTCTTTTGAAGGCTCTTATCTAATCCAATTATTCCAAAAAGCATTATCAATCATCAAGTAGATTTGTAAAGAAGTAATTTTAAGTTTCTATCTCAATCTGTTCAACTACAGTACTGCAATTACACCTGCTTTATCACTGCAATTATACTTGCAATGTCAGCTAATTTTCACCTAATTGCCTATGGTTAGCTCTCTTATAAATTTTCTAAACTGTGTGCGGTCTATTCGGAATTTCTATTTGAACTAACGTTCAAAATTAACGATAAAGTTCATACATTATTATTACAAAGTATTATTACCCGTGGCGAAGCGTGGTAGCCTATACTTATTTGGTCATCGCCGGGTATATTTCCTATAGGCTGACTATTCTATATGATGACCAAATAAGTATACCACGCTTCGCCACTGATCATCATGTAGAGAAAAATTTAATGAATTTACAGTCAACAATTTTGATTCTTCATTTCTTTTTATAATATGAGCATGAGCTTTCTGAAAGATGTAAACATTGGCTTACTGTAGTGGAGAATACAATTAATTTGAAAATAATACAATCTATTTGATTTATTAGATAACTTTTGTATCTAGCTTTTGATAAATTTTGTAATAAGAATGAATAAGACATGTGAAATCTCATCACTCATTTATGTTTATATTATTTATTTAGTCAGCTATGTACAATTGACATTCAATTGACACTTAATGGATGGTTCAACAGGCTTATGCCCAAAACTGTTCCTTTCTCAATTTATGAAAACCGTCCAAATATATATTATGAACTTGTGCTTGCTGAAAGGTGGACTTATATAATTCGTTTATTTCACTGCATTTTTACAATTGGTTATACAAATACATACATTAAGCATAATGATTGAAAATTACAATTCGTAACACAAATACATACCTTAAGCATAATAATTGAACATAGATAATAATATTAAGCATGTAACAGTACACAGTGCATCCCTCTTTAGGCTAAACCTGTGTTGAGGGATGTCTCGCTCTCTAATTGAGTCAACTTAATTATAATACAATAACAATTTTGAGGTATCAAACAATAAAGTAAATTTTATACAATAATCAGTGTGCTTTTCACATAATGGGATTATGAATCTTTAACAATAAATTAACCAGAAAAAAATAAGTAATAAAAAAAAAACAAGCCTAGATTTGAATGAAGACAGCAAAAAAATTGTAAATAATATCACACCTATATTAACGTTTTCTTCATAGAAGCGATTAAGTCTATCCTTAAACAAATTATAACTGGATGCATCTGATATATCTGATTGCAGTTTATTGAAAAGTCGTGGTCCCTTAGCAAAAGCATGTAAGGAGGCCACTCTACTTTGTGAAGGGTTCTTTCAATTTATTAGCAAGATTTCGACGAGTGGAATATACATGTTCATCCATAACTGGAAACTCTGAACGTCTTAAATACACAAACTTCAAAAGATTTATTTCAAATAGGGTATCAACACTAAAACGCCAAATTCTCTATACAATACTTCGGTTGGATATCTTATGGGTCTCTTTAAACATATTTTTATTATTCTTTTATAAAGAATTATGAGAGGTTGCAAAATTGAACTCCCACAACTTCCCCAGGATACAATACCATAGCAGATAATTGACTGTATCAGTGCCAAGAATACCATTCTTAATTGATAGATAGGAAGGACATTCCTTAATTGGACGAATTTATAAATTAATTTTCTAAGTTTTGAACAGATGTATGAAATGTGCGAGCTCCACCGTAAATGTACATCCAGTACTACACCTAAATATTTTATTTCATTTTCTTTCTCTAATGTAGGACATCCACAGCTGTAGTATGGACTGGCACAATTTATATTATGTGATACCAGTTTACAGTCAGTATTATCTGGAGGCAATCCAGAGGACGACAAAGAAAAGGGAAGAAATCTAGTTTTTTTAATATTCAAATGTAGAAGACTATTCTTTAACCAGGACTTGATAACATCAAAGCATTTATTAGCTCTCTGAAAGTGATTGGCCAAGTTTCCCCAAACTATAGCAACTGTGTCATCCGCAAAAGAGTACAAGGAGCAATTCCTAGATTTATATTTAATAAATCATTTATGTATATTAAGAACAAAACTGGCCCAAGCACTGTTCCTTGTGGAACTCCAATATTCACATTTAATAGTCCACTTGTCTTTTATCAAGCCTAACTTTTTGTCTTCTACAATTTAAATATGATTCAAAGAATGACAATGCAATACCTCTTATTCCTATTGCTTCCATTTTATCCATTAGAATTCTATGGTCAACTGTGTCAAATGCTTTTGTAGATCCAGAAATATTCCTAAGCATTTGTCCCCATTATCTAATTTGCTCAAAATTTCTCTTGTTACTCTAAAATTGCATCGGATGTACTCATACCCTTTCGAAATCCATATTGATTACTGAACAAAATGTTGTGTTTTTCCAAATAGGATACCAGCCTCGACTTTACACACTTTTCAATTACTTTGGATATACTTGAGAGTAGGGAGATAGGACGATAGTTACCAAGTTCAGTCCTACTACCACCCTTATAGAGAGGAATAACTGTAGCTATTTTCATTTCATCTGAAAATACCCCCGTTGGAAGCAAAGATTTATAATATGCTTCAACGGGTCACATATTGCTGAAGAATTTTCTATCAGACATTTTGAATAGATTCCATCTACTCCCGGAGCAGTACCTTTTTTAAGCCCCAATATGTTATTTCTCACCTCACAGGCCGTAGCTGGATAAAAGAAAACGACCTACAAAATGATCTATCGACCTTATACTGGATATGATTTGGATTCGAACCTGTCTCTTTGACCCTATTCGAAATTTTCTGTCCAACATCAATGAAAAATTTATTAAACTCTTCAGCCATTTGTTCACTTTCAGTGGATTTTACTACTCTACCATCAGGTATATTAATTTCTTGAATAACATTTTGGTCTCGAGATTTGGAATCAGTAGCATCATTTATAGTTTTCCACACCTTTTTCAAGTCCTTACCGCAATTTACGAACTCATTTCTAAAGAAAATCTCCTTTGCAGAACGTATCAGTGCCTTCAAAATAGTGTTGTATTTCTTATAATAACGAACATTAATTGTGTTGAACGGCTGCTCCCTTATTTTAAGTGACATATTATTCCTTTTCCTGATACATTTCAATAACCCTTTAGTTATCCAAGGTTTCAATCGTTTCTTTCTATTACTACTTTTATGCTTCGAAGATGAACACGAATTAAAACATCTACTATTTTATCATAGAATCTGCTAAAAGCTACTTTAGAATCCTTTTCATAATAGACTCCATCCCATGACACTTCATTAATTTTAATTTTAAACAGGTGGTCGTCAAAAAATAAACAATCATACTGTACAGGCTTCTTATTAGGCTCTAAACTACTATTTTTTATAAACTGAATTCGCCCCATAATAGCTTCATGATCTGTTATAGAACAATTGTATATAGCTGGGTTCAATGTACATATCTTAGATTTGAGAAACAGATGATCAATACATGATTCACGATATAATGAATGTCTAGTGCAACCTTGTAAATAATTAGTATAACCATATTCCAAAAGCATATTCAAGTATTTATGACCTATTTGGGTTAGATCATTACCCAAAATATCAATATTTGTATCTCCAATCAAGATTTTGTTTTCATAACAAGTTGTTTGACTAAGGAATATCTCCAAATCATCCAAAAAAGCCAAAGCGTCGGTATCATTAGGTGATCTATACAATGCTGTACAGCAAAACTCTACGTCTCCATATGTTATTTTAAAATTTAAAGAATTAGTATTACCAATATTTAAATCCAGAATATCTAATTTTATTCCATTTATTCCATTTTATTCCTTACTGGAGTAAAGAATAGGAATTTGCAATTTATTTCAACTGTCAACTTGATTTCAATGGGTAATTAACGTCTCCAGCTTGTATCTCCTGATTGTATGTTGTGATGTAAAAATAAAAATGATTCATTGATTGATTGGTTGCATTTCATGTAATCATGTAAAACCATTCACTATAGGAGTAAGAGAAATAATATAATTTCTCAGAGTAAATTTTTAATTTGATTTAAATTTAGTACTAAATCTGTCTCCCACATTCCAGTAAACTTGGAAGCGAAGCTCCAATGTACCGTTTACGCCAATAAAGGTGAATAAAAGTCTTTGATCTCTTGACACTGCCTTCTGGACTATTTTCTGCTCGCGGAAGACTTATCACCGCTCAAAGACTGATTCGAAACGACTGCTCACCAATTATATCCTAACATGTTCCACTCAGATACAGAAAGATAAGCAGTACTTGGCGCCTTTTCAGACAACCGCTGAATCAATTCAGTTTAAATGTGCAACAAGAAGAGAGACACGTTGAAAAAAGGATAGAGTAATGTTTAGAACTGATAGAGACATATGATGCAGAAAGACAGTTTGTTATCGTATTAATCCGACGTCGATACTATATCTATCGATATAATCGATAGGTACTATCTAACACGATACCTATCTTCCTGAACACGTCATTCATTTTTTTCATATTCATTGCCATTGTCATCGGCTCACCTTAAAAGAATTGATTCATTAATCGGAAAATTTAATTCGACTTAATTTTCAACACTTTCAGACTGTCATTTTGTGTCTAGCCTGCATGTCAAGTTTAATAATTTTGCCAGTAGCTTGAAGCTTCAAATAAAATTCTAATTACTACGTTTCATTGGGAAAAATTCAAACATATAGCTTATTTCCTCATTACTTTTGCATGTTTTGTAGTGAACATGCAAACTCATGTTAGCAAGCGCTTAAAGCGAGCTTTCTTTTTGCACTCTTATAGCTGTAGGCCTAAGCTGGAATCCGATCTCACTGGATGTCGAACCTGCAATATAAGTACTGTATTAGAAACCAATATGAAATACAAACAGTTCAAAGAGTGTAAAGCTTGAACCGTAGGGTTCCACTATTTTTCATAGTGGAAGCTGGCATGTATTTAGTTACAATTGAAATGTGTACTCAGCCTATAACAACTTATAGCAATGTACATGGCGCAACACAAAAATTTCAATCATTCTTAAAAAACTTCTAACAGTAACTATAATAGTAGCTTTGTTTTTGTAAAAGGCTTTTTAAAAAAGCTGTGATACTATTTCTGCTTAATTGAAATTTAAATGATTAATGCACGGTTTTTCAGTCGCTCAATAGACAGTGTTTATGGATCCAAGAGTACTATTGAATCAATAACCATGTGTTTTTAAATGCAAAAAAGATACTAATTCAATAAGTTTATTGAACGACTGAAAAACCGGGCATAAGTATAATATTTATAATAATTACTCATGTAATACTTCGCAAATGTTGCATTAATTAAACTTTGAAGAAAAACAAATTCCTACTTTCAAATCCAAGTTACGAGTATATATAATTTTTTCCGCCAATATGATATATTTATTGATTTCACTACTGTTGTTTGTATCATTTGTTAAAGGCTGTTATTCATTTTATTTTTACATAAAATATTTATAGTCTGCTAAATTGTATGGAACTAATTAGCACAAATCCATTTCACAATGACAAGTGCATCATAACTACTACAATTTACATGGAAGAAATGTAAATTCCATATCACCCAGAACAGAGCGTGCCATCCAAATTGGCCTCTCACTGGAGCATGCGCGTTGATCGCTTTCTCCCACTACAGTGTCTGCTGACTTGCGGTAAAGTAAATTTCAAAAGTTCATTCAGCTGGCAAGCTCAGCTTTATAGATAAAATTCATATTCGCTTCGGTTACCTTGCAGTACCATGATGTTATTTGCTTCACTGACTGTACTAGACTTAGCGGCTGGAGGGGAAGCGTGGTGGGAGAGATTATCCATCTCTGTCGCACAGCCTCCCCTAGACGCCAATTTGGATGGCACACTCTGTAACTGCTAACATCTAGCAGCAGACTTCAAAAGTACACTTCGCATCGCTAACCGACCAATCAGGAGAGAGGAGGCGGAGCTTCGAGGTGTGTCAGTAGGCGTGGTTGTACCGCAGAAGAGAGATACAGTTTGTCACCCAGTAACTAACGCCATCTACCGGCAGAATTCAAAAGTACACTTCGCATCACTAACCGATCAATCAGGAGAGAGTAGACGGAGCTTGGAGGTGAGTCTGGCCCGTGATTGGCCCGTCATTTCTTACGATAATTCATTCTTTTCATTCTCTATCCGTCTATCATTGCTCTACCCTTACCCTCATCCTTATTCCTCTATCATTCATCTATTCATCATTCTTTTGTCTTCCATCTCATTTTGTCACAAAATTTGACTTCACTATTAATTAACTTACTCTTACTGATTAAGATTGATACCGATTCGACTCTTCCACCTCATGTTCCTTCTATTCTTCCTCTATTCTTTCCAACCACCTTTCTCCTGGTTTTAGCTTTCCATTCTTCCTAATTTTTCTCCCCTTTACACAGACGTGTAAAAGGGGGAGAAAATAGGAAGAATGGAAAGCTCTTTGAAACCGTGGCGAAGCGTGGTATGCTTATTTGGTCATCGCCGGGTATATTTCCTATAGGAAATATAAGCATACCACGCTTCGCCACTGCTTTGAAACTATCTTCATGAATCTACTTTTATGACCAAAGAAAGAATACAGATCAATTATTGCCTCTCATTGGATTCGGCTACTTACCTACTTTGTTCGATTCAATTATTAGATAAGGAAAAATTAACAAACAAAGAGCCCAAAACATTTCGAATTTCAAGAATAAAAAATCGATAAAAATGTTCAACCATTAAAATTTTATTACAGATTTAAAAATATTCATCTTTCTCTTGTGAAGGAGAAGAGAGATAAAGAGCACTTTGAAAGAGGACTTCCAAAGAAAACCTATTAGACAAAAACACACCAAATTTACACTGGCTGGGTTTAAAACTTCAACTGCAAGTTGCATGAAGATCCAATGAAATCCAACCAACGTAAAATTATTCAAATCATTTGATCAAATGACAAAATTATCCAATGCAACAAGAACCAATGACAACGTATTGACGTCATTTACAGTAGAATAGTTGAATTTAATTTGGATTTTCGTACAACTGGCCTTCAGAATAGAAAAACATTGAATTCCAATGTAGTCCGAAAACTGTCTACATCTTTGTTCTTCCTTTTAGCAACTACTGTATGTAATAAATAGTGTAATAAATTTTCTGCAGTTTCCATCTTTAGTATTAGTCCGATCAAAGACAATACGATTTCACAACATAACGTAGTGTTGTTTTTAGTCCGATCGATCTGCTGTCATCACAAACAGAATTCAAGATACAATTAGTTTGAAAATTTAAAGAATATGGAGAAGAATATGGCTTTCAATATTTGATAATGTCAGTAAACTTGAAAATATATATCAACATCCTTATCCTTTGGTGTAACCTAATTTGTAAATAAAAAGGATCAATCACAGGCAGTACTAGCCTTTGTTTTCATAATTGCACTAAGACATCATTTTGGTCTAGTATTTATATGATTTTCATCAACTACCTTGTCCTTTAGTTGGTGAAGTAGCAAAAAAAAACATTATTATCACTGTAATATGATTCATAAAACAAAATAATGATTAATCCCAGTTCTATGATGATTATTATAGGGCAATTTGCCCAAGAACTGACTGGTACTTTAGATGTTGATGCATCCATTTTTCAGTACGGTAATTTATATAGTATGTTGAAGACATATATGTATTAGAAGAAGATTTAATATATTGATGACATTATGTATAAGAGGAAGATATTGATGGCATGATATATATAGATGATAATGATGGTGGAAAAACAAGAGCATTGTGAGTGGAGCCAGATCAAAAGTGTACGTGTAATGGTCAGGAGGGTTTTTGAGGCAGACCGGACCTTACTTAGGCGGCTGCAGCAAGCAGTAGGTACTTTGGAAAGTAATTTCCGGAGAGGAGTGATCATCGGCCCCTATTGTACGTGACGTGCAACTGTGCGTGTGTGTGCGTGTGTCATGGTAGGAAGGAGAATCTAGAAGGCCGAACAGTGATGAGCATTGCAAGCCAACAACTAGGCATTACTCAGGAGCGAGACGGTAGAGGAAAGATGATCCTGGACTTATCCTGTTGCGGGGGAAGAAAGGGGGGGGGGGTCAGGAAAGTACACTCCGCCCGTCTTTTTCTGAGCAGCAACCATTCCGCTTCTGAGCACCAATAGCAGCGCGCGCTGAGGAATGCGGCTCTACAAGCCAGACGGTGTCGCTGCCAGCGGATAGGTTACGAACTAGACTGTGCAGTTCAACGCCACTGAAGATCGACACGTAGGCTGCTGGCCATTGAACGAAACTGCAAACCTGGCTGGTGCAATTTTCAAGCAAGGAGAAAAGAATGAGGAAAATTAGAATATTATTGACTTGTTTGTACGCTTGCTTCAACCACACACAATTCTATATAAAAAAAGAGAATTAAAAGAAAACCTTACATGATATCAATTCCTTTTCTATTCATTTGTACATAAAATCTCTGTTGATGTTGTGCAACTCCATGATAAAAGAAAACTGTACATGATGTTGTCAATTCCACTACTTTATTTTTTACAGCACTGGACCGCGGTTTCAAGGCATCATCAGCAGTCACATTTTTAACTTTTAACAGTAGGCTACTCTTCCAGAACTGTGGAAAACTCTTCCGAGTAGGCCTACTGTTGATAATGTGACTGGTGAGGCCACGAAACCGCGGTTCAGTGCTGTAAATAATAAGGTACCGGAATTGTACAGTTTTCTTTTATCATGGAGTTGCACAACATCAACAGAGATTCTGTGTACAAATGAATAGAAATAGAATTGTCTCGGAATTTGAGTTCAACTAGAATCTAGATCAATTGAATATAATGAAATAGAACAAATACGGTAGGTTTGAATAACTTGAAAGCAGAATTATTCTAACCGCTTGGAAAAATAAAAAATATTGATTTGTTTGATCGATTGCTTCATCAAAGTCTGAATTTATTTCGATCAATTGTATCAATCAAGTTAAATGAAAAAATACAAATGTATAACTAGTAGGAGAAGTATAAATATTTAAGAAGTAGAAATATTTAAGAAGTAGAAATATTAGTAGAAAAGTATTCTAGTATAAGAATTAGAAATATTTCAATTAACACGAATAATTAAAAAATTGAATAAAAGAAATATTACTTTGAAGTAGGAATATTTCAACTCCCGGTTTGAGCAAGTGTTTCTACTTGAAGGAAAAGCATTCTCATCCTTTTACTTGAGTTGGAGTAAAAAATGTCTTGAACAAGAGAATAAAATAATCTTGACAAGGAAAAAGAATGAGAAGCAATGGAGGAAACTATGATTCAGAATTAAAAAATGGAAAAAATTACATTCCTTAAATTTGTCCACGCATTCGAGTTAACCGGGATTATAAAACTTTTGATATCGGCAATGTTTCTGAGTGAATTTGAGATAATAATTCAATATAATGAGTAGATGAGATTAGTAACAGGTAAAGATAAGATGAGATAAATGTGTATAACCTACTATATTCGATTATTGCAGTTTTTGATTATTAATTATTCAAATAAGGGGTATGGATAGAGTTCACAAAAGGAATCTTGAATCAAATGAAATCAAATCAAATTTATTTGCCGTAAAGTAGCAAAGGTTTACTACTATCATCTTGAATCTGTTATCTTGAATGATTCTGTAAAGTGATAATCCTTTACCAACTGACATTTACGAAGATGACATTGATGTTTTGTACTTAATGGTAGACTTCCTACTGGAAGTTATTTACTTTTGGTGGTAAATAGAATGTTCAATTAAATAGAGCATAAAAGTAAATTAAAAGTAATTAAGCGTTAAAGTAAATAGAGCGTTAAAGTAAATAGAGAACTGTTGAAATGAACCGAATTGGATCTGAAGTTCTTGGGTACTGTATCATTAACCATGTAAACATTTACTGGAAGCTGGTAACCCGGTAACATCAATAACAAATTAACAATAAATAAAACTCAACATGGAATGAAAGGATGGATGAAAGGAATGCTTTCCTTTCAACAGTTCATCTACTATTATTGTAAATTTGGTAGATTCAGATTAATTATGTTTCACGGTAAGATAATTCACTCGTTTCGGCGTGGTAATTGTGTTGTACATCCATCCATACTTTTTTTACATTCAACACTAGGGTGAAAAGATCGTCACTATGATTTAAGTGAAGTTTATCCACTTTTAAGTGTTTTTGAAATAGTGTTACTCCTTTCATTCGATTCTGAAAACATATTTACCTAAGGCCTATTACACTTTAATACCTCTATGTCATATATCTACACAGTACAAGAATTTTTATACAATAAATTTGGTGTCACATGGGTTTAAAAAACCTTCGCGTGACACCGAGTTCGGAATTACACATTATGATGAAATTTACACTAATACGCTACTTAGAAATACCTTAATTTCTCTGTATTTGTGTAATCAGTCTAATGGACCAACTATTATAATACTTCAACAATGATCATATCCATGTTCTTCATAGTACATAGATTAAATTTAATAATAGATGTATGACAATGACATAGAACTGTTATAGTGTAATACTGACCTAACGAGCATTTAAAATGTATTGAAAATTGAAATTTATTTTATTTATTGATCCAATAAATTTCAAAGAGGCTCTCTTCAATTTGTTAATTTCATGATTTTCATAATTATTTATTTATTGATAAAGTTTTCAAGAATGAGAAAATACATTAACAATTATTGTAGTCTACAATTCAATTTTCAAATAAGTGTAAACCCCATTTTGATACTTGTAAGGCTAGGCGTACACCGGTTAGTCAAGACGAGATTAGTCACGTTTAGTCACAGTAATTCTCATAGTTGCTTATGAAGCAGTACACACCGATGCAATGACTAATCGGTGTGTGTTGCTTCATAAGCAACTATGTGAAGTATTGTGAATAAACGTGACTAATCTCGTCTTGTCTTGTCTTGACTTGACTAACCGGTGTACGCCTAGCCTTACAAGTATCAAAATGGGGTTTACACTTATTTGAAAATTGAATTGTAGACTACAATAATTGTTAATGTATTTTCTCATTCTTAAAAACTTCATCAATAAATAAATAATTATGAAAATCGTGAAATTAACAAATTGAAGAGAGCCAATTTGAAATTTACTGGATCAATAAATAAAATATATTTCAATTTTCAATACTCGTTAGGCCGGTATTACTCCATAATAGTTCTATGTCATACATCTATTATCAAATCTATGTACTATGGAGAACATAATTGACTAACCGGTGTACGCCTAGCCTAAGTGAACTAATTGGTATTTGTATGTATCTTCCCCCCTGTATACTTTTAAAACAATAATAATGAAAGATAGGAGATTAGTTGGTGAAGTGAGAGCGAGTAATCTATTATTTTTGTACTAAATTACCAACCAGCAAGTCGCTAACAACTTTTTCATCCGAAGTCAAATAGATTTTTTGAAAGTAAAGATCGGACAACAAGTCAATTAGTCTATCATTACAGGAGGCAGTGTCTGCCCAGAGACGTGATGTGAATCAAAATTATTTATCATCCCAAGGTCGATCGTCACTTCTCTTTTCGTTTCGTAAAATGATTTATTTTTCAGAAAAAGAAAACTACCAGTATAATCCCCACTCGGCGAACAGCGAAGTTAAAAGCAACTGAATACAAAAAGCACTGCACAAGAAAATGGTAGGATTTGAGAATAATAATTGATGGACATTCTACATCGGAGTTCTTTGAATGTGCAAAACATTTACAGTTTGGACATTGAGAGTTTGTTCTTAAAACTGCAATGAATGTAAATATGTTATTGTTGTGTGACTATTTTTGTTTATTGAAGTATGTGTACTGCTCACCTGACTTTGTCTATAACATGTATTTGTTGATGGCAATAAAAACATTTTGATTTTGATCTTGATTTTGATTTTTTACAACTGGTGCTTAGTATTTGAAATGATAGCTTACAGGCTTACAGCACTTGTATTACTGTATTTGATAGAATAAAAATGACCTGCTGAGAATTTTCTGGGGCAATATTGAATAAATTATTAAATTCATACAATTTTTCATAGTCTCGAGTTTTCAGATTCTAGGAAAGTTTTCATTCAAACAACGACAATAGTAGGCTTATACTAGCTTTAATATGACTTGAATTTCAACCCTCCAATCAAATCAAACTGCTAAAGATAGTGTGCAACATTTGTTTTGTATCTTGATAGTAGTGTATTTTTAAAATTACAATATTTTTATTCTCTGACAATCAAAACGGGATGTTTCCATCTCATTATATTTGGGAGTGACCAGTTTATTCAATATAAATGTAAATGATAATTCAATACCTAAACTAGTTCAATATTAGGATGAATTTTTAACAGGGTTTTAAGCGAGAACTGTTAGGCTAGGCTTACACCAGTTATTCAAGACAAGACAAGACGAGATTAGTCACGTTTAGTCACAGTACTTCACATAGTTGCTTATGAAGCAACACACGCCGATTAGTCATTGCATCGGTGTGAGCTGCTTCATAAGCAACTATGTGAATTACCGAGACTAAACGTTACTAATCTTGTCTTGTCTTGACTAAATGGTGTACTCCTAGCCTTATGCTATCGACTCTATGGTAAATCGTAGTATTTTCATGAGATAGTGAATAACACTTGTGCATTCTAAAAATACCCCTGTTTCCGAGTTCAAAAGTTCCCAGTTCAAAAGTTCCCAGTCCAAAACAATCTATTGGTTGTTGATAACATTGAATTGTTGTTTATAATTCTTGTTGATGATAATAATTATTGGATCAAGATTGTTCAATGAACCTAATTTGATCCAGTCAAATAAGCCAAAAATATCCAAAAATATTCAAATAATCCCCTAATCCACTTTCAAGACATAGAAGTGTAAAAAATTTTTGAAATATCACACACACATGAAAAATATTACAGTATTCTGTAATATTTCCAACACTACAAAACAATTTCTTTCATTCACTTATTCCTTTGAAAATTTAGAATTTTGTTCATAAATTAGATTACTAGTATTTATATCATATTTATCTACCAATAATTCATAACTTTTCAATTCACTTCATCTGTATTCAAACTGTAATTTTAAACACTGTAATTTCACCATAATGAAATAAAAACACAGATGTTGTCTTCTTCTACTTAGTTTTATTTATACAACTTGTATAAATTCACTTCATCTGTAATTTTCAACTTGTATAAATAAATCTGAAAACAGTGTTAAACTGTATTTCACTTGATCTCTGTACGATCTGTTCTAAACCTATTCTCTCTAGGATCTTTTTGAAAAACTGTCAGCCATTCTTTAGTTAACGGAGTGATATCCTCCGCTGTTCACAATGTTTGAGGGTTTATTGAACCAATACAAAATATCATCTGACAGGTGAAGAAAGGAGATTACACACTTTTCAGGTATCCGTTAATGGGGACACTACGATGATGAGAAGGGAATCGAACTTAGACCCTATAGAGATCAAGAACTCAGATTATCTTCTAGTATACCTGCACATAAACCCCCTGAAAATGTGGTCTCAACATAACTTGGACATCCAACTCCGACAAATTAGTTGATCATCAATTTTTATACTCACTTTATGTTATTCCAAGATCAAGGTAGAGGTAGATGAAGATGATTAATTTTCCCCTCGGTTTTTTACTTTTCAACGGAAATTCATAAAAAGTATACGTGGGTGCTTTGTTTGGAACATTGTAATTATAGTTATTAGACTACAAATTACTATTATTCTCTACGTTCTCCTACACTTTGAACCTGGACGATTATGAAGTCACCCAAAGCTTGAGTGAAACTACTGAAGGCTGAGAACTTCCTAATCTAAATTACCATCACGAAACATTTGTTGGGAAAAAGAAAATGGTTGCTTTATTTGTTATGGGACGTGTGTGCAACCCTTGATGGGTGGTAATGGAATTGCATCCACAATATTCATTTGAAATCTGTTATTCAAGTAAGTACAAATAACTTATAGGAATGAAAACACAGACACAGAGTCCTTAATGTCTTCTGATGCTTGTTTGAAAATTGTTAAGAAGTCCCGTAATATAAGAAAAAGTAAGACACAGTAAAAATTTTGACTTTTTTCATAGTACGCCAGGCTATTCATGTCTATAGTGTGTGTTGAGAGTGATGTCCGGTGGTTCGGAACACACCTAAAGCTGTAGGTCCATTCATCTCTCATCATCATTACCCACGCACAAGCCTAGAGCTTATGTAGGCATCATCTCCAGCAAAAAAATTTTCAATTGCTTCATAACTCGTTACTTTTTTCTAACAGTAATTATTGTCTTCTTCACAAAGAGAGAACACCACTCCGAAAGGAAATTGTCAAAGATTCATGGCCGTGATAATTTGCTTGAGACTGGAAGACAAAGCCTAGTCTCTTCTAGTGAGGCTGCTTGGAAATTCAATTCGGTTAGTGACATTTTCAACTTTTACCATCTTTCGTGACGCAGCGACGGTGGCGGCAGTGATCAAAACACCTGAATGGGTGCTCAATGGAAGCGCGTAATTATATAATGACACCTTGTTTGTTCGTCAGTGTGTTTGCCTTGCACCGGGGATTTGGAGAAAAGCTTTATGTGATGACAAAAGCTAAGAAGGCTTTCAGTCAATTTCCTTCCTACTGTCGGCAACGGGGGGATATTTGGATCTTAGGGGGGGGGGGGGTTAACCAGTCCTCAAGGTGCACCAAACCTTTCTTCTTCTTACCAACCACTGATTGTCTTTCATTCACCACACGACGACGACTCACCATCTCTTGAGAGAAAGAGAGAAACTAGTTCTGTAGCTTTCGAGGTAGAAAAAGATAGAAACTAGTTCTGTGTCATTAGCGTCTCCTTAGATTACGTCGGGTTGCATCCAACACCCCTTCCCCTCCCCCCCAATCCCTTAACCACACAACATGAAATTATCACGATGAGGACGGAAATTCCATTATTTTTAGAAACATAAAAAGATGGACTGGAAGCCTGAGGCAGGCTGACCAGCCAAGGCAATAATCCTCTCTTGGGCTTATAGTGCAAGCTGAAATAATGTTTTCCCAAGAAAACATTGTGACTGTGCGCTTTGTCATTACACACAAAACTTTGACGTTTCTTGAAAAGAACTCGTCACTTGTCGAGTCATTCCGACTGTTTGTTGTATGCCGTGCGACGAAGCCACTTTGATAACATTACGGCTTTTAATTCAATTTAGTCAGAGATAATTCACCTCCCTGTGATTTAGTTGACTGCAAGTTGATGGATTTACAGTACTGTAATATGATTGAAACATGAAATGAGAATAATTTGACAGTTACTGTTTGTTTTTGCTACTGTATGTTGCTGTACAGTTTGCGGTTGTTGTGGGCCTACAGTTTTGCTGTGTGAAAATAATTCCGATATTTTGCTATATACATACAGGTATACCTGTATACCGGACTTGAGAAGTACTTCAATAAAATACACTACTAATTTACTTTACGCTTACAGAGGGATGTACCAATTGAAAATAAAAATTTAGTTATAAGGCTTTGCATGATTATTATTTAAGTTATCCTTTTTCTACTTCTATAATGCAGTGAAATTAAATTTTAGTTATTATGCATGATTATTATTCAAGTTATATATGTTTTTGTTATTATTAATATGTATTTCTTTTGTCTGAATTGTATTTATATTGGTCAAATAAAAAATTTATTATTATTATTTATTATTACTTTGGTTGGCTAGAAATTGATTAATTTTTATTATTATGAGAAACTAAAATAATATGACAGTGGTTTTGCAAATGAAATTGATTGAAATTGAAATTTATACAGGTTTGACAATAAAACAAACTTGGATGTGTTTTTGAATGTTATTGTGTCGTAGTGAAAGATATTGTGCTAGTTTAAAAACTATTGAGTTACCTTGATAAAAGACTGGAAGTTTTCACTATCACAAATTCAACTACTTCCATTTCGACTACCAAGCTCGCCCACTGTGGGAGTGACTTATCTAGGCCAATGGCATTTGTTAACCTTGAAAGGTCATTGCCACTCAACTACCAATAGTATCGCTTGATACATACTATATTCTGCTGCTCTTCACTTTTGTTTTAGTTTAACAGAGATTGATAAAGGTGTAACAACCGAAAAATGGTATCACAATATTTTAATAAACTAGGGGCTCCCAGGTCGCACAAAACTGCGACTACTGAACTACATGAAATAGTTTCCAAACCTTCTCCTCCTTCTTCTCTTCATTTTTAATCTTCTAAATCTTCTTCCCCTTCTTCTCCTTCTTTTCTCATTTTTCTCACTTAACAAAGTCTCACTAAACTCATTTCTCACTAAACTCATTTCTCACTAACTTAATTATCTAAATGGTTTCCTTTCCATTACACTTCTCTCTTTCTCCCCAAAGATCCATTTTTCTCACTACACAAAACTAGACTCTTGTGAATGAAACTCACTCTTCATATATCAGGTAATTGAAAATTGTACAAGTTAATCTTGTCAAAACATTTTTTGATAAGTGATCTGAATTTGTGCACAGTTACCCACACCTTGCGTTCAAACATTACTTTACTGGACGCCATAAATCGTTGTTGAGTTGAACTCGAGAAATTCCTGAGTTATCTGGCTGAATGAAACATGATGTAACTGGCTTTTGAAGTGGTGTCTCGGATAAATTGAAATATGGCGAAAGCCGGATTCGCGGGAAGTTCTTTCTTTCAAGTTTATGGAAATACGGTACGACCGGACACTTGTTGTTCAATTAAACTAATGAGGCGTACTTGTGGTGTACTGGATGAAAAATGCACCGATACAAAGCGATGTAGATCGCATTTGAATCGCGGACATAATCTGGGATGAGATGGGAACAGTATCGGCGGAGAATAAATCAAGCTATTTCCCGTCGTCCGCTTTGAAATGTTTGACCCTTTATCACCGCCTCGCTTCTCCGTCTCTGTCCGTTTCTTATCTACCCTCTTCGCCAGGCCAACACTAAACCTCTTCCTAGTTGGCTTGCGATGATAAACACGTTAAGTAAAAGAGCGAAATGCTTTCTCGACTGATTTATACGCTCCGTGGCCCTGGAAGGTTGTCTGTGTCATCATCATGGCTCTAAATCAAGATCATCAACTTTCCGAAACGGACACAAATCTTCTTTGCATCCCCCCTCGCCGCGAGGTCATTACTTGTGACACATAAGGGTTGCACCGCGTTCCTTCCCTGGTTACTCCAACTGTCACGTAAATTCTGGAATCGAAATTCGTTATGGATTCAAGATTTCGGCTGGTTCTAATCTGTTAAGATAATGATGAATACGACAAGAAGGACCAGTTGAGCTGTTGATACCGGCACTTGTATTTATTTATGTTGGGATCACACTTCTCTCCTTCTCTTGGTGTATTTGTCTCACTCACTCATATCAATCGAAACCTAAGCAGACCCGCCCGTTAGATTTTCATTCATGGAGTGGGATTTTTTGAATGGAAGTTGAACTCTGAACTATTCTTTAGACTCGGGATTAGTTGTTCACAACTTCATTCTTAGGCCGTCCTCCTCCCGTTAGCCATCCCCCTTTAAAGTAAGTTTACCGAACCGATAGTTTAAACTTGATTCAAACTGTAAGTATCTTGATTTGAACAGTGAATCTGAATTTTAAGTCAAGCTTAAACTGGAGTTTCGTCGAGATCGAACGAAGCAGGTGCATATGAGCCTAACTTTCATTGTCAAAGTCAGAACCTTTCCAGAGGTAGAATTGAATCTCCTCATCACTGCCTAACGTGATGATTAAATGTTTTTATCAACTTTTCGGTAGGTTTTTTGACGGGTTAAAATATAATAAGAAAAATCTCTATTCATCAAACAGTGAACCAGATCATTATTATCTGATACATCAAGAAAATCGAATAAAAAGAAGAAGATTGCTAAAGTAGATTTCATGAATTGAGTGCTGCTTGATTCTCCTCCAATTTTATTTCTTACTGTTGCAATTCTCTCATGATTTTGTTTCATCTCAATCTATACAGCTCTATTTTTTTCGAAGTTTCCTGGGCAGTGATCGGACATTTTTGCATCATAAAAATCCACCCGATGGTTCCACGAACAAGAGCAAATTATTATTGGAAACAAGACTTAATTTATAGTGGAGAAAAATGAATAAGAGCGATGGAAGAATCTAGAATGATAGTGTGTCTGCGCAGGATTATTGCTGTGATTACAACTGCGCATGCGTAGTAGGAAATCTATAATAAATATGTGCGCAGGCACGTACATCGCTCACATAGACACACATTATTAAGCCACATTAAAAATAAATGCTATCGAGAAGCTAAAATCAAATGAGTTCAACATTCGTCATCAACTTGAGTCAATATAATTAGAGTGATTACAATTTTCGCATCCATACCCAACTGATACAACCAATAGGAGAAATGTATGATTATTATTCTGTGAATTAGTGAGTGAATTGGCCATGATTCATAGCCAGTTCTTCAATTTTTATCACAACATAAAATCACCAATGCACAGTTTCTGGTCTGGTCTTGGGTAGTGGAAACCAAATAACCTGACCAACAATAATTCTGCTCGTCTTTATTGTTTTCCATAGGAAATAATTTCAGAATGATTGCTGATTCAAGATGAACTCAATATGTGATGGGTTGGATGCATCACTATAATAGCACACTCCCCTGTGCTGGGTTTGTGGGAAGGTCCATTTATCCATTGCAGTCTTCTTGAACAAGTTGTGAAGAGGAAAGGCGCATATTTTCCTCGCCTTCATTCAATTGGTTTTTATCAATTGTTTTCAAAGGTGATGCTCATAAAAGCTCTAGCCTTGTGTTCATTGTAGTATTGGAAAGGGTGATGTGATGATAAAGGTGATATTTCAAAGAGAAAAAGGGTGATGAATTAATCGACTGCTTTTGGGGCATCCGGGACCTATGTGTCCTCCATAAGACACATAAGACAAGAGTAGCCCGAAAAATATCTACAAGGACCTTTGGATTGATTACAAGAACAACGATAAACCAACTTGGCTAGCTTACATCCAATCCTAAATAAATCTATTATCTATTATTTTCTGATTAATTTTAATATATTTGATTTTTTAAATTTTCAACCTTATGAATTTTCCTTTACTGATTCACTCATTTTTCTGTTAAGAGCTTCATTAATTTTCTCCAATAATATTGTTTTTTATCGTATGGCTTTTATTGGTGGGGAGACCCTTACGGGTAGGTTTCACCTCGCCTCATTGTACAATTTTTCGTGTCTTTTATTGTGTCGGTCACCCATCCGAGAGCGGTCTTGAATGTTTGTTACTTAACCACATGATTACTTAGCAACGACTCTCACTGAGTGACCACTGATATTACTACTAATATTGTTGAATTATTTTTTGACAAAAACAACAAATGTGGAAATGAACTGAATAAAATAAAAATGTTTACAGAGTGATTTCTCCTTCTACACTTTTGGGTTACCGTATCAGAAATAATCCAAAAATCTTAATACAGTAACTAAATGTGGTAGTTTTTAATGATAGTTACTTTGTTCAATGTTGAGAGAGAAGATTTTGTACTATGTTGTTGTTGTTTTGTCCATTGATTTTTTCTTTTCTCTTTTCGTTTATGTCTCTTCATATTGTATTCTAGTAATAAAGTAGAAATCATATTATTATCAGCATAACTTGCATTCCGCGCTCAGATGTTTTCTTTGCGGATGCTTTTCTTCAAAACTGTAATATATTTTATTTTACTGCCTATGTATGTAGTGTTGATTGAAAAAATAAATTTGAATTTGACTGTACTCATGAACGGTTGTCACGTCAAGGTCAAGTTTGTTTGGTTTAGGCTAGGCGTACACCGTTTAGTCAAGACAAGACAAAATTAGTCACGTTTAGTCACAGTAATTCAAATAACTGCTTATGAAGCAGCACACACCAATTAGTCATTGCATCGGTGTGTGCTGCTTCATAAGCAGCTATGTGAATTACAGTGACTAAACGTGACTAATTTCGTCTTGTCTTGTCTTTACTAACCGGTGTACGCCTAGTTTTACGAGCGCACAAAGTGCGGACGTCTGTTATAGAAATACATAGAAGTGAATTGGTGACAACACACGAACATCTGTGTTGTCACCAATTCACTTCTATGTATTTCTACAACAGACGTCCCCTAGCCTTAGTGTTTCACTACCTCCCAAACATCTACAAATAAAGTAGACAGAGGATGGGTCAATATTGAAGAATTAAAATTACAATAAAAATAACACCATAATTTCGATTCAGGAATATCAAAGTTATAGTAAAAATTTTATTAAGGACCAGAACTGCCCTCTTGCAGGGGAATAAGATTTTATTTGGTGAATCAAATTAAGCATTGAACTAATTTGGGGGAGCTGCCATTCCAATGATATTCCACGCCGATATCCTTCCCTCTTTCTTTGTTCGTATTTTTTTGTGTGTCATCTTTTATTTATTTTTTCATGTGGCGGCCTGTGTTATACGATATTGTGAGCGGATGACACCTAACCAGTCAGTGTATTAATGATGTGCACCCAACGCAGTGAAGCATTTTCATCGAAGGTGTCTGGGGGGTGAGAGGGTGTTCCATAAGAGGGGGAGGGGGGGTTGTTGAAGGGAACAACGCCGACATTTGAGAGAAGCGAGAGAGGAGAAAATTAGCGCAGGCAACAGAGTGAGACGTCTCCTGCCCTGAAAGTGGCAGACAAATACACACCAAATGTGTTCGACCTGAAGCAATGCAAGATCTTTCCGCTTCGGTATCGTCGACATGCCTAGGAAAGCTGATACGCAATCTTTCCCTTGCTTTCTCACTCTTCAACTCGCTCTTTTCAATCTTCCTCCCTCTCTCTGTATCTGAGCATTCTCTCTCTATTTTTGCTTGGTCTTTTCAATCTATCATTTTTCCTCTTTTTGTATATGAACATCTTCCTCTCTCTACGTCAGCTCCCTATTTTTAATCTATCACTCTATCTCTATATCCTCCCTCTGTCCTCTCTTTAACTTGCTCTTTTCAACTTATTACTCCATCTTTCTCCCTTCCCAAGAAATGCTTACAATTTATGGGAAGGATGTCCTAGATTATCCTTCTCCAAGAAAGGACATTTCTATGATCAAACTCCGCCGTTTAGTGTAGATACATCAAATCAAAGTTTATTCAACAAAAATAATCTCAAGACAATGTTGGAATCTATACGAATAGAATAAAGACATTTTATGCATTGAAACATTACAATCATAAAATTGTTGGTACTTTGAACCATATATCTTTGTAATCAAATAATTTGTTATTAAAGTCTTAGGCTAGGCGTACACCGGTTAGTCAAGACAAGACAAGACGAGATTAGTCACGTTCAGTCACAGTACTTCACATAGTTGCTTATGAAGCAACACACACCGATTAGTCATTGCATCAGTGTGTGCTGCTTCATAAGCAACTATGTGAATTACTGTGACTGAACATGACTAATCTTGTCTTGTCTTGACTAACCGGTGTACGCCTAGCCTTAACGTCTCGCAGTTACTCTATCTCTTTTCATATTACTTCTTTCTATCTGCCTATCTGTCTCTTTTCATCTATCACCCTACTCTCCTTCCTCCTACTTTCTTTATTTCTTTACCTCTCTATATCTCACAACTTCTTTCTTTCTCGGTTTTAATTACCTCTCTCTTACACACACCCACTCTCTCCCCTCAGTCATTTCTCCTCTCTAAACTCCTCACACCTACCGATATCTCAATTTGACATTATCTAACGTCGCTCTCTGGCTTAATCGAGTTTCCGAAATAGGTAACGCCAAAAATTGATAAAGGGAAATAAATTTAATTCGAAGACAGGAAAGTTCCACTGAAAACTTAGTTCAAACAACCGTGAAACCTAACATACAGGACAGCAATATGAAAGATGCAATACCTCCTAATTTTCCACCTTATCATTTGTCGAAAAAACTTGAACCGCTAATGGATACGAAGCTGATCTCTCAAATTCACACCGTTTGAAAGCAGATCGGCGCCATTTTGAATCGATCATGCGTGCCGAGTGCTGCCGATGTGCTCGCAGTCAATGCTATCAATGATTGATTAATGTTGTGTTGGTGTCTGATAAAATTACCAGCATAGATGGGCAGGAACATGGTCAGCATAGTGTGATCTTAATCCCCTCTTCGCTTATTTGACTATCTTGAAATTCTCATGAATTGGATTCTCAGAAATCAGAATTTATGTACCACGGTTTCAGTTCCATATTTTTTGTACATCGAAGAAAAAAGATCAAATCATAAAATCGGGGAAAAATATGCTGAATCAGTCAATTAGAATTATAATAATTAATTGAACGAAATTCCTAATTAATGCCATATAATTAGAATTGTCACTTGAGTTTAATGGAACTTCAGAGCCATAAACCCTGAGTAGTAGGGCCATAAGCTGTAGTAGTATGGAGAATCATAGGAATTATGTCCTACAGAACTGTAGCTTAATAAAAGCTGAGCACATAAAATGAAATTAATTTATGCTTTAACTCTTCTAATAAAGGGAATTGAAAATATTGTGCTTTTGTGAAAAACATTATCATTTTGAAATTACTGTACATAAATTGAAGCTTGACTATCTCCAAATGAGCCTCTTAATCTCCAAATTATTGTCGTCACATACACCATGTTTCCAATAAAACAATTCTATTCTGTTATTGATGATTCTCACATGAATATGAGTCTTGAAGTTGTGAGGTGATAATGAGTAAAAGCCCTGTAATTATTACGACTTGACAAATTCTAACCAATAGTGGATAGTTTGAAATTATAAACTCATTAACCAAAATTTAGTAAGTAATCTAAAAATAAAATGTACGTTCACATCGTAAACGAATTCGTCTTTGACAACTCGTACCCATGTGCTTGACAAGTCTAGAAACACAATTTCGGTCAGCTTCTCCTCATCCATTTTCAAAGAACAAAATTTTGTTTCAACATTTGACTTGAAACCTGTATCTTTCTCATGTAACTCAAACATGTATACAAGTGTCAACTTACCTTAAAAATTGAATTTTCAAACCAACGCTTGAAAAATTAAAAAGAATCACCTATACAATACAATAGGCCTATGTGAAAATAAAATCCATCGAAGCTTCGCTATCAAAGTTCAGTCCATCTCCAAATTGTCGTTTGCCCGGCTTTTCAGTCGCTCAATAGACAGTTTATGGATCCAATAGCACTATTGAATCAATAACCATGTGTTTTCAAATGCAAAGAAAAGTTATTGATTCAATAAGTTTGTTGAACGACTGTAAAACCGGGCAATAGCTCATCTTTTTCCTTTGTACATATTTCCAATGTTGTCCAAGTACATATAATGTAAGTGCATAGTCTTGGTACATTATCGAAGTACATAATGTTGCACGTTGAGTAAACATTAAAGACCGAGCATTGAATTACGTCAATCAGCATATTTTATTAACTGGATCGAATTTTTGAATTTGGTCGATTGAATTTTTGTCAATCAGCTGAAGCATTCAGGATTAATTTCCGATTTCCTGGGAGTGCGATGCATCGCGTAGAGGCCTTGCTTCAATTGCGAGACTAAAGTAATAAACATTTCACGCTTCTCGTCGAGAATCTATCAAGAAGCCGCAGAAGAAGAGCTTGCCTGACTTGGGAAATTATTTCCTGTATCTTTCATGGAAATTAGTTTTTGTCATTTGAAACTACAAGTCGGTGCGGCTATTAGGCCATGCTTGTAATTTCCTTCGTCTTCCTTTCCTTTACCCTCACTACAACCATTATCTGCCAGCTTAAACCAAACCATTCTCATCATTACTGACACTCATTTACACTGGTCTCGACTCACTCAAGGTTTCTCCACTGGTCTTTCCTCTACCAATTATTTACACTAGGGAATCTTCAGTGTAGATTTTCAGGTTCTTTTTCATTTTATCCCATTCATTCAGGGGCTCTTCAATTTGAAGTATTCTTGTACTGTATGATTCATTCAATTTGACGCTTGGCATTAGATAGATACATTGATAGAGAGATATTATTTCTTGACTTTGCTGATGACCGTAGAGTACGATGGCAAAGGAATAATACCTCTCTATCTATCTATCTAATGCCAAGCGTCAAATTAAATGAATATGATTATAATGTGTGAATGACCAGAGAATCGGTGTATTTCACTATTTTATCCTATTGCTATTCAATCAAGGGATATACACTTGAATATAAATTTCAAGTATAGTATTTTTGTATTGAGTTTTTAATATTCAAATATTAATATTGAATATTTATAAAATATACAGCCTTTTATATTTGAATTTCTTGCATTTCAAGAATAGCTAATGAATCTTTGAATCTGCAATCAAAGACATTAAAAATAAATAAAATAAATCTTCGTTGCAGTTCACTATCAGAGGCATAGACAAATGGGGACAGGGATGGATCAAACTTTTATGTCACTGAATCCCCCAATACCGGTTGCACAAAAGTGGATCAAAGTTAATCTTCGATCATCCATATGAGTAAACATTGTATTTTTAATGGAAGATTTAGCTCAACAGACATTTGTGCAACTGAAACTCAGCATAGGCCTCCTAGTTTCAACTCATTGATGTTGATGTTTAAATTTGATGATTAAATTGAAGTATTTTTTAAAAATAAATTGAAATTGAAATTAGTATTTTTTTATAACATTAATTTATATAAATTTTTACCTCAGAAATTTATATTATTTGTCTCCCAACTTATTTATTTCCCAATTTTATAATTTTTTTTATATTACAAGATACAATTAATCCAATTTCTATCCTTTCTCATGTTTGCTAAACCCATAACTTCATAATGGGTAATTCCAGTATCTCCAGTATTTCTTTTGTCCGGCCTCTTTGCATTTGCTGGCTGGATTTGCTATCAAGTTTGAAAGTTGGACGTTCTATTTCGTATTCTATGCAGATATAGATAAAGCATATCAATTAGATTTAGAGAAGTAAGGAAAAGTGATCTAGAAATAAGTCCCTAATTAAGCATTTCGGCAGGACTTGCAACAGCCTTGACAGAAGGCTAATTAGGTTGTTGATTGACGTCACTTGAGTCTACCAGCTTATAATTAACTTTTCAATTTTTTTTTTGTGTAAAAACCGTACTATTTCTTTTCTATCATCCTTGCAACAAAATGCATTCCACTCTCATAAGTATGAGAACAGAGACCTGAGATACTGATAGAATGTGGTTGGTCTATCTGTACCCTTATTTTATTCTATTTTTCTGAAGAATTGATTAATTGGCCGGGGTAAATTGAATGACCCCTTACTAGAACTATTATAAGTAATTTAATTGAGAAGGATATAGATTGATTACCATTTAATTATTTTACCATCACTAATTATTTCTGTATTAATTTCTGAGAATCTGTATTATAGAGAAAGCTATAATCCACCGATACAATGGACTAGGAAGCCATTTAACTTCAATTAACAAGGAATTCTAATGTAATACTGTATTAACGCCATTTATTGATTAAAGGATAGAAATAATAACAAGGATTCAAGACAGGATGTTGTAATATTTTATATAATTAATAAAAAGGATTTTGTCGATGAAATGGGTGACGGAAATGATGTGAAAAATGTTATGAAATGACGATAGAAGGATAGCATAGTGAAAGACAAAACTTTCACGCTCTCTCATTAGTTCTACTAATAATCAGTTTACAGTTAATAATTAAAGTCTATGTGATATGTTTTTGCTTAAACCATGTAATGAAGGAATTGTTCGATTATATTGATTTTCCTTTCTTTGTATTTCCAGTATATCATCCATACACCCTGATTATATTTCAATTTCCTTCTCCATTTTACCATCTATTCGTATCTAATTATTATTCTAAGCGCCTTTCATTTCATAACGAAAATGCAGAATTTGGTAAAACATCTCTGGTTTCTAACTTGAGTACTCGCAATCAAAGCTGCAGTATGATTTCTTGTTTTTTTTCTTTTCAATTCTTCAAGCTGAAGACTGAGTATGGAATACTGCAGATATTTGAATCATGCACAATTATGGTATATCAAAATTTCTTAAATACCTCTTACTAAAAATTCAAAATTTTCTTGAACTTTTCCGGCGTTCTTACTCTAATTACTTTCTATTTATCTTTCTATAATATTCCAACCATTCATTCTCAATGATGAATTCTACGAATTTCTCTCTGAAATATGAACTTTTTGACAATAGTAATCAAGTACTGTATTAGAATATTTTAATGTTTTTGATTATAATACTTACAGAATGTTCTCTTTACCGTGGACAACTGTAGTCGAGTACAACTCGTCTTCCATAATAAATGTTTTCTTTGAAACTGTGTGAATATGTTATATTCATCTAACTTTTGAACGGTAAGTGTTTAGAAATTAATGAATTGTTTGAAAACTAAAACTGAATTATTCAATGTACTGTGTCTAACGAGATGCCCATTGTACGACGTGTTAATGAAATAAGAGAATGGCATTTCATGATTTTCGCTCTAAATCAGGCTGTCATTGTGAAATAAGAAAAATCAAATTTCATGTTATTGTGTTCTTTTGATCCTTACAGGCTACGCATAAAATCTCAGACTATCTTGTAAGAATCGTTTTCTTGTAACCTCACTATCAAACGCTATTAAAACTAACATCTTTTTCTTTGAAAATCAAATTCATTTATTCCACACTCATTGCAAAGTTGCAAAGTTTGATGAATATAACACATTAAACTCACTTTTAATGTGTATTTACATTTTTATTGTGTATTTACTCACTTTTACATTTAATCATAAATAATTCTAGGGTAGTTCATGTGAAAACATATTATATTAATTCTTTTTGAGGAAAACTGGATAAATCCTAACGTCTTCCATACCCTAATCCGCCAACTATCTGTTGATGGAATTTCAATATTCGTATGAAACGAAAAAAGAATGAGTAAGAGTGATAGAATTTTGATATTTGTATGAAACGAAGAAAAAGAATGAGAGAGAGTGGTTGGGAGAGGACAAAAATAAGAATAAAATTAGTGAGTAAGACAAAGACAAATGATTGGACTCGTCTTCACACGTCGCTCAGAACTGGAAAAGCAACTGAATGGATTGGAATTGCTCGAAATGACAGGCTTGTCCACTTCTTCAAGTCTCCAGTCCTTCTTGCTTGCTACACACTGACAAAGCTGTATATTAGATGTGGCTGTCTCACCATTCCTCCTCACTGCTGCACCATAACAAGTCCGCCATTTCAAATATTAATAACAAGAATGTTTCTCTCTTCTGAATGTTTCTCTCTTCGAAATCTTTCTCTTACCTCGTCCTTCAATCGACTTCTCACTGCATCAAATTTTTGTCTGATTCTTCTAAAAATACTTCTCCCTGCATCAAATTTTTCTCTTAATCATCTAATACAGTGGAATCCCCATTTCCGAATATTTAGGATATTTATAATGTGGGATACATGAAATTGTTCCAAATCGGGGGGAAAAAATTTTGTTCTGAATCGTCATCTCTTCAAATTTTGATAAATGACTACTATGATCACTTGATCTAGATCTTCATTCTAGAAACAATGAACCACACACTTCCAGTTCCAATCAAAAAGGATTTTATTTTGAGTGTAATAAATGTCTTCAGTGTGTCTGAAAACATGTCTGATATTGTCTATAATGTAATTTGTGCATTATGTGGCGATGAAGAAAATCATATCAGTCATACAGTTACTTCTTCATTTAAGGGCCAAACAAGCCAATAAGTATATGTAGTGGCAGGGTATGCACCTGCACCCTGTGTATGTGTACCATCGATCTCTAACTAATACAACTAAAAACAACTATACAAGTTGTATTAGTTAGAGATTGATGAGTGAAGCTATAGCCTAATAGTTTCAAAGGCATTTAGGAAATTAAAAACAATACAAGAGTGAACTGATTATCAGTTTAAAAAAAATGCATTTAGAAATTTAGAAGTCCCCTGATGCAGTTGAAAGGCTGATAATTATTATTTTTTCTATAGTGTTTTATATCTCATAAAGCACTAGAGCGTAAATGATTGATTTCATTAAATTCTGTAATTTCCAAGATGAAGTGGTTACACTTATAAATTGGATCGATCTATTTGATCAAGAGTAAATTCAACTTCAACTTCAACTTCAACATAAGTATTAGCTTATCACCAGCTAAACTATATCAAAATGCATTTTTGAATAAATGCCTATGTTAATAACGTATTGAAATAGTTTATACTTAGAAACTTGCAATATCTACACAGAATCTACTCTTGAACTTCGTAAAGCCTTTGTTAGATTTGAAAAGGGATGTCTAGTACATTGAAAATGCTCAAAATCATCAATTTACTAATTAATTTGAAATATCAACCTGACGAGCTCCCAGTCGCGAACTGGATTACACCTGCTTTTGGTAGTTAGGTTCAAGCCAACCACAGTGGAATACAGTCAGACGCCATGAAAATTCTCTCGCAATACGATTGGTCGTCCCATTAAGCCCAGCCCACGGCTGGCCACACCTCCAGCCAATCACAAGCGAGCAAGTGAGAAAGCAATGGAGTTGCCTGTTAGTTTCCTATTTTGTTGATAGATGGCGTTGGAGAGAAGAAGAAGGAGAAGAAGAAGAACTTTTGATATAGTTTAGCTGGTGATAAGCGAATACTTATGTGGTTTCTTTTGATATTTTGATAATTATTTGAAGTATACAAATAAAATACTGTAATGTATATTTCAAAATTCTTTACTTCTATGAATTTGTTGCAATTAATGATTTCAGATTTGTACCACTACATCCGGACGGTTTTAGCAAAGTAAATCAAATTTCAACTTGGAAAATACAGAATTTAATGAAATCAATCATTTACGCTCTAGTGCTTTATGAGATTCAAATGAGCACTTCATGATAATCCACTAATCTACCCATTGATTTGAATACTTATTAATTTTCAAATATTCAAACATGACAGTACGTGAGTATTTCAAAGATCTGAGTAACTTTATAGAAGATAATTTGAAGGACAAACATATTTTTCATATTGCAGTAAGTGAGTACAGTATTTCAAACACTTTGGAAACCAAATAAACGAGAAATTAAGGACAAATGTATTATTTATTTTGCAGTATGCAAACTGAAGTGGCAATACATCTTTGTATTGGACACAACGTCAGCTAAACACGAATTTCTTATCTTTTTGTGGCATTTTTTCAAAGGTCCAAGCAATTACTCGCTCTGATAAATATATTCGGCGAAAATCACCAACCGAGATCAAACTCTGAACTCAGGATCATACTTGCTACAGAAATGTAAGAGAGAAGAAGAAGAAGAAGAAGAAGAAGAAGAAGAAGAAGAAGAAGAAGAAGAAAGGAAAAAGAAGAAGCAGAGAAATAAGAAGAAGAAAGAGGAAGTGAGAAAGACGTAGATGATAATGATGAAAGGGATTAGGACGAAGAAGATTTAGTCAGATAGATGTAGCAACACCTCAAGAACATTTACACCATTAAAAAAGGTGACATGCAGAGAACCAACGGAGGATAAGAAGCTCCTCACCTCCAGTGTAAGTACGGCTTGTTATCAGACATAAATATCCCATTTAAGAAGTAAATTCGCCAAATAGAGCCATCAATAATTGATAAATAAATTGGAGCGAGAGAAAGATTAACTGCGTGTAGAAGCCTCGTAAATCAGTACCGGTCAGTGGCAGGAATATGCGAAATTTAGCAGATAAAAGGGTCTGAAATTATGCTTTATGTGTATAAAAAACATCCGGTTTAGCCTTGATTTACTGGCTGAATCTAGGGATAATGCAAATGAATTATTGTTGACGATTGTAACAGCATCGTGAGGACGAAGCTGCAGCATAATCGCATAGTTTTCTGTCCGGAATCAATTTCTCCCCACTGCAATAAATCAAGCGCAAGTCGTATAATAAAGCTGGCAAAAGCACTTGCAAAGTCAGACACCTTTACAGTGCTTTGCGTTTGTTGTTTTCCACTACAAAGTAGATGCGCGTCTAAGCTCTTCACAAATTATTCTGCACTCGTATTACTTTGTTGCGTTGTAAGCTGGTAAAGAGTCTGGATGTTTTGATGTAGTTTTATTAGCATTTGTGGGGTGGGTGGGGTGGTGGTGTTTGTGGTGATACTGTATCCTGAAGGTAGGTGACCACCGGTTCCGGGATTATAAATATAGCTCCTGGTTGAATATGCCAGTTTTCTCAATCCTATTTCTATTCATAACAGATTTAAAAATAGGAAAAAAAGGTTCCTTCTTAAATATTCTTAAAAGAATTTGAAGCAGGAGAGAACATGTTTACAAAGAAACTACGGTGCTATAACAGGATCAATTTAACTTGATAGAAAACAGCTGTTTCGAAAATCAATATCACAATACTTAACCTACAAAGCTGAATCTCTCAGATTATTGAAAAGGTCTTTTAAAAAGGCATTCTTTGAAAGGTCTTTCAAAGACTTAAAAAGCCTTTGGATTATTGTGTCAAAATCACTGTTTACTTATTGCCGGAACAGCTGTTTTCTGACAAGTTAAATTTATCCTGCAATAATTATAGGAGCATATTAAGTCGAATAGATTTGAAACCATTGTTTTGTTCAAGAAAGTCAATTTCTATTCTATTATATAAGTCGAACTTAGATCTATATTCAGTTTATATCTTTTTAAATGAAAAACCTCATTTTGATTGTAGATGATCACTTTCAAAATATATTATTTATTAATTATGGCAATGGAGTTCTATACAACATTCAATGAATAAGTTTTAATGTTTTGTTATTTCTTGTGAAATGTCCATGAATTAAGTCCAATTTCGGCAAATATCTATATGAGTTCATAGCTCAGGCAAGTGACTTTCAAGCTGTAATGTGCAGTTGATGTCTATAACAAAAATGAAAAAATAAGTAGAGACGAAAGATTTGAGTGAATTTTTGGAACGATTTTTATGTTTGTAAACTTTGGGTGATCTACCCTGTCCTGTAATATAGGAAAAAGGTGAACTTAAACTTGACTTGAATAGTTTGTCTTACCAAAGAATAATCCTAGAAGTACAGTGTGAGTTCGTCTTTCTCCTGCAATAGGACTTTCAAGCAACAAGCTCCAAGAAAAGTAGAGGGATTACTATTGAATTCAGTGGAGTAGGCAGACACTTTCTCACTCTCACTTACAAAATTCACAAGGCTTATGCAATTGCAAAATGCCAGTACAATTGCAAGAAGCCAACAATAGAGTCAAATTATCGAAAACGTAGGGCTGGAGATGGGGCATTTCGCTTTTATTGCTATCGTTAAAAAGATCGTCTCACACCATACTCAGTTCTGCTGCACTCGTATCAGTCAGGCTCTCACGCGCTCAAATCTCTCTGCCACTCGTATGCCATCTGCCGGACAAATCTTCAACCAAATCGCATATTTTCCATTTCTCCCAGTGGCCAAATCGCATAGTTTTTAAGGTTGAATAGTAGAAAGGACTCTCTATTCCTAGCTCTGCGTAATTAAGTATGTTTTCATATCAAATTCAAATTCATTTATTCAACATTTACAAACAAAAATTACAAATTTTCTTACATTCAGTATATAAATAAATATAAAAATGAAAATCAATGAATATCATTCCTTTTTTTGGATGTTCCAAAGGGAACAAGCATTAAAAAGCATGACTGAAAATAAATATTTCATCCAAATTCAGTTTTTTAGCATGTCTGCTAAATTCTATATCGGAGAGGACAGAAAAATGAATCATGTATGAATGAATAAATCAAATGAATATCACAAATATCAAATAAACACAAATGAATATCAATAATTATTGTAAAAATTCATGATGACTTGTTCATTTCTTGAATGTTTTAGGAAAACTAATTTCTAACAAAAATGAGAAAACATGACAGAAAGTAAACAAAAACATTTAATGCAAAAAAAATTAAATGCAATGACGGTATTTGGAAGCTCGATTTCCGGAAATTGGAACTGTGAGTTTTCCGAAAATTTTATACTTCCTGGAAATCCTCATCTTTTTTCTAGAAATTTGACATTCCAGAAAGAAGACCTCATCCTATTCCACAAAAACATTTCAACCAATTGCCGATTTGCTATCATTGGATCTGACATAATTGATAGTCATGTAGACAAACTATATTTGTACAAACAAGAAAAATATTGTAAAAAATAACTTCATTATAAGCCTACTAACAATCGTCCTCATTCTAAACACATAAATAACACATGTGTTTTCACCTGCTCAGATGGCTGTGATGAGATTGATCTCCAGATCTCATCGCATCCAGATTATATTCGTTGAAACAGTTAGTTGGTGGCATTCAATTCAAAGCGTCAAAGCCCTAGAAGTAGAGAAATCCTAGAAAAGTTGTAGACACGTTGTAGTATAATCTTGTTAAACGCGAGCATCCGACATAAGAGAGGTCGTGCCACTTCTCACCTCATGAATCATAATACACTACTTGTAATTGGCTGTTGAGTTTCAGTTCTTCCACAAACCATGTTATCCACTAGAAAAATGCGTTACATTCTTCAGCATTTCTCTGAGTCTTTTCATATTTGACAGTCGACACTAATTTGAGCTAATACGTAAGATGTTAATTGAAATGTGCTACATTTTCAGTAGATTCAAAATCATTAATAATAATCGTGCTATAAGATACATGAATATCCGCCTGGTAATCAAGGATAGAGATGGTATTTTATCTAACATTTTATACTGCATTTTTAATATGATCATACTTGTAATACTGTATTACTTATAATGCTTGTAATCATTCTAATACTGTATTGACAAAAGATGAATAGTATGAGTATAAAAATTTTATAAAATACGGTCTCACTTGTAATAAACCGACACAACGATGTATCCAAGGACCCGATATGGTAGTGTTCAAAAATGAAAATAAGTGCTACTTTTTACAATAATTGATATCAAATATTATTTTCGAAAAAAATAATAACTATTATGTAAATAAAAATAATGAATAATAACAAAATCAGTTGCAAAAAAGTGGCCAAGACCGTGATTCGAACCCCGATCCTTGTGCTCCACAGAATGCATAGTACTGTACATTGGTGGTTAAAATACCTAATTTTTGCTTGTAACTTTTTTTAAATAATTCAACCCTTAATCTTCAAAATCAAAAGGCTTCTTACCTGACTTATGAAGATATTATATTCCAAATTTCAAAAGTCTACAATCTTTTGTAAGTGTGGACATAGAGTTCGAAAACCGACAAAAGTGAACTGAGCAACGTCAGAAATTAATAGAAAATGGTTGGTGATCAACATTAAAAGGAGTTCTTGGAAAGTTTCATTTAAATCTAATAAATGATAATATGACTGTGTCAAAAAAACATTGTAAATCCATGCTGTCATTGTGGATTTGAATATTCTTTCGTACACCTTTAAACTCTCACATTCTTACACCAATCAATACATCGCAATTCAATGAAAGTACAGTATTAACGTTATTCTTATGTTAGTTAATTGATATGGGCTATCAGCAAAAACAATATATCTTGTGCATTTACTCTGTTATTAGTAATAAGGCATAAGGCAGGGACACAGGTGAAGGATCTTCACAATAAATATTAGGATTAACTTACTTATAATAGCTTATTCAGGCTCAGTAAGCCAAATACTTTGGATTAAGGTTACAAGTCAGCCGCGACTAAGAATTCCATCAAATTATTTACCATTCACTATATTTCCGTACAGAACTTCTGTACCATTGACTGTACTTCTTTCTTGATGCACTATTTGAATCTCCTTAATTTTCACTTTACTTCGTTGTTGTTGCACTTTTTGAATCTCCTTGAATTTCACTATATCCTAATCTGGATCTGATGAATTGCTGGATGAAGATGAATATTATTTACAATGTAGAGAGTTCAATTCTATTTCACAATTTGTAATAGATTTTCGGCATTACTAATTTTTTACTGAATATTATAAAAGTTTATATTGTTACAATTGTTCTGTTTCAACTGCAATAATTGTTGGGTATAGCTGTTCCATCGACTTCTTGTCCTTCTCTTAAACTTTAGAGTTCCTGTTGAGTGTTGACAATAAATTCTATTTATTTATTCCATTTATTGAAGAAACTAGGTGATCTTTGTCTGCCCTACTGTGTGTCCTGTTCGTTCTCTTCAAGTTTTTGCCTATGTTCAAAATAAGTCTGAGCATACACCGGTTAGTCAAGACAAGACAAGACGAGATTAGTCACGTTAAGTCACAGTAATCCACATAGTTGCTTATGAAGCAGCACACACCGATGCAATGACTAATCGGTGTGTGTTGCTTCATAAGCAACTATTTGAAGTACTGTGACTAAACGTGACTAATCTCGTCTTGTCTTGTCTTGACTAACCGGTGTACGCCTAGCCTAAGAGTTTGGCAGGTCTAGATCTCACCATCAAGCTCTTCACAGGATAATCTTCTTTCTAGATAACTTCTCAACGAAGTTAACTTCATCGATCCATCGTCAGCGGACCTTGATTGCTATTACTTGTTCGAAAAACATCTGCTAGTTAGTGAGTGTGACCGGAATTCTTAATCGATATAACTAAATTAGATTTCGGGCAAGACCTGGCCTCTCCACTCTCCGGTTGATTGTGGGAAGAGGAATAAGTGCGGAAGAGAGAGAAATGAGAGAGATAGAAAAGCTTCTTAAAAGTGTATTCCTCATGAGCAAAGATTCCTGTACAGCTCAAGTGTAAAAATATAATTATTGTTTTTTTTTTCACTCTTCTCGTTCATATTCCCAACTAGATAAAGCCTTATCAGTTTCTTCTCCATTGAGACGGAATAATGAAGAAAGCGAGTTGGTTGGCAAGCATAACCTTAAAGAACGCCGACGTTCCTTATCTCGGACTAATATCCATTCTCTGGGAAAATTTCTTCCATCAAAATGCGCCCGGGACAAAATGTAAAAATGGAATAAATAATGGAAATGTGTGCCCACACTGGCGTGGCGGATTATTTGATAAGGCCTCATCACACTAGACGACGACCAGAATATTTCTGACAGCAAAATGGCCACCGCTTCGGTAGAACATGCTCTATCTCTATCTGCTGCTAATGCATTCAGACCATTCCAGGTTTTTTCAAGCATTTGCAAAAATTAACTTCTCTAATCGTGAGTGCTAACGTAATCCACCCATCACATTAGACCTGCTTAAAAGAGAACGGTTGCACAATCTAAATCTATTGTGCTTTTTCCAGAAGTTAATGATACCCAAGATGGTGGAACTTTAAATTTAAAAAAAGAGTGAGGATTTTTGTTGTTGAAAGTTGCTAATAACAGAAACACCCAAAACAGTTCATCAGTTTAGGGTTAATAAAAATTGAAAATCAATTCTAAAACAGCACATTGATGAACCGACTTTTTGGGACTTTGGGTAATTACTTATGCAGGAAGTGTAAATTCTTTTAGTTTCATTTTGCAGATTGGCTCTTGAACAGTAAAGTTCACTCAACATGATCATGGCTATAGCAATGATCAATGTTCAAAACTATAGCTAATTACTTGACATAATCTGGAAAGCAAAGCCTTCTGATGTTGTTCAATCATTCCTCCTTATTGTTTTCGTTTCGTATGAATTTGGAAATTCAGTATTGAGGCGCATCTGTATAATAAGTAATTTGCATTTGTCTAGATTGGAAACGAGTGTTGTGACCCTTATGAATTAATTTTCGCTGTACTTGTCAATAAAGCGAGCTGCTTGGGGGGAGGTGGGGCGTTGGTCGAGTCGAGTTTTGAGAATAGTCATCAAGAGCAATAATTCTGGTGGCCGGGTGATGAGGAGTAGAGAGAGGGTCTGTGAACAATTATTTCTGCCGGCACTCCGTGACGTTTCCAGCTTTGGTATTTACAACCACAGCTACAGCAAGAGTGCACCAGGCGCTGCTGCTCCCCGCGGTGGAACGCGAAACTAGCGGCCAGTGTGGGACTGCGGAGTTGAGCCTGTGACGGAGGTCGTGCAGGCCGGTCCAGCTGGAATCCGCGATCCCATCGCAGCCCGAGCGAAACCTGTCCTGGAGCCTAGCTCGGCCCCGCAGGGCCACTGCCAGTCAGTTTCAGTGTCGGTACGCAGGTTCGTAGGTTGAAATTCGAGTGCTGTTCTCGCGCAACCGCTCGCGATGATCATCATCTCGGTCTTGTGATGATTACTATTGTTACCGATTGTAGTTGACATTTTGTTGTTAGAATGATGTGGTGTACACACTATTAAGTGCGCGAGTGCCCACAGTGAGTGCCAAAACATAACACATGAGAGTTGTTCTTTCAGTAGGGCCGCCGAATCTTGTTACTACTACAGAGTGTTGGTCTGCTGAGGTGAATGGTAGCTGACTCGCTCCAACATCGCTTCGCAATTGGATTAACCTTTCATCTAGGTAACTCTTTCAAAAACTCTACTTCAATCTTTAAATCTCACAACTTTACTTTGAATCTTCATCCTCACAAACCATGGAATGTGAGTGAGCAGCGTATTGAAAGTTCGCAGCTTCGCCTAGTATGCTGGCGAGCAACTGGTTTTGTTTATTGTAACGACTTGGCTACATCTCGGTTTCATGCGCTGCTCGTCCCTGCGTCTTAAATGAATAACATTAACATCTGAAATTCGTTTATTTATATCTCATTACCGTACTCGGGGCACACCGGTCGCCAATGCGATCAACCAACTGTTGCACCTGATTCACTTTTATTACTCACATGCCTTGCCAAACAACATACCTTGGTCAAGATCGAACGTGTTTCAAATCATTAAAAATCTTGGTCCAGCATACAAAAAACTATGAATGTAGACCGCAATCTTGGTTTTTCTGCCAGAAGACTCGAAAAATCTTGAATGGAATCTTAATTTATCTAATAAAAATTATTTTTTTTTTAGTTAAATATAGCCTACATATTTTTTATTTATATATGCCTAAATATATTCTCTAAATTAAAGCTTAATTAAAACCTCATCTACCGAAGGAATACTGTATCGACTGTGCATACATTCCGTAAGCAGGTAGGCTACTTTCCTAGGAACCTACTTGCGACACCGTGCATACGTAGGTGGCATTTTTTTACAGATTACAGAGTAAAATAAAAATTGATTAGAATAATCTCAACAACTATTACAGACTTGTGAAATGACCACTACAAATAGAGTCAATTCTATTCCATTTCCCTAAAGAATTTTATTTCGATGTACTAATGCAGTTGTAAATGATAAGTGTGTTATCACTTCATTAAGTGATAACACACTTGTCTAAGCGGATAACATGGTATTGTCTATGAGGAGTAAGTATAATTATTTGAAACAAAATAGGTAACACAAAAACAACTAGAAATCAGAAAATATTTTAAAACGAAACTTATTACAGTAGTTCAGCTTGTAAAAGATCCTTGGTACTTTCAATATTATATTGGTATAAATAAAGTACGTACAGTACTGTACAATATTAATAGCCCTTATTTTCAGGATATTTTAAAATAATTCTAAACAATTATTCTAAAAGTACGTAGGCTAATCTGTAATAGAACTTATCAAAGTAACTATAAATTCTCACACCAAATAAAAATGATAAATTAATATATTTGTATAAATATTTTTAAATATATTATATAATAAATATGTTTGTATTAATATATATATAAAGTTCTATTTATCTTTCTCAAATATAGAAAAAATACTGGTGAAGATACTTAAAAAATAACATTTTTTAACATTATACTAATAAAAAATAACATTCAATCAAGGATTATTCTATGTTGCATATTAATTATAAATTATTCTGGCTATTGTACTATTAATAAAATGTTTACTGTATGTAATCAATGAATACAGACCTTTATTCTTTAATTTAATACAGACCAAAGAGTTCTGTATTCATTGCTGTAATCCAGTAATGAACAGTTGAGAGAGAGTTCAGAGTTGAGAGAGTCACCTTCCAGAAAACGAAAAAAATAAACATGCAAGAAATTAATATTGATTCAATCATAATCAGTAAATATTTGTAATTTTATTAAAGCATTCTGATGAGATGCAATGAGAACTAGGTTCAAGTATCATTCCAATCACCTCTCACACCCAAGTTAATTTAATTTTTATGAACAAGTCAAGAATAGTATTATTGTTCCATTGGTAACTTCGAGATTTTATGATAAACTCATGAACACAAATCCGTAGGTAGTTTTCAATGTGATAAGTACAGTGGTTCTCCGCACACTCGGCCTTCTCGCAACTGCAATATTAGCTTTGTTAAAATATGCATTACATCTGTAAACAATAAATACAATTGTGTGCATGTAATCTTCAATGCAGTTCAATTGAAGAATCAGATAAAGCCTTTATTGTCGACAATGCATACCGGTACCGGCAATACCTTGAAATGTCAAATGCAGTTTCAACAACATAATGCACATGTAACTTTAATTTTTAATTGGTGGAATTGATTGTAGTGTTATTTCTGCGGTTTTTTGTTAGATGCAGCCTTGGTTAAAGACATGAAGTATTGTAATGAGGAAATACAAGTGAAAAAACGTGACTGTGACCTGTGACAATACAAGAGAAAAATAAAGTCATGAAACTTATGAGTATGTTCTAAGATCAAAATTAAAATCTATAGATAAAATATGAATTTCGATCAGGGATATTCCGTCCTCACTTCCATATTGAGATGTAGCTATTATTAATTTATTATTCACAATTTTGAATATGAAATATAGTGATATTCATATTTGGGGGATGGCATTAGATAGGCAGATTGAGATTTTTTCCATCGGACTCTACGGTCATCAGCAACGTCAAGAAATAATATCTATCTATCTAATGCCATCCGCCAAGATGAATATCACTATACCTCTTTATTCTCACAAATGAGCTCAAAACTTTTATTCAAATATTCTCCCACTTACCGTATCTTATAATGAAGATCTCTTATATAAAAATTTAATAGTTTGTCCAGTGAAAAGCTTTATTACAAATAAATCTAAACTTCTGACTTTATTAATAAATGAAGATAATCCTTTGGAGATAGAAGGAAATGTGATATTGCAACTAGGCTATTCAATTGCTTTTTAAATCATAATAATTTATTGAACGAAATTCGTAATTAATAATGCTATAAAATACTTACTAGCTATTAGAACATTCTATATAAAAAATATAGACAACATTCTGTTGTCAGTAGCGGAAGTCTTCAGAGTATTTTATAGCATTATTATTTAGGAATTTCGTTCAATAAATTATTATAATATTTTTTTGTTTTACTTGCCATAATGGAATTACGTCTATAATATTGTGATTATACATCAAACATCATACTTTTATCCAATTACTCTCAGACTTTCTCACTCATCCAATCAAGTCTTCTCAACCTGGAAAAATCTCAGCAAGTTAATAATACTGAATTCCCTTCAAAGATACATCAGGATACTACACCAATAAATTTCATTATATTGGAGGAAAATAGTAATAACAATCAAGTAAGGAATTATTATTATTCTTGTTACTTCCAACAGCAGTTTTCTAATTTAGTATTTTTATAATTCGTTGAAAGCCGATGCTGTTGAGAATTAATTGTAGTATGTAAAATGAGGTATTAAAAGTAATCTTAAAAATGTCCTCTCAGATTGATTTGATTCAGACTACTTTCAGATTGTTATTGATTCATGTACTACAGGCATGAATTTGTCACACCATACAGTAAATCCAGAACCAAATAACTTACATTTTATTTGGCATTCACCGAAATATTGAGTCTTCATTCAAGATTATTACAAAACATGAGATTTAGACGCTTGTTAAAATTTTAGCCTAATTTTGAAAAGGTAACAGGTAGAATGGAATAAATAAAAGAACAGAAAGAAATAATTACAGACATATAATCAAATAATGTGAGGAATAGGGCTATGATGTAGGCCTATGTAATCCCTCTTGATGATGAACCGACTGTCGGACAAATATGGGCATTGTACAGTTTGAATAGGCTTTACAGAATTTAAGAACAGGAAAATAATTGAATAAGATTAGATAAGATAGATAGATGGATAGAAACATTATTTGCCATAAAAACAATTTGAATCGAAATTTTTTTAAATAAACTTTCTCTGTGGTAGAACTAGATAGGATTTATGCTCTTGATGATTACCGTAGTGGCGAAGCGTAGTATACTTATTTGGTCATCGCCGGGTATATTTCCTATAGGAGAACTAGGTAAGTATGACCAAATAAGTCTATCACGCTTCGCCACGGGATAACAGATTTTTTGAAAACCAAGTGTGTATTGTAGGAAAGTTTGTATGACGATTCCCCGATCCCCAGATTGTGAGGAAGACACCGAAAGGTAAAGGTATAGGCTGAACCGCGGCCGACCAGTATGTCTGTTTCGAAAACATTGGGCAGCAAAAAAAAAACGCATGCCTGCCTATACTGTCCATAAAAGCCCGTCTATAGAAAAAGTACTGTCTATCTATAGGAAAGCCCGCGCGCTATGCGGTCCCTGTGTTAACAGACTCGTGAAAAAGCGAGCTGACTCCCCCAACACGACAACGATCCGGTCCGTTCCGTTCTCGTAACTCAGTCTCCGGTATACCGACCGGTTTTCGAGACGGTCCGTCTCGCTCATCACCCGAATGAGAATGCCTTGTCTCAATCTCATTCCTGCCGAAAAAAAACAAAACGAAAAAACGGCAACACAATACTCATAATCTACCCGGTTCGGCGGAAAGACACACACTGTCTTCAAATAACTCTACACCTCTCGATTGTTATCTTACAATTCTATCAAATCATCGAATGGGCGACCGAAGTGGGACTATGAACGATAGATTGGTTTGTTTATCAAAATCGCTCCTCTCTTGGATTGTCAAGTCTGAATAATGAGTACTGTTGACCAGAGAAAGAAAGTCCCTGGCGAACTGGAGCAATAGAGAGTCGTGCATGATAGATATCACTCTGCGTGGGACATTCTTTTTCTGGTCAAACACTATAAATGTGTTTTATTTAATTTTTTGAATCGATAGAATGAATTGAAATTTGTCAATATGAATAATTATGTTCGTTTGGTTCGAATGGCTGTTCGTATGGTGGGGAGAACCGTACGTGTATGTTCCACCTCTCCTTATTTTTGTGTCGGTCACCCATCGAACAGCAGTCTTGAGTGTTCGTGACTTATCTCTGATCGCTCAGCAACCGCTCACCGAGCGACCAAACACAGCCACAGAAATTCTTTACAAACAGTACTAATTTAATCATAGAAGCAGCAGACTATAAACAAAACATTAACTTAAGATACAAAATAGATGAAGAAATATACAAAAATAGAATACAAAACTTCACATTTTCTTTCTTGCCGGAAGAAGAAACCTTGTAGACTTCTAAGCAGGCCCCTAATATTGGTATTGACTGATTTGTCCATATTTTCTTAAACAATTGAGATATTGCCATTTCATCCCATTGAATATTTTCATCCCATTAAAGCATTTGAAAAAATACTTTTCACCCTATTATGCTGTGTTGAAAAACAAGTTATCCTCTAAATTCTAAAGATTCACCTTTTTCTCTCTTGTAGAATTAAAATAATTTGAGATGCAGTTACAATGTTGTTCTCCTGATAGCACTACAGACTAATTTATTGTTGCAACGTGAATAGATAATACTATTGATTAGAAAAATCAAGTAAAAATTAAGGCAGTTATTAAAACTCGGTATCAAAATGTATTGTTCAATTTGTGATGGAAATTTAATTTAAAAATAAGCATTGAATTCTCCTAGATTTGAATCTAGTGAATAAAACTCTCATCAACTTTAATGCACTTGAAACCATAACCAGGTTCAGTAGACTGTTACATACATGTGACAAATCAAAATATGTTAACAGCTTGTAAATCTTGTTGCATATAAGATTCAGGTAGCTTGATAATTATCTTGCAATTTATTAGCCTTTGAAACCTATCATTATGCATGCAGTCATGATTGTTGAGTTGAATTGAGCTGTAATGTTTATTCACTGTGCATAACTTGAATATATCAAAACAAGAGTCGACTAATAAACTCTAAATAGATTGATGTGAATATCAAATTATTTCGCACTAACGTGTTTAATTGAACCAATTCAATTCTAGACTGAAATATACTCATTTTGCATGATATACATTTAATATTGCAATGTTCATTCAATTATCATTCGCCAACATCTCTGATTAATATCAACGTTTCAAAAGCAATTACATTTTATTTAATTAGACATTTGATTAATTTGTTTTTGTCGTTTGAATAAATAATGATAATTAACACCTATGTTCTCAGTATGTTTTATGTTTCCCATTCAAATCTCCAGATATTTCAGTGAACCATTCCAAACAACAATGTGTTTGTTTCTATATTTTCAATAGTTTTTTTGAACATTTAAATCACTACAGAACCTAACTTTAAATTACTGCAATTATCGAAATCAAAACCAATCAATGGTCAACTGAAGTTTGTACGTGATTGATATGAAAATCTGATTTTAATTTTCCTTTTGTATCAATCAATTTTCACTGTTGTACCTGAACTTCATTACGTTTTTGGATCATGATAATTATGGTAATTGAATTTTAATACTAATTCTATTTTACCGTTCCCTGTTAAATTTAATTTTGGGGATTACTTAGCCCACCAAGTAGTGTCACTTATAAGGTTTAAATAAAATAATATAAATGCGGCAGGAAATTAAAGGAAACAGTCCTGTTCATCCTTTACTAACCTTTATCCAAAATTAAATTCTATTCAATATTATGAAAGTTAGTTCAATTTTGATATCCCCCAGTATTTCAAACATGACATTTCTCCACTCAAACACCTAGTAAACTCTAATTACTAATCTATCTTAGCAACTAGTAACTAAAATGGAAAAGAAGTATAACCTTATAGCTCTAACCAATTCACTCCCACAGAATGTCAATAAATCGAAATTCATTGATTGGTTTCTGGTGTAGGTGAGTGAAGAGTGATTATCAAAATAATACATTTGCCAGTAATAAAATCAAATTATTAATTAATCAAATATTCAGCGCTGTGAAACCTTTCGAAATGACACCCAATAATAATCCGAGAATAAAGAAGGAGACAAGGAGATGATAGCTTCTAAAAAGAAATGGCAAATTGGCACCGAAAAGATTTCTTGATAATTATTCTTAATCCTTTTCACGCGTAATAATTCAAACATGGCGGCCGCATGAATAATAATCAATTAGCCAACCAGTTATCAGGAGCAGACCATAAAAAAGAAGCAAACAAGCCCAATCGATCAGTTTTTATTTTTGCGAAATTCTACTGAATCTTCTTCACAAGCTTCCCAACTTCGAAGAAAATGGTTGATAAAACATCAATTCTAATAATTTCTAAATAAATAAAGCTAGAGGTTTTCATACCACAATGCAAATGCACTATTTATAAAATGCACCCAAATAAATCAATAATATTGTTGATCAAATGAGTAAATAAACAAGAATGGAATCAATTCTCTTCAAAGGTGATAAAATCATTATATGAAATTAGAATAAAGTATTAGAGTAGAGTATTATTCTCAATCTGGAAGAAAATCTTGCTATCAACGAATTAAAATTACAGATTCAATGATGTAGCATCAAGTTCGAAAACAACTTGAAACTAAAAACAGACAAAAGATAATATTGTTCACTACCATCAAAGAGGATCATAGAAAGATGAACATCCTCCTAACATCCTCATTGCTACCATGAAAAAACTATCAACCACAACAAAAACAAATTACTGAAGAAGTAGTAATTGCCATACCAGTCAATGTGAAATAACATCAGTCACATCAGTTGTGACAACTAGACAAGCCTATTTTAGTTGCTAAATTCTGGAATGGGCCAATCTAAAAAATGTCCGGCTTCGGAAAGTATCAGTTCTGAACATCCCAAATCAAGTCAATCCTCAAATCTCATCTCTATCTAAAAATAATGCAGAATACTTTACAGAAAATTACAGAATATTATGCAGAAGATAGAAATCAAGGAAGGAATCAGTGTAGTAAAATACACCATACACCTTGGGAATAAAAGAGAAAGCCAAACCCATAATGTCCCTCACATGGGGGAGACAAGTGAAGGTGAATAGAGGCAACAGGTACTACATATATATACCCCAACATTATATACAAATATAGCCCGACCTGTTCGTGTCACGACGGGGTTGCAGCAGGGGTCGTTAACCCCTCCCCCTCTACCACCCCCTCCCCACCTTTCCTAGACCAACACTCACATGTGTGACAAACAATTCATTATCTGGATTGCTACCGGAGAGGAGACTTTGAATATCTCACATCGGCTTCAACATACATAGATCGTTGTTCACAATTTATTTTTCAGTCAAGTGCGCTCGATGGTTGGAGCGCTTATCATTAGAATACAGGGCGTAGGTTTGGTGCATTGCTTCCGCTGCCTTCCCAGAAGGTGTAACATTAACGCCTTCGAACTTATTCGGCACAACAAAAGCAAAATACTGACTAAACATCTGATAGTTTACCAACAACTAATAATACTGATAGTTTCGAACCGAAGGGATGTAGAAAATACATAGGCAAGCGAAATTCTGTATTGTGTGATGCGACCAAAGAGTTAATCTTCTCCTAGAAGATTTTTGCAAAACAAAATTCTTATATTCTCCCTGGATACAACAGACAACCTGTCGAAACATCAATTAGGTATATAAATACTATCAATTTTGTTTTTCCCCGTTGGTGGATACATGATCTAGTAAATAGGCTAGAAATAAATAATTCAGAAAGTCATTGATTGAACCCAATGAATGCCTTAGTAATAATAATTATAGATTTTTCCTTCCTACCATTTTCCAACTTTCTATTCCTACAATTCCAATATTTTTTCACTTGAATGTCTTCTTATGCCTTTTTCTTCTCTTTCTCCAAACGGATTTACTAATTCTCCCTTCGGCCTTCTCTCTCCTTTGACCTAATCTTCCACTTTCCTACCCTATCCATCCTTTTCTTCTTTTCTTCATTTCCCTTGCCATTTATTTTTTATTTATCTCATTCATTTTACACACTCCCCTTTCTCTCTTGTTTTTTCAAATCTCCATTTTTCACACTTCTCTCTCACTCTCTCTCTCTCTTCTCTCTCCATTCTCCTCTCCCTCATTATTCATTATCTCTTTCGTTTTCCTCACTCTTCCTTCTCCATTCTTTGTTCAAATCTTCTACTCTTCCATCACCTCCACCTTCTTTCCGTTTCTCCTGCTCTTCCTTTCCCTCGCTATTCATTTTCCACTCATCTCCTTCATTTTCTACACTTTTCTCTCTTCTTTGTTCAAATCTTCTACTCCCACATCATCACCTCTTCTCTTCCTTTCCTTCGCTATTTGTTTTTTATTTATCTCCTTCGTTTTCACACTCTTCTTTGTTCAAATCTTGCACTTTCCCATCTTTCCGATTCCCTTGCTCACCCTCTCCGTTTATTTTTATGCATCTCACCATTAGTTACTAAGTAGAGTGCAAATAAATAGCCTAAGCTGTGCGCCCTGGCAACAGAGGCATATGCGACTGCCGCATAGACACTGCGGCCTGCAGCCGGGCTCCTCTCCTCCCTCTTCTTTCCTCTCTCAGTTGCGCAAAGGCTCTGCCGCTGGCATTGTGCTGTCCTCACCGATTTACATACGAATAATAAACCGGCAATACTTTTCTCCAAACCCACCCCCCCCCCCTCTTTCTCGCCCTAGGAAAGGGAAGTGGCGGGAGGGGAGGGGTTTTGCAACAACAAACGCGCGTTGCAAAAACAGATTAAATGCGTCTTAAATTATCCGCTAAGGAATGAATTAATTCGACTGCGGAATCCGTTCTGTTCGCGGGCTGAAAACGCCACGATTTATTTACACGACCGCTGCGCAAGAATGCACCATGCGCGCGCACACACTGTGTTTAGTTGCTCGTAATATGCTCCCGAAGCTGCGCTAGGTGCTCACTATTACTACTGCATCCCCCATTTTATATACATTTTACACCATCGCATAGTCTTTCTAACCTTGTGAACTTAGAATGGCGCTTTCATTGTTAATGCAATATTGTTCTCCAAGTTTCTTCTGTTTTTGTTGTGCTTCAATTGTACCTTTAAGTTACTTCAATGGCAGAACATTAGTGCAACTCGCTGTTGTCAATGACAGTGGGAATGAAGTTTGTAATTTAGGAAGAATCAGGAATAGTTGATAGTGGAGAAATTTATTACAATAATAATTGATGATGATAATAATGACCATTATAATGATTAGGCTGATAATAATTGTATGATATTATTATATATGTGGCCTTATATATAATATATGGCCAGATGGCTGATCTGCTTGGACATTTCTAATATGGTTCTAATTATGTGTTCTTGATATGGTATTGGCAAATGAGAATGTAGTATTGTTTTTGAGTTTTGTTGTAACTTCGCCCAACATCTTCTCTTATTTCTTAATAAATCTGCAATATGTTATGTAGAGGGACTTTTAAAGTAGCCTAGATTCTAGTTGAACCATTGCTGTATTTTCAAGAAACGAATTTCAAGCTTTAGCGTACACTTATCGCAACTCTATGGTTGATTGATTTTGAAACAGCCTGGATTGTAGCCTAATCTAGTGAAATTTCTCATTAGCCTTTATTGAAGTGGCTTTATTGAAGTGGTTAGCCTCTATGGTTGATTGATTTTGAAACAGCCTGGATTGTAGCCTAATCTAGTGAAATTTCTCATTAGCCTTTATTGAAGTGGGTTCCTCAATGGTTTTAGACTTTTTTCTTTCAATTTCATTACCAACTCTCAATGAAAGTTGGTCCTAGGCTTGATTAATTGCGCACTAAGAACAGAAACTATTTGAAAATTAAAATTCTAATGCGAGATGAGCGCCGAGATTTAGTCAGCTGTGGCCGAGCGAAGCGAATTCGGTGTGTGCTGGTGAAACGGAGTATTTTGCCTTTGTTTAAATAAAACTAATAGACGGTTCATAAAACGGTTAGTTTATTGCGCCGGTATTAGACAAGCCTGCAGGGCATTAGCATAGCCACTAGTGTACAACGAAAAGATGGCCTCTCGCATCCCGGTCATTTTTAAATATGTGACCGACACACTCTGGTCCGTATCAAAAAAATAATGAAATTTACTCCTCCTAAGACCCCCCCCCCTCCGCCACACCACTCATATCTCCTGCTTTGATATGCATGGGAAAGGATTTTCGAATAGCCGCGTGTAAAAGAGTAGTATGGCCGCTGGTCGCAGTCCTAGCTCTGTAGGCAACCGGCAACATAAACACTCAAAATGATATCTTTTAGATTGGGATATTCTCTCTCCCACTCTTCTCTATCTCTCGCTCTCTCTCACCCACTTAACTGTTGCCGTTTTTCAAACTTAGCTTCTTCTGTGTAGGGCTCTCATGCTAGGTGACAAAGTTGGAGTTTAGTCACATAGCTCGATTGATTAGTAGATGGATTAAATTAAAAGTGAACAAATTCAAGCAGATCAAATCACGTGCTAAGATAAGTGAAGAGTAATTGAAATGAAGGAGAACTCGTCCAGTGACAAGCAAAAACGGAGGGCGTACTATTTTTCTATAATACTGAAACAACAAAATTGCTGTGGCATGCTGATTATTCTAGAATAATTTTGAGATAACTTACGAGTTCTCATTATGTGAGTCACAAAATTCTTGAATACGTTTTGTGGAAGAAGTATGGAAACTAGGAGAATTTAGGGACAATGAGAGAGTTAGTAGAGTATGATTGTATTATAGCCTGAATTTAATATAAAAACATTTTGTGTGAGGCGAGTTCACATATTCACGATATCCTCAACTAAGAGTGGGGGAATTTCGTGGAGGATGGAAAGAGCAATGAAGAGTTGTGAGAGGCAGTAAGAGAGGAGGGATACCAAGTATGTTCTAGCAGCAAGCGGCGAGCAGAGTCACGGAATAAGGGCATATCTTCGGTGGGGCTGCAACCTGGGTGTGGATAGATCGAGACACTCATCTAGCGCAGCCTCCTCACTCGTGCACCGCACGGAAGTTAATGCAAGTATCCATTACATGAGATTTCTTGTAAAAGAGTACGCGAAAGGTGTCCCGCTGCGCGCATCGCGACGGGGGATGGGTGAGTGAGAGAAAGAGAGTGAGGGATGGAGTGGGTGTTGGAGAGGGTCAAGGGACGACTAGGGCCACTGCCACTCGTAAATTATGAAAGCAGCTTATCCTAGTTAACACTCGTAGTTGTGTGGTGTTCCGTGAGGGACGTACAGCAGTAAGTAAGAGTCAGGGTGTCAGAAGTTCTTTTTTAAAAAGTGCAGTGCATGCAACTAAATGCATTATAAGCTGTGCATTGAGATCATAGCATGTTGTCAGTAACACCCCCACCCCTGGTTGTTGTGAGTGGTGGTGAAGTCGAAATTTACAAGGTGTTAACGTCTGTTACTGTTTGCTCACTTTTGTTTCATGATGCTGAATTGTAAGTAATAGGCTACTTTTTAGTGCATTATTAATCAACTATTTTTATTTTTTTCAAATTTATTGCCATTTTCTTTTTCAAACAAAAGAAACAAAACATTCTCGTAAACTATTATAAATCTTTATGTTGTAACAGCCCCACGTTATGGTGCCATGTGTAACATTACCATGTTGTGGGTCATGTGTGTAACGCTATTATCTTTATGTTGTATGTCCCGTGACGTCAGGATCAAGCAAAAATAGTCAAATGTGTCACAAGATAAGGGAGAGCTAAGTGATGGACTATAGTCACGCATCAAAGACAAGATCTCAATCCACTTACGTAACACACTTGGCTAAGCATACTCCTTACGTGACTGGGCATGTCAAAATTTGGCCTTGCAAGGGCTCATCCAGGATACTGATATTTTCATAAATTAAATAAATTTAATGTATCAATTGGGATTGCCAAGACAGGTGCAAGAACGACTAGAAAACCCAGTAATTAGGTGAAAAACTTGGAGTATATTCTCCTGTTCCTTTAGAACACACAACTTGAACAATTAAATGAATTTTACAAGTTTCGTAAATAATTGTTAATAACAATAAATAGCTTGTTACAAAATTTATATCTTCGGTAGAGCGTGGGTGTGGGTATTTTGCCTGGCAAATAAGATATTACAAAATCTCTAAAATTATGAAAGTCTTAACTACTAGACCATGAGCTCATGTTTCTATGCTTCACGCAGTATGATAATTTTTCCCCACTATTTCACTTTAAAAGAGGCTTTTCGCGCCTTTGGCCAAAGGATTAGAATAAACGGATCACTCACAGTATTGGCGATGCTTTGACGTCGGTTACCGTATCCTGGTTTAGGCAGCCATCTCAGGGTAGATTGATTCCGTGTGTCATCTCACGATACTGCTTGGCTCTGGACTATGGTTTATAATATTTTCGCGACTTTACATGAAATTAATCAATTATATATTGCCACAGCTCAATATATCACAGTTAGGAAACATTTAAATTGAAATTGAAACTGATTACATTTGAAAATAATTAAACTGCACTCATGTGCTCAAAAGCAACTGCTCTCTAAGGAGTCTCAAACGGAAGAGAATTACCCTTGCTAAAATTCAAGGAAACAGACTTTTCCATAGAACATTCTAGAATTTTTAATGAAATGCTGGGCTGTGATTGGTCAATTTAATATCGTGTTTTTTGACGTCAGTACAATGCACAAAGTAGTTCCAACATTTAGCAACAATAACCATTTAAATAATATACGATATATTATATATAATACAGAATAACATATAGGACATTAAAATCCTTTCAATTTTTATTTTTATTTTGGAAGATGCCTTTAAAAATATTCTTTACTTTTCAACTCCACTGCCAAATTCAAAAGGTGAACTGAAAGTTTATTGCTAAATTAATATGCATCCAAATATTTTATGCCATAAAATAACTGACTCCTAAAATAGTATGATCTCGTATACAACAAATATTTCCAAAATATATTGCTATGTTCGTGAAACCACCGAAGATATGAGACCTGTATATACATTATTTCACCGGCTTGGGATGATATTTTTGGTGAGTACAAATAATAATATGCATTATTTAATAGCAAGTTAACATATGAGGATTAAGTATTTATACATTTTATAAATAATTGATGAATCATAATTTTTCCAATGATTTTATTGGCATTGACATCTTTCAGTAGATGATCCATATAGGCAGTGGTGTGTTTTGATATTTTTGGATGAAGGTTATGGCTATCTTCAAGATTTGTATTTTTCAATTACATAAATTAACATCAAAGAATACAAATAAATATACAATGTGATATGAGTCAGAGACTTTTGGTGGTGAGTCGGAGCTCGCTTCCTTGTTATCATTATTTTATCAATATTGAGTACTGCTAAATTAGGTCAGCTTACCGTTAATTATGCTATCTATTATAATACCAACACTTAGTGGTTATTGACAATATTTTATTGAGGCTTTATTTGGTTGCCAGAATTTGTATCGTGACAGAAGCCCCCTATAGTTATATAAATGAGCGAATAAATAAGCTTTTAATAAGCTGCAGATAGAGCGAGTTTGTATAACTATACAAAGAGAACGAGGCAAATTTTCTAAGATCTCACATAACATAAAGAAGGCTCTAAAAAATATGTGAACACAACTGTCTCATGTTAGCTTACCTTCCGACTCGAATTCGGTACGGAAACATTCTACGTTACCTACTCATAAGATTTACAGAAGCGTAACATCTAATCATGGCAGTGATTTACACAAAAAATCAAGCATTTAGCTGAGAAAAATAGAGCAAGGATAATACATCTGAAAGAGCGATATGAGAATTCAAAATTTGGCGGCTAAACAATACTATGATGACGACATGTCAAACCAAAGAGTATGCCAGGTGCCGAAGGAATCTCTACAAGCGCTGATGCACAAAAGGTATGTGAGGTTATCTCAGATGACACTCGAAAACACAATACAATTCAAACTCATAGGTTCTGCTAGACAATAAATGACATAAATAAAGCTCTCAAACAATTTACATAGATAGATGTACAATAACTCTGGTAACTGATCTGAATGAAATAGCAGGTAACTTAAATGGGCGTCGACTTGTTTTATCGATTGACAAAGTTATTAGCCTAAGGCTCGCAATCGTAATCTGTGGTTTCACCACTTGACTCAAAATTCACTGCCATGCAAACACTTATGGTTACAAATAAATAAACATTCAATAATAATATCAAAATATGTGTTAATCTTAGTTTTAACAAAATTTACTTAATAATACTGGCTACATTATAACAATTTGATTATAAACTTTCACAGCTGTGAAGTATGGAATATATACATGCTGTTTGATTTGTGTGGCATTGGCCTATCGTATGTGTACAATATATCGTCTACGCACACAAGTAGACATCATAACATATGTGTTTTTTGGTTATGTGCATAACGTATGACTTCGTAGAAGCTAACAAAAAATTCAGACATTTACTAATACTAACAAATATATGATATAATAACATAGTAAGTCTTGGAAAAGAAGGTAATTTCTTACTAATATTTGAAGTTGGTAATAATTTACCGTTAGGATTCCATTTGGTTTGATTAGAAACTATGGCGATCGTTGGCCATTAATAATTTTATTAACATAACTGTGTATTTTCTAAAAAGTTCAATATCACTTATTTTGCGTAATTAATACGGTCAGGCGTCGTAGTACATCCTTGGGACGATCTCTGGCTCATGTTAGTTTGAATCCTGTTGTAGAAAAATCACTTTTTTCGTTTATCTCCAAACCGGAAGCATGTGGTTCTTAGGAATGATATTGTTCATTCTCTATAGTAGGGTTTAATGTTGGCGAGGTTCTCGTACCAAATAGACGAAGTGTTTTCAGGGTCTTGAAGCTGCACAGTATTTACATTTGAAACTGCTATGATACGATGTGGTCCGCTATATAGTTCAAAAAACTTTTTAGTAAGCTTGCTCAAGGCGTCTGATAGTCTGTGTACTTTCACTAAAACTTCATCTCCAACCTCATATTTGAAATGTTTTGTGCGTTTATCGTGGTATTTCTTACGATTCTGGGCTGTTTTTGTTAACTTTTCATATACCAGATGTGTACGATCCAAGTTAGGTAGGCCTGTTTGTAGTGGGTAGTCGATCAACATCTCGAGAAAGGTTAGGTTTCGGTGTCCGAATATAATTTCATAGGGTGTGTACCCCGTACTTTCGTTCACACAATTATTTAAACAATCCTCGAGGAAGGGTAGATATTTTGACCATTGTTGATGTTTTTTACTAGAGTACCCGCGCATAAATCGTGATATCTCTGCCATTTTTCGCTCAACAGGGTTAGAATTTGGATGATAAACAGACGTTCTGGATAGCTTAATGCCTTCTTGGCCCAGTATTTGTTTCCATTTTGCACTGCAGAAATATGTGGCATTATCAGATAATACTCTTTCTGGTTTACCGACGGTATTCGTCCATCTTTGTGTGATGCATTGGGCTAACTTTTCACCAGTGATTTTACTGATTGGGAATAACATGGTGTACTTTGAAAATAAGCAAGTTAATACGAATATGTATTTTTCCTATGCTTAGCTTGTGGTAATGGACCATAAATATCAGCTGATATTATCTCAAGTGGCCTACTGGGTACCAAAGCAATCATTTCACCTCGTATGTTATATCGTGAGTGTTTTGTTTTTGACAGACGTCACAGGCTCTTACTAGCTTTGTTATTTTTCTATCCATGTTTTTAAATAACAAACTTGTTTCAATATTTGTTGGACCTTAAACGCCCCAAAATGCCCACATCTTTCGTGCGATTCACGTATTACATCACGTTCTAGTTCACTGGGTATGAATAGTCGCCAGTTGTATGTATCTCTGCATGGTCGATAGAACAAATATCCTTTATACAGGGTGTACTGTCTCAGGTGTTCAGGAGTATCTGGACCTGGATGTTTCAATTGTTCAATTATGCTGGCTGTTTTATTATCACTTGACTGTGCTATTTTTATTTTTGAAGGAGTTAGCGTGTCTTTGTGTATTAGCGGTGTGATGTCAGCTGGATACGGCACAGATTCATGTTCTTCAAGCGCATAGCAACGGTATGTTGTTTCATGGGGGTATGTAGCATCCATCTCTCTGGATAGAAAGTCGGCAGTTTGATTATATTTTCCGGGTAGGTGAGTCAATTCCAAATCAAACTCCTGTAAAGCCAGAAACCATCGTGACAATCTATTGTTGCTTAATTTCGCTGTCTTGAAAAAAATGAGGGCCTTGTGGTCTGTATTTACAAAGATCTTCTGTCCGAGTAACAAAGTACGATACTTGGTACACACTTCCAAAATACTCAACAATTCTTTTTCTGTAACAGAATATCTGCGTTGTGCCGCATTCAACGTCTTACTGAAAAAAGCTATGACTCCTTTTTGATTATCTTCGTCAAGTTGGAATATTTCAGCGCCGATTGCATAGTTAGAAGCGTCTGTATCCAAGTAGAAAGGTTTACAGAGGTCGGGATGTTTCAGTACAACTCTATCTAGGAAAGCTTCTTTCAGTTGTCGGAAGACTTCTTCTTCTTTATCACCCCACGTCCATGGTTTATTTGATGATAGACAATGTGATAGCTGGGCAGTGAAATGAGCCATTTGTGAATTGAACCGTCTATAGAATTGCAGGAAGCCAATGAATCGTTGTAATTGTTTGCGATTAGCAGGTGATGGAAAATTTCTAATTGACTCTAGTTTGCTCGGATCTTGTGTGATGCCTTCTTTGGAAATGATGTGGCCTAGGTATTTTACTTCTTGTGCGAAGAACTGGCATTTTGACAATTTCAACGTCAATCCGCATTTAGCTAATCTGGAGAATATGACGTTCAAATGTTGACAATGTTCTAGGATGTTACTAGATGAGATGATGCCGTCGTCCACGTAGAGAGTGCAGAATTCGGCTATGTCTTCGCCCAATGACTGACGTAGGCAACGTGTGAATACGGCCATGGCGTTCCTGACTCCAAATGCCAATCTCGTAAAACGTAGGTTTCTGCCGTTAAATAAAAATGACAAGTAATCTCTCGACTCTTCTTCAACTTGAACTTGCCAATAACCAGCGCTGAGATCGACGGTAGAATACACGGTTTTTCCGTGAAAAGTCTGGAGTACAGTTTCGATTTTTGCGGGAGATTCGCGGTCATTGTCGAGAACTAAATTCAATTGTCTCGCATCAAGGCATAGTCTAACAGTGCCGTCCTTCTTAATCACGCACACTATCGGCAAGCTATAGTGAGAGGTGGACGTCTCAATTATGCCGAGTTTTTCCATTCTACTTATCTCATCCAATGCAGCTTGACGATATGCAAACGGTATGGGATATGACTTCTTAAAATAAGATTCATGCGGTTTTACATCCAATTTGCATTTAAAGTGGTTGGCTAAACCTGGTTGTTCTGAAAATACATTTCTATTTTTCATGAACATATCACAAATTTGTTTTCGGGTGGTTTCTTCCCACTCTTCACGACTATCAATGCGATCAAATAATTCGTGGAGCAATATCTCTGTATCATCCATTGTTATTCCCTTATCTTTCGAAAAAGTTGTAACATTCAACACTGTCATGCATGCTAATGATTCTTGCATGTGATGGAGCCCCCATTTTCTCTCTACCGGTCCATTTTGAAATATTAAATTTATTTCATGACTCGGAACACTTGAAGCTTCTTTCTTAATTTCTGTAACAACAGTTGTTTTATCCTCATCATGAGTTAAATGCAATAAAGGCGGATCAAAATTTATAGTAGCCCTGAAATAGTTCAGAAAATCGGTACCAATAATGATGTGTGGTCCGCTGACTGGTAACACTAAAATGTATGAGAGAACTTCTTTCCTCTATATCTATTTCTAATAGACATTGTGTAGAAACTTTCACGACGACCTGGATTTATTCCGGACAAATAAGTAGCGGTAAGTGGTAATATAGCCAAATCCACCCTACTTCTGATTCTGTGATACGAATCATTCTGTATTAAACAGCATTGTGCGCCTGAGTCTATCAGAGCATGTAACTTTATTCCACATACTTCGACCTGGATATAAGTTTGAAAAAGCGTATTCGCCGATCTAGTCTCATGATCCTTCTCTTCTAGAATAGTGTCACGGAGATCTTCGCGAAACGTAGTTAGATTCTGATAACTGGTGGTATTTTCACTAACTATACTTTGAGTTGATGATGTCATTTTACAGTCTCTTGACTTTATGGCGGGCTTAAAGCGAATATGCCGCGGATGAAAACATGCATAATGCTCAAAAGCTGTCGGCTTTTTATACCGAGCATGTTTCCTGTGAAGATGAGAGTTATGATACACTCTCTTATTTATTTTGCTCAACTGCCGTTTAACTTTGCTCTGGGCTGCCGGAATTTGAACCGTCAGAGTCTTATAAGTTTTCTCCCCTTCTAGTCATGCGCGATGGTTATTGCCGGAATTTTTTCCTGATGGGTTATTTGATTTTCCATTTGTTTTTGATGGTGTACTAGTAGAAGGTGGTGGGTTATTATCTTTATCTGTATTAAAAGTGGTGTTTGGTGATGGTGATTTATTTGATTCGTTTCTAGAACTACTTGTGTTGTTGTCTCTATTGGAGTTCATGTAATCTCGGCCATCATAGAATCTATCTTGATCATGGTATCTACGATCTTTATTCCTATTAAAATTGTTATTATTTTGATTCCTTCTGAACCCATTTTGTTTCGGTAATTGTTATTTGGTGGTAGTGACTCTATTTCAAAGTCCTGTGAATTATTATTTGTATTGTCAGCAGTGTTAGAATTTTCTCTTGATTGATTTGGTGGCGGGTTGGTTTGTACAAAATTATTATTATTTCTATGATTATTATGCTGTATATTGCTTGTGGAGACAGCTTGAACACAATGAAGGTGGTTTTCAAGGTCTTTGAAACTTTTAATGGAGGCGGTGGCCAATGCTAGTTGGACGTGATACGGCATCTTCTTAAGTGCGATGTGAGCTAAGGTAATATCGGGAATCTGGTTGTCTAGCTGCGAATTTTGATAGCGTAATCGTGAGACGAATGCGGTATATGTCTGACCACTTCTTTCGTCAAAATTGGAGGATATTATTTTAGATAACAATTCTTGTTGTCTATCTAGGCTCCAATATTGTTCGAGGAAAGCTCTCAGAAATTCTTCTAGGCTGTTGAATTCGTGTGCACGTCCATGAAGGAAGAGCAGAGGTTCCCCAATTAAAAGAGAGGATAGCCGGAATCTCCATACAGGCCAACTGATTGGAACTAAGTCCTGTACCACTTTTAGCTGTTCTGCAAACGCTTTAGGTGTCATGTGGAATTTTGTGTTATCAAATTTTCCTAATCCACTGATTAGTTGTGACACATTCTGCGTTTCGGGTACCGCTACTATCTCACCTCCTCCTCTCACTCTACTCATATTCATTTCAAGTTGTGATATTTTTGTGTGTGTCTGTTTTATTTTACTATTTAAATCGATTTTAGTATCTTGCAACTCGCTGTCTAGTTGGGTGATGGTTATTTGGTGTTGGTTTAATTCTTTTTCGGTTTCTTTAACTCTATTGTGAATTAATGTATGTTCGGTTACTAGACTTTCAACTTGGGTTTGAGTAGTATTTAGAGACGTGTTTGTTAGACTAAGTTGAGTGTTAATTTCTTGTACAGATTTTTCTAATGGCTGGGTGGAATCTCTAATTTGCTTTTCCAAATTCTTGCAGGTGGTGACACACTCTGTCTTCTGTTTCTCTACTGCCTGTTGTATGTCGGTTTTGGTTTGTTTTACAAGATTTTCTAGTTTTTTGTTTAATCCATCAGTGTGTTCACTTACGTTTTGCATGACCTTGTTTTCCAGTTCAATCGCATGCTTGCTCCAATCTTCACTCAGTTCCTTCCTCAAATTCACCTGCATGTCATCCATTCTTTTGTTGAGGCATACAGTAGTGTCATCTAACTGCTTTCTCATATCTTTCATCTCTCCCCTGATGTCTCTGATCTCTACTCTCAATCCTCCATCCATTTTTTCTATTTGATTATTCATTTGTTTCATGTCCTCTTTCAACTCCCTATCCATCTTCTCCATTTTTTCCGTTTGATTATTGATTTGACTATCTATTCGACTACCCAGTTTCTCTTGGGAATCTTTGAGGTCATTACTTATTTTGAGCATGAGGGTGACCAAATCGGTTGGAGTGTCATTTATTAATCTGGAAGTTAATGGACTCAGTTCATCTGGCGTGAGTTGTGTAGTAGGATTGACAGTAGTAGGTGACGGCGTACGTGGAGGCACTTCTGTCGGGCTGACATCTGGTTCCAGGCGGGTGGAAGACAGCTGACGAAGATTTTCAGGGTCGAAGTTGGCGCTAGTGACACTTCCTGCGTCTCGTTCCTGGGCGCTGTCTCATCAGTGTTGTTTGTTGCCTCGGTGTTAGGTGTGGTCACTTCTCGCAAAGTGTTGTTGTCTCCCAGCTCCATGTAGGACACAGATGAGTTGGCTGAAAGGTTCTCCATGATGGTGAATTAGGATTTGGACAGCTGGGCTAGTGGTGAAATCCAAGGATGTCGCGGTCCGATGGTGTGAACGCGGCGTGAAGGGTGTAGGCGCGGCGTGGAAATGAATCTGAAGTGCGATAGTGACTCAAGTGCAGTGAAATGTTGACCAAAAGGATTAAGTGACAAGTGATATATACAGTGAGACAATAAATTTTCCAAGACTTATTGCAAATAAACATGCACAAAATAAACATGCAATGATAGTTAAATCAATAGATATCTGGTAATTACCAGTAAATAAATTTTTATATATGGTAACTATTGATAAATAGCCCTATATTCAATGCTCATTAATAATCTGGCGATTTTCACACTATCACAGATAAACAATAAATAAACAATTAATACTCCTAATATCTTGCCTATGAGATCAATTCTGGGGATTTTGCTTAAATTAATAGATTAATTAACAAATTAATAAGCCCCCAAGACCTTAATGCTCTTGGTAAACTAATAATATTTTGGTACCTTTAAAGCTTTAATTTCAAGGTTAAATAAGCTGGCTTTCTTGTTAGGCTACCTAAAATAATTATTTGAATGATCACGGAGTGTGATTCGAAGCAATAAGTGTATATATCTCTTTAAATTGTTGGCGATATATCTGAGTATACTCTTCCTCGACGTCTCCTCAGGAATAATTTAATAATGAAATCAATATTCAAATTTATTAACTGCTTTATTAAAGCTTGGCAATTCCATAAGGTGTATTTTCAATTTCAAAAAGTTTTCAACCATCAACTCTGTGATTTCTGAGTTCAAATTTTTTGGCTTTCTTAATAAAGAAATCTTGTACATCTCCGTCAGGCCCCACGTTGGGCGCCATGTGTAACAGCCCCACGTTATGGTGCCATGTGTAACATTACCATGTTGTGGGTCATGTGTGTAACGCTATTATCTTTATGTTGTATGTCCCGTGACGTCAGGATCAAGCAAAAATAGTCAAATGTGTCACAAGATAAGGGAGAGCTAAGTGATGGACTATAGTCACGCATCAAAGACAAGATCTCAATCCACTTACGTAACACACTTGGCTAAGCATACTCCTTACGTGACTGGGCATGTCAAAATTTGGCCTTGCAAGGGCTCATCCAGGATACTGATATTTTCATAAATTAAATAAATTTAATGTATCAATTGGGATTGCCAAGACAGGTGCAAGAACGACTAGAAAACCCAGTAATTAGGTGAAAAACTTGGAGTATATTCTCCTGTTCCTTTAGAACACACAACTTGAACAATTAAATGAATTTTACAAGTTTCGTAAATAATTGTTAATAACAATAAATAGCTTGTTACAAAATTTATATCTTCGGTAGAGCGTGGGTGTGGGTATTTTGCCTGGCAAATAAGATATTACAAAATCTCTAAAATTATGAAAGTCTTAACTACTAGACCATGAGCTCATGTTTCTATGCTTCACGCAGTATGATAATTTTTCCCCACTATTTCACTTTAAAAGAGGCTTTTCGCGCCTTTGGCCAAAGGATTAGAATAAACGGATCACTCACAGTATTGGCGATGCTTTGACGTCGGTTACCGTATCCTGGTTTAGGCAGCCATCTCAGGGGTAGATTGGATTCCGTGTGTCATCTCACGATACTGCTTGGCTCTGGACTATGGTTTATAATATTTTCGCGACTTTACATGAAATTAATCAATTATATATTGCCACAGCTCAATATATCACAGTTAGGAAACATTTAAATTGAAATTGAAACTGATTACATTTGAAAATAATTAAACTGCACTCATGTGCTCAAAAGCAACTGCTCTCTAAGGAGTCTCAAACGGAAGAGAATTACCCTTGCTAAAATTCAAGGAAACAGACTTTTCCATAGAACATTCTAGAATTTTTAATGAAATGCTGGGCTGTGATTGGTCAATTTAATATCGTGTTTTTTGACGTCAGTACAATGCACAAAGTAGTTCCAACATTTAGCAACAATAACCATTTAAATAATATACGATATATTATATATAATACAGAATAACATATAGGACATTAAAATCCTTTCAATTTTTATTTTTATTTTTGGAAGATGCCTTTAAAAATATTCTTTACTTTTCAACTCCACTGCCAAATTCAAAAGGTGAACTGAAAGTTTATTGCTAAATTAATATGCATCCAAATATTTTATGCCATAAAATAACTGACTCCTAAAATAGTATGATCTCGTATACAACAAATATTTCCAAAATATATTGCTATGTTCGTGAAACCACCGAAGATATGAGACCTGTATATACATTATTTCACCGGCTTGGGATGATATTTTTGGTGAGTACAAATAATAATATGCATTATTTAATAGCAAGTTAACATATGAGGATTAAGTATTTATACATTTTATAAATAATTGATGAATCATAATTTTTCCAATGATTTTATTGGCATTGACATCTTTCAGTAGATGATCCATATAGGCAGTGGTGTGTTTTGATATTTTTGGATGAAGGTTATGGCCATCTTCAAGATTTGTATTTTTCAATTACATAAATTAACATCAAAGAATACAAATAAATATACAATGTGATATGAGTCAGAGACTTTTGGTGGTGAGTCGGAGCTCGCTTCCTTGTTATCATTATTTTATCAATATTGAGTACTGCTAAATTAGGTCAGCTTACCGTTAATTATGCTATCTATTATAATACCAACACTTAGTGGTTATTGACAATATTTTATTGAGGCTTTATTTGGTTGCCAGAATTTGTATCGTGACAATGTACAATTAAAAAACATAATCATTAAAGAAAATGTTTTATTCATTTATTTAGCAATGGAGACAACGGGTTACCCCAAATCTGTCTCCTTTACATAACAGTTTGACAATAGAATATAATAATTTATAGTAGCCTACAAGAGAAATAAGAAAAAAATAAAAAGTTACAAAGTAGTCAAATAAAGAGAAAAAATTACACTTTAGTCAAATACATTATTATGAAAAATGAAAAATAAAAATAAAACTGTGATAAAAACAATAGATGATTGAAACTGAAATAGAATTACAATGACATATTATTACAATATTAAAATAATGGCTCTCACAACTCATTTATGAGCGTCACTTTTGATACTGTATTCGAACATACGTTCAATGGTGAGAACACTGTGAGGTTCAAAATTGTTCACCATGTAATTTTTGTCATTTTAAAACACTTTCAAATAAATGCTATTTTGAAAGTTTTCAAAGTTATCAAGGATGTATCTAGCTTCAACTGTAGCTGTAAACAAATCTTTCTATATTAGTGAACTGTTATTAGTGGACAATTAGTGACTATAACCGAGATGTGGACAATATTTTTAATTGGAAAAATATCAGATTTGGGTGAAAGCTTGTTAGACTACCTTCCCTTGTTTATTGATTTACATGAATCAATAAATAAATACCGTATAACATACAGTTTAATTGGTGGATTGAATTAACTCTTCATCAATACTTTTCAGAATTGTGGAATGTAAATTGAACCTAGGAAAGGTTCACCTATTCCACGTGCTGAATAAGGTATAATAAATATGTCATATTCGATGAAAGGTTTCTTTACTAATTAGAAGTATGAAAACGCAGTCTAATAAAATACATAAGTACGAGCACTAACAGTGGAGAGTTGAAACATTAAAAACTAACGGTATGTTATGAATATGAAAATTATATGAATGATGATGAAAGCTGCAGCCATTGATTCAAGGAAAGAAAGAAATCGTAAAGTTGCACCCAGGGCATGAAGAGGAGAAACGATTTTTCAGACAAAGAGGGAATGAGGAAGGGGCAAATAGTTTGGATGTTACTTTCAAGTTTATGGCTCATATGTACGTTTTATGAGTAAAGGCAGAGTTCCGTTCCCGTTAAGTTAAAGAGTTTGCTCTGCTGCAAATAAGGGGACTGAGGTGTACAGTGTTCAACCTGTCGAGTTCCTGACCTGATCTGATCGTGACGTGACGTGTCGGTGCCCGGAAAGTGATCTGTCTGTGACTGTCGTCGTGGGAATCTGTCAACTTATCCACTTTCACTAGTTCCTTTGTGATATGTCTGCAATGTCACACTACTGGCCTCTTCCACTGATTGTTTTATCAACCAAAGTACTGCATTACAATTATTTTATATTTTACAGTAAATTTTCCACATTTTAAAGCCACATACTACTGTTCAATGTACAATGATATTCATTTAATTTGACGCTTGGCATTCGATAGATAGATATCATTTCTTGACATTGCTGATGACAAGGAAATAATATACATCTATTCATCTATCTAATGCCAAGCGTCAAATTTAATGAATATCACTGTATTCGATAACAATAAAGCTGTTATTGACATTCGGTTTGAACGAATTCTGTCTGAATTATTTACATAGAGCTGATGTTATAAGGTTTACAATTTCAGTCCATTGTTTTAACATAATTATTGTAAAAGCACCCAAAAAAGTTTAAGTAGGCTAATTATCATTTTTCCATCACTAGACTAGCGTCTTGCGTTTAAGTAGGCTAATTATCATTTTTCCATCACTTGACTAGCGTCAAGCTTTCCATATCTCTAGCAGTTGTGTCCAATACATGGTCCACTCTCTTGATCATTTCTTACTTGAACTCTCATTCTCTCTCCTCTCTCTCCTTCTCCCTAGATCCCTATCTTGTAGTTGAAGTCTTACGCTTTGTTCATCAATCGATTACTGAAATTTTAACTACTGAATCATAATCTGGAATTCAAGTCCATATATTTTGTAATCTACTTGAATAGAGTAGATAATCTACTCTCATCTCGTATATGGCCGTCTGTTCTTCTGCTCTGATCTCATGGAAGTCTAATCATCATCCTCATAATGATCAACTTCTTGATTGTCCGTTCTTGAGATATTTAAGAATTTTTTTGAAGATGCTCAAGATAGATTGAAGTTTGAAAAGGTTAGTTGAGTAATGGAGTGGACGTTAGTAACAGCAAAGAGGATCTTAGAAAATATCCATAATTTTTTTTAACATCCTCTTTGGAAGCAGGTAGCAGGCAGGTAAACGGTGAGACCGGAGCACTCACTATACACGTACAGGCCACACTAATGCAGTAGCCTACGAAAGTTTGTGTTAGAATTATCGGGATAGTTCAGCCACCTTTACATAACACTGAAGTAAAATAAATCTCAACACATATTACTATAGCGGAGAGTCCTTTAATAAACATTTGATATGGCAAAGCGTTGATGGCTCCCTCTCATGGCCGACCTTCAATTCGCACCGTTTTTGAAACCGCCAAGTCTCGCTGTGGTTGTCTCTGTAGTCCCTGGTGCGGAGGTTGGCAGGCAGGTCAATACGAATTCCAAGGTTGGCCCCTAGCTTTGTCTTTGTCCCACTTATCTCTCACCCACTCGTTCTCTCTCACTCACACACTCTCCCGACGCAAAGAAGAAGAGTGAAGCTCCAACACTGGATATTCGGCTACGAGCTGTACTGGGTCTTCACACCGCCAGAGACCCATACCATACCAACAACAAAATATTAAATATTATGGTGTGCTATTGATTCCCCTCCCGCATTCAATTATTGTTGTCCATTAGTATTAAATATCTAATATCCCTATTGTAATATTGTATTGATTACTTTGTCTATACTCTTGGAACTCCTCGTGAATAAAAAGCGGCTATAATACAGTTTTTTCGAAAAAAGGATATTTTGATGTGACACAAATACTATAAGACCTTCAAATCATCAACTTTTTTGTTTCTATCCATCACTCTTATACTTTATCAGTGTAATTGATGGATGCAATAGAATAGTTGGTTATCTATTCTATTTCAAATACAGTAGATGGATCGACATTCTTTATTATTCCAAGAAAGAAGTATACGAATTCGTCACAGGTTTTAATAAAAAGATTAATAAACAATTTGTTGCATGTGTTTGATCAATGCTGGGTCATTTCTTATTGGAAATGATTATATTTTATTACAAATCAAAAATTTATTATTTTTATAAAGTGGTGATATGTGCAAACGCACGTTATTTGTTTTTAGAGATGCTTTACTCTGAATAGAAAAACCTCGCAAGCTGACATCAAGATGTAACAAAGCTAGGCCTACTTACCTTATAGAGTGATGACTCTTTGTAGGTCAGAAGCCTTGTATAGGTGGATAGTTTCAATCATTCTGAACGAGTTTCAATCACTGTTCAACCTAATGTGGGATACAATTAATTAGCTTTAATTGGTTCTTAGATCACCGGTTAATTGTTAAATACTTTCAGTTTCTCTCAACTTTATTGCGACTTTGTCATCTGATAACTAGTTTTTATTGTGAAAAATTCAAGAATGTTGAAGAAATTTTATTGGATAGCAGCTTTCCAGCATATTGGTGTTGATCAGGGAGCTGTCATTAGAAGGAGTAGAAGTATCGTATCTTCCCTATGTTAAAAAGGGGTGTAGGCTGAGTCTCGATCACGCTAGTTTCCGGACGGAGTTTTGGCGCTGTATTTGAATTCAGAGCTTTTATGTTGAGTGTTGATGCTCATATTTTTTGGTTGTAGAAGGCACAGTAATCGAATCAATATGATTTAATAGTTATGGTATCAATAGCAATTTACATTAGAATGTTTGCAATTATTGACACATTTGCATCATCATAGTATAATACAGTATTTTAATGAATGAATATATTCTACTTATTGTTGATGGTGTTTTCAAAGTATCTCCGGTTAGGAATTGTTCATGTTGCATTGAATAAAACACTACTGCTGTAGAGTACATGTTGGAAATCATAAATAAGTAGACAATAACAAATAGGAACCGTCTAAGCATATTACAGTATAGTACATTACAGTATAGTAAGCATATTATATTACAGTATAAGCATATCACAGTATAGAACTTCTGTCTTATTATTATACTCTCACAGCCAAATGCTCGGAAGCCTGTTACATGCTTTAACCACCGCAAAATAACGTCATATGGAGGAACCTGTAGGCTATTGTCATTTCCGTATTTAGCTACATTAAATTACGTCATTCTTCTGCGGTTGAATTGAGTTTGCTTTCGTGCAATCAACCGTGAGAGTGCAATATTTGGATAGCAGTTTCATGGTATTTTAAAAGGTTTTATCGCTTTTTTCTCTCATTTTATGTAATTTGTAAGCTTCATGACCTCAGTGTCCTCTTCATTCCAGCTCTGTTAATTCACTTAATTACAACATTGGTTCCGTTAAGTTTGGTGAAAACAGTGAAGAAAGGAAGTACCGGTATGCGAAGAAAATAGGTGAAAAATCTCCGGCAAAATTCAATTATTATGACTTCTGTCACAGAATAGGAGATTCTCTCCTATTCTCTCTCCTATTCTGTGCTTCTGTAAAACTCAATTATGAGTAGCCTAATTATTATTACTTCATTTAATGCTGCCGACTGACATTTATCTATGAAAAATCTCGTAATGACAGATGCCTAATTTATTGTCCGGATGTGTAAACACAATAAATAAATGGATGACATAGTGGTGCGGGGGGGCGAACTAGGGGTGAAATCGTTAAAGCAAAAGGGAATGCAAAGCTAATAGGAAGAGAGAGAGAGAAAGAAGGAGAGTGACCGGTAAGTAAATTAGACTGGCTTTGAAGGGAGAAGGGGTGGTGTGGGAGTGTGAGGGGCTGTTGTGTTGGGGGGGGGGGAACTGCCAACAACATTTCAAGACGGTGCAATTGAATTGATCGGCGTACGACTTCGGCTACGTCATTATCAAGTCTGCGGCGGCGTCGGGACTTCGTCTTGGTTGGACTTGAACTTGCAAGCAGCGGGCACTTAATTCGAGCCGGCCGGCTCTGCACTGCAACTGGATGAGGATGATGGGGGGGGGAACCTTTTTTGGGGGGTTGCAGACGGAATAAATTGGAGGAGAGAACAACGCTGCAGCAGCTGTGTACCCCCCCTGTCACTTGTCCCACGGTTGACAAGTGGCCCGAATATTTTCCAAATTTGAATTTGCACCAAGGTCTCCTCCACTGTACAGCGTTTGTTTGTCATTCCAGTTTCGAATACTTCTCTTCTCCGAGGCTCACTGTTATTATCTTGTTGCATCAACCCAACTTGCTGAAGAGCTCATTACATCATATTCCAAACTTTATTATTTTTATTTAGCGTATGGCGTGTATTCCAAACTTATTCACTGTTTTAATCCCTAACCTAGAATCCTGTTTTGGTATTATATATTTTTCTGTAATAAGCATTTTCTATTTTTTATTATTGAAGTTTTTCAGTTTATCTATAGATAATTTGACACCTTGTGAGATCGGACTCCCCAAATTATTACTTGATTACCTACGAACAACTATTCCTACTACTACTATTCCAACTATTACCTACTCAATCACTATTTGGCTAATTCTATATTTATATCATATTTTGAGTGAATGAGTGGGAACGTAATTGTGCTAAAAAAATTATGAACTGTCAATTCAGCCTCTTATAATGTCGAAAATTGTTAAATGAAGAAATTTTATCGTCAACAGTGTTCCAGAAAGTGTGAATATGATATTATTCATAGGTGTCTGTTAAAATCCTTCTATGTCCATCCTTGTTATTGACATTTTCTTGGTCCTGCTTTGAGCTACATTGTGTCAGGAGGTTGTTTCACCGTATGCATATCAAAGTCGTCTTCGACAAAAATCAATAATTTTTCAGTGTTTTTATAATGAATAATATTATATTTGCATTTTCTGGAACACAATTAACGATAAAATATCTTCATTTGACAATTTTCGACGTTGAATTGACAGTTGAAAATTTTTGAGGCCTGACAAACATGCATTAATTTTTTTTTAATGGGAAGCTATTTGATACATCTTATGATTCTTGTTAGGAAACATGTTGTATCATCTGTTCATTATAATTAATAGTGGAAAGGACATGAATAAATGAATATAAATTGTTCACAATTTTATGTACTATTTCCTCTGTACTGTTTTTATTATTTGTAATATTGCGATTTTATAGGTTTTAAGGAGTACAGTTATGTAGAAAAAAGTACAGTTGAATACAGCCTTCTCCTCAGCTATTTCATAGATCGATTACAGCAGTAGATGAGGCAGAAGGCTCTATTTTCTTTTGAAATGAGAAACTATCAAGCCTGTACCCATCAAATTCCTGTTTTAATTATTGATAATAACGGGAAAACTTGGTTGCTTAGAAGGTTAAACTAAAACTGAAAGCAGCCTATAAGAGACAAGTGAAGTAAACATGCCATCAGAAAGCAATAATAAATTTTATGTTCAAAGCAGTTAATTTCTTTTGTTCGACCATTTATTCTTGGATAATATTTCTTTTGTAGTTGCAGATAGCGAGAGAAAAGTCGCAAGGATCAATTAGGTTGGAATAGGACGGTAATAGATAAGGGGAGTAGTTTCGAAAGTCTTGGACCAGCAGATTCAAATGAATAAGTATTCAATCTGACTTGTTCAACCATTAAAAAAGAATTAGAAAGATCTTGACATCCAATTCTTAGCAATGATAATGCTGTAATGAATAAAAAGACTAGAACTTGCTCACTCACAGTCATATATTTATTTAAATGAAGAGATACCGGTTTCGGTTGTTTGGTGAAAATTTTTCAGATTCTGTTAACTTTATGAATACTGTATGATTTTTCAGGAAATTGATTCCTTCACATTATCAATTAGTATTATTGTTTTCAATCACACTGCCTAAGTTACAAAAATTCAAGCAACAGAAAGCTTAATTTTGTATAAAATCGTGGATTGTAAAATTAATTAACAGGTTCCTATAAAAAGCTTTAAGCGGCTCTTAAGTACATTTAATTTCATTTAATAAATTACTTCAACAAAATTTTACTAAAATATTGGATTGAAACAGTGTTTGTGGGTTAATGATGTATTATTAGATGCATAGAGATGATGCTCTTCTTCTAGATGCCTTGATGTACTTGGAAGCTTACTAGAGCTTACTCAGCAGACTATCACCCTCTCTCTCTCTCACACACTCTCTCTCTCCCCCACTCCTCCTTTCCATTCTATAGGAGGCTCGTGACCATTTTATAGGTCAAAAAAGTAAGAGGCGAGCCCAACTATTTATTTTATATATTTTTCATTAGTAACCTGAATCTACTTCTAAATTGTGATTCGACTGTCACGATCGCAGTTTCGGCTGAACTAAGCAGACATGACTTTGGGCGTGTTCGAATTTTTTTACAATAAATAATTTGCCGATTATTCGATACAATAATTATTATTTTGTTGTAAGTGATCGCTAGACGAGACCTATAAACACCCAAGTGTGCACAGGCAGACTAGTAAAGGTGTGCTTGTTATTTTCCCATAAACATTTCGACTATCGATTCTTAAATAACTCTTGAACCCATTAACGATGTACTTTCAATTACTTTTTTCGGGGCAATGAAATGATTTCTTGTATTTTATTTAGTGAAAGTTCTTTTATGTACAAGCCAGACGTATTAAATGACCATGACGAGTCTGGTAGACCAAATTTAATCTATTTGGTTTCACGTAGTCGAAGTCTTGTTTGTCGGTAAGAATAGCTTACAAATTGGAAATTATTTCATTGACCCTACATAACTCGGATATTTTATGATTTCGTTGTAGGCTTATTGTTAATAAGTTATTAGTATACTAGTTCATTACATGTAGACTGAATTACATAATTGACAATCAACTTGATTTTTTGTGTCTTTCGAACATGCTATTATAGACCATTCTATCAATAGAAAAGTCTCTGATGCTATTCTCCTATTTTCTCATGAATAATAATAATCACTCGAACTTAATGTGATCAGAAAGAAGATATCTTTCTCTTCTTTTATTCTCTCTAAATGTGATAAGGTGTAAAATTATGTGAGTTTAGTTTCAACTGTTTCATGATTATTTTATTACTTCTTTTTTCTGGGTTTCTCCTCAATTCACACCTTCAATTTAGCACTAGATCCCTCTCAGTTTTCTACTTTTCTGTCAGAATAAGATTTTTCATTTCCATCGCTCCAATTTTCCAACTACTTTTGTTTAAAGAAATTCATTGAAATTATTATTAAAGTGATTTATTAATACAGGAGTTGAAGTAGTTCGAGGCATTTCCCCAGTTTCTCTATCCTAAATATTGTTTTTTTCTCTCATCCAATAAAGATTAAAGATTGAAGATTATTAATTTATTATAACTAATCCTTAGTAAATGAAATTGATGGTTGACTTATTAATTTTTTATAACTAATCTTTAGTAAATAAGAATGATAATTGACTTATAGCCGAACTACAGTAGAGTACAGAGAGTGTAGAAGAAGAACTTCTTTTACTTGTATTCTCTCTGAGTACTGTTCTTTATTGATAACAAATAATGAAATATACTCCTGAGAACATTTCACTTGATTGTTGGACTAGGCGGTAGCTCTCGTTAAAAAATGAAGCAGTTGTTTAGAAGGGCGGGAGGAGGGTGAGTGGCAGTGGCTGATCAATCTATAACCGAGAGATGGCGTCTATCTAGGAGGCTGTGGCTGTGGAGCAGCGAGCGCTGTCGATGATCATTTGGGCCGCGAGGCTTCTGAAAGAGTTCCTTGGCACTGCTTGCTTGCTTCTATTTCCATAAGCCTGTAACGGGACCACCACACAAATTACCTTTACCATTTCATTCTTCCGAACGCTCATATCGGCTGCTTCTCCACTACTACTGTTCTTCTTCTTTATCATTATCTCTCTCACTCTCTCTCTTTCTCCTACCCTCCACAACTTGGGAGGTCATTTACTCGCATAATAGCAAATTCATTATCACAAATTACATGTGCGTCAATCGTTTAGCGAAATTAACAGAGTCACTTCTACACCGTACGCTCCTAATTAACGTTTTGTTTTATCAGTTCTAGTATACTGTGAATACTCGTACATCTATTTTATCTTTGGCACATTCAGGTCCCCATTCTGCAGCATCTTTGTTTAAATTGTTTAAACTTAGTGTTAACTTGCAGCACAGATAAGACGTTTTGGTTAGTCCGTGGGTAAACTGTGGATCTAAAGTTTGAAACAAGGTTAAAATATCTTGTTTAAACTTAATTATAGAAGATGATACATACGGGTCTTAACAGAATATAGATACTGGAAAGTGCATCTAGAAAACAATATAGCAGGATTATTTTAACTTGTCAGAAAACAGCTGATTTAACGTTAGTAAACGAGCGTACATCAATCAGCTGTTCTATGACAATTTAAAAGAATCCTGCTAAAATATTTCATTTCTGCTGTTCAATAGTATGGAATAAAAACCATAAATTTATTTTGAAAATATTAAACTAATTCCAATTAGCGTCCATATTGATTAGCTTCTTTCTTTATCCTGTATTCATTCAAAATTTGATTTCGATCATATTCAAACAAATTACAGTACCTAACATCTTTCTGTTACTTATTTTTCTCTCCCTCACTATTATCATTCTATTATTATTCTTCTCATCCATTTCCAACCCTTAATCTATTTCTGCATTGCTTTGTTACATCAATTTTTTTAAACTAAATTTGATTCTCTCATGTAACACTCCTCATCCCCTGCCCCTTCCCACCATTTTCATCATTATCTCTTTTTCTTATCTTACCTACATTATTTCCTACACGATAACGATTGCGATGTTGGATATTACGTCGGTTCTAATGCTGTGCTGCTGATGATGATGATGCCCACTGGTAATGGCGTTGATGACAATGAGTTTTAGGCATGCTACTCTTCAAAAGTCGTACTCTACAATTGCATGCTTTTCTGCGTTAACCCCAGAAGAATGCTGACTGGCTGTGGTGGTAACCCTGGCTGGCTGGTAACTGATGAGAACAACCAGTGGACATGTAGCCTATAATTATTCGCATGCGATTCAGGGTACTGCAAGCAAGCTCAGTGTAGAGACGCATTCCTCAATGAGTAGTAGTGCGCGGATCGGACGAGAACAGTTCTTTTGTTGGGAGGCCTGAACTCTGGCCAGAGAGTACCGAACCGAGTAATTCCTAATCCCGACAAGGAGAGAGAGAGAGAGAGAGAGAGAGTGTGTGAGAGAGAGAGAGAGAATGAGTGAGGGTGAGTAATTGCGTTCCTCAGAAGGCACCCTTCCTCAGAGACCCGGCCAAGCTACACTCAGTGTTACATCTGCGTAACCATAATGACAGACACGGCCTGTATGATAATTCGTGTAGAAAAGCCGAGTATTATTGTTGCTCCAATCAGGCTTCACCTGTGTACCCGGCTATTTTTATCTCGTTTGGTGTGACTTTACTGCTTTACAGCAAATTACATCGCGCTCTGCTTGAAAAAAGCGAGAGATCTTGTGCTAAGTAAAGCAAATCAACCTTTTTACACTCAGTTCAGTCAGTATACACAAAACATTACGTTGCACAAAAGTCAGTTAAGCTTAATCTTCAATTAACATAATTTTTAAAAGCAATCGAACATTAACTTTAATCCATTTTTGAGCAACCGACCCTCGCAAAAAGTGCGAAAAAAACCGAACTAGCAAAAAATGTAGAAGGTTTTTGAAGATTTGAACTCACTGGAGAAAATTCTGTTCCATGTTTAATGCTGTTTCTTTTTCAATAAATAAGTTCCTGATTGATGTGGGAGTAGTCGAGTTTTCAAATAATAATAATAATAATTCCGTGTAACCTGGCTGGCTCAGGTCTGGTGTCAGAGTTTTCAGGTCACTCCTTATCAGTTCAGGGTCTCTCACGAGTTTTCAAATAATTAAATTATATAGATACTAAAAACCTGTTATCCTATTTGGATTAATCGACAGCTCTTAATGCTTCAAAAACACATTAATCTCTCTTGCTATTTGCAGCTCTCATCCTCATGTTGTAAAAAGTACAAGTACGAAATACCTGTACGCATACCTCAACAAATTGATTTGAAGGTAATTTCTCATCTCAATTGAAAATCATAATTATGTTTCTAATCCTGAAAATTATTGAAAGTAATTTGATTGATTTCTAATCATGATAATTCTGCGGTTCAAAGGATACTCTGTACAACATAATTTTATTGGTTATGTGCGGAATTGAGAATTTTTATATCGTTTCCTGCATTACAGGTCTGATTCAAATAAAAGTAAGGACATATTATTTTTTATTTGGAATAAATTCTATCTATGGTTATTGTCAGTAATTACTTATTACGATAACTTCACCGTTTAATATACGGATACCTTTTACTGTATTTCCACTAATTTTTACTAAATTATGTTTTTCACACTAGTTTGCAAGTAGTTATTAGGCTAGGCGTACACCGGTTAGTCAAGACGAAATTAGTCATGTTTAGTCACAATAATTCACATAGCTGCTTATGAAGCAGCACACATCGATGCAATGACTAATCGGTGTGTGTTGCTTCATAAGCAACTATGTGAAGTACTGTGACTAAACGTGACTAATCTCGTCTTGTCTAGACTAACCGGTGTACGCTTAGCCTTACAGTATATTACTTATCTGCTGAACTGCGTATGTTTATATAATTTCCTGCATTCCAGATTCAATCCAAATAAGAAGTATATTTTTGATTTGGAATACATTCTATTCTTGGTTATCACTATAACTCCACCAGTTAGTATGCGTTGGTATTCCACTAATTCTATGTTTCCACATTTTATCTTTTGCAATAGTTTTTAGTTGTGAGTTTCAGAAGATGTGTTGTTGAGTAGGGTTTGGCCGCAAATGAATAATAATAGAAAGAACAACAGCGCATGTCGCCAAGTATGAATAATAGGGCGGAAATATTTCTGTAGTTGCGGGCCAAACAACCCAATATTTCACGAAAGGGCGGACTGTGCTGGAACTTGAATGAACGAATGAATGAATATTCATGGGACGTGAATGGTCGGCCATAGGACTCACTGGCGGCTGCAGAAACGTCTCTTGTCTTGTTTCTCCTCAGTTCTTCTATTTTTCTTCATCTTTCTCGTCTTCTTCTCGTCATCATCATCCTTCTCTCTTCCATCCTCTGCTTCTTCTTCTTCTTCATCTCTTCTCATCTTCCTCCACATTCTTCTTCTCCTACCCTTTTTAATTTTCTACTTCTTCCTCTTCTTCTTCCACAATTTTCCACTTATTTTTTCCTCTTCTCCTCCTTTTTTTCTTCTTTTCTTCCTCCTCCTCCTCTTCTCATCTTCTGCTCCCTCTCCTCCTCCTCCTTCTCCTCTCTTCCAACCTCCGGTTCATCTTTTCTCATCTTCCTTCTTCTTTTTCTTACTCCACAATATTCTTCTCCCACCCTTTTCATTCTTCTTCTGCTTCTTATTCTTCTTCTAACTCCACTTCTTCTCCTACTTCTTTTCTTTCTTCTCTTCCTCTTTCTATCTCCTGCTTCCTCACTTCCTTTTCTTCTTCTTCTTCTTTTGCTTCCCTTCCTCATCCTCTTTTACATCTTCTGCTTCCTCTCCATCTTCCCTTTTCATTCTTCTTTTTCTCCTTCGTCTTCTTTTTCTCCTTCTTGATCATTTTCTTCTTCTTCCGCTTCTTCTTTTCCTGCTCCTTCGTCTTCATCTTCTTTTTCTTCCTCCCTTCCTTCCTCTGGACTCTCTATCTCTGAAGTTCCTTCGTCACATTAGATTTTCTTGAATTCTTATTCTCTCTAACAACATCTCTCCTTCCAATTTTTCAATCTAATTTACTCTATTTTTATTAACTCGTCTCAAAATCTATCCATCTATCTCTCTAGCTCCCCACTCCCTTCTTATTCCTTCTCCCTTTATAGCTCATTTTCGTGTTATTTCGATCACTTTTGTTGTGCTGTGGTAATGCCCACATGAGTACTAAGCTTGTGCGTGGCTAATGGGAAGGATAATGATGAAATATGAGTGGATCTACAGCTTAAGGTGGGTTCCGAACCAACTGGAAGCGATTTTTTTCTCATGAATGAATTACATTCAACGGAAAAAGACCTGAAGTGGTCACCCTCACTATGGGAATAAAAGGTGCGAGTCTCGTATCTAATTTTGCGATTAGACACCGGCAAGACCATGAAGCCAGCAATCGCTTCCCTATCGACTCATCTCAGACAACATCGACTCAATATCCTCTCATCTTTGAATCTAATATTTTTTTCAATATGTCTTTCTAAAGAAAGTTGTCATTATACATGAATAAGTTTAAATAATCTAATCTCGTGAGGTGACTATTAGATTGTAAGTTGAAGTTTTATCGGGAAAATAAAAGCCATTTATTGCGTGTCTCCCTTATAGCTAAGGTGCTGCCCTTTCTTCATAAGAAGTAATATTATTTGAGTTTGTGGGTGTATGATGTCGGCAATGATATGGTCTCCTCTCTCCCAGGCCAGAATTAACGAAGTGAAGCAGAGGTAGAGGCAGCTAGTGGTGTGTGCAAACGTCCATTACATCCAGTCGAGGACTGGATGAGATGAGAAGGCCACTACCACCATTATAGGCTACACACTGCTCGCTTGCTTGCCAATGTAATTCCTAAATATACGATTAAAAGTTCGCGTCGTACCGTTTCAGTATTAGTAGAACGACTTCGGAGTCGACTAGGCAGAGCTTATTTCATACAGCGGAACCCTTTATAACTGGCCAGCAGAGTACTCTCCCATCCGTGTGGCTCGAACAGCAGTTATTTATAATGAACGTTTCCCTTCATCGCCCCCCCCCCCCCAGTCCCCAACCATCACTCGCGCAAAAGAATAATCGTTACCGAGTCAGCTCGCAACTTGCTATAATCGCTGTAAAATTTTAGATTGCAGACAGGAATGTGGCCGGTCGTCCGTCGAGAATCTCGCGCTGTACTTTTGGTCTCAATGATACACGTCGCGTCTTTTATTTCAACTTTTGGCAATACCCCCCCCCTCCTCCTCCTCCAATAATTGTCCCGCATCCCGCTATCAGGCACCCATTACTCATTGTATTATTTTCTTCTGCCGTAAACAATGTTTGTTGAATTTTGTTATCAACGACAAGAGTATAAGAGTGATGTCTTATTTTCGACCTGACTAGTTTGTGAAGCACGATTATTGTTGAATAATGAATGCGTGAATCGTTTAGGTTGGCTTGGGCCCGTATGCATCATCTTCGTTAACAAATTGTTGTTTTAACTTGATTTAAACAAAGTTAATTCACGGTTTAAACTGGAAATTCACAGTTTGAACTTCAAATTCTTAAATTAAATTAAACTGGAAATTCACCGTTTGAACTGAATTAAAGCGACGTTTTGTTAGACTTAGTTCAAACGAAGATGATGCATACGGACCTTATTCTAATAGGTATTTTTTTGGGTTGTGGATACAGTTACTACTATACTATGATTAAAACTGCTTTAGGATTGAGACCCGCTTGGCCTTAATGGTGGACTGCTCTAGGCCGGCCCTAAAGCAGTTTAAATCAAAGTATAGTAGGTCCAAGTCTTCCAGCTGGTTGTCGGTTTTCATAACATTGTGAGCGAAAGAGTGTGAAGACGTTTCATAAGTTAAATATCATATATTCCATAAGTCTAAAAGTTGAAAAAGTGTGAATACATTGGTTTGAAACTCGTTTGTAAAAAAGTTAATGAATTGGGCTGATCATTTTTTGATTTGCTCATCACCATTGAGTAGGTTCTTTTGGATTTTCAAATTTATTAAGGTTCTTTTTGGTGCTTGTAAATAATTTAGTGATGCTGCCCTTAGTCTGTATTGTCATTAATTAAATGGAACATAATAACCTGAGGTACATGAATATAATTCCTAATTTAATATTATCGAGGCTATTTCCTATGATGACTAGTTTTCATTATCATTGGTTACTGACAGTACCAACAAACAGAAGATCCAGCTTTGTTATGGTTGAGGTAAAACTATATATAGATATAGATGCAACTGATAAACTTGCACCTGTGGCGAAAACTCTCACTGAAACACTATCGCTCATCTGTAATTTCTCAGCTGAATGCGTACTCGAAGGCGTGAGAATTAATGAAGAAACGAAATCGTAATGTGGGAAACTTCATTATACCGAGATTATAAGCATAGTAATTGTATTGACAAGCTCCAAGTACTCAGCATGCTAGAATTTAGTTCAGCTCACTGTGCCATCTTACATGTGCATGCTAATCTCATTTTGCTACTTTGCTCACGAAAAAATTTCCCATAACAAGTGGGTCAGAAAGAGTCTGGCTTTTTAGGATAATTGTTTTGTTTCTTTTTGATAATCGGTGTCATATTCTGTTCAGATTGATTTAACACCTGTTATCGTTTTCACGTCTCTTCGTCTCTTGTCATCTACTTTAACTACTCTCAAACTTTAAAAACGAATTAAAAATCGATAGTACAAAGAACCTATTAATTATTTTGTTATTCATAATAGATAATATATAATTAATCAATATTTATATTGGTATTATAAATAATTGAAGACATTGTTTACTTCCTGTATGTGACACTATATTTTCTCGCATTATGAGAAGAGCCTCATCACTAGTTTATGCTCTGGAAACTCCAGTGATATTTCAAATGGACTGAAAATGATGAAGCATTCTCCAAAGGTGATTTAATGTCAATCTTTACTTTCGGAAGTGTCTGATAGGCACGCAAGAGTAATGAAAGAATTTATCGAACTTTCGCTCGTATTGCTTGAAAATACTTTCACCAATGTAACTAACTACTAATGCAACCAACCGTTGGAGAGGTATTTTTATTGGTTTTAGATGCCGATGGGAGCTGGGAGCACCTACTTCAAGTGACCTCTCAACGTGACGTCAGGCGATCACGTGATTTAATTAGCGGCCAGTGATTTACAAGCGCTGTTTTCAAAATATATTGAAAGCCCCTCCCAAATTCTGTTTCACTAAATGTTCAATTTCGGGCTATCGGCTTTCCGCTCTGCACAAGTAGCTTTATAAAAGTCGCTTCAACCTTTGACTTTCGAGAGTTGTGCTCAGAGAATGGGAATTTATTTAGGCGTTGTATTGAAGAAAGTTGCGGAATTACTGAGCGTGCACTCGCGAAACAAGACACGAACGGCGTGTAGCAATTTTTACAACTGTTCAGACTTGATTGAAAGTTTTTCACAAAGTAGATCTTGGTTGGTATGGTACAAAATATTGAGAAGCTGTTATTTTTTGTTCCTTCCTATTGTGAGATTTCTGACACACCTTTTGCTTATTGGAGATTTTATTGTACTTACCTTTTCATTTCACTATTTATAATAATGTATTTTGTATGTGTTTTAGAATTTATTCATTTATTTCGAGTAGATAGTCAATAATCACATATTCTTTAAGATATGATATCTATAATTCTTCTACGTTGACTAAAAAATATTTTTTTGAAGATTGAATCCTAAAGACTTCATTAATTTATGAATTTTTAATTTATTTATTAAAAAAATTATTGAATAATTTAGTAATTGAAAATATTAATCAAAATATCAAAAATTAATAATTAAGTATCAATTTTTGAATCCTAAAGACTTCATTAATTTTTGAAGTATGACAAGTAATCAGTGGTGAAGCGTGGTATACTTATTTGGTCATCGCCAATAGGAAATATACCCGGAAATAGACCAAATAAGTATACCACGATTCGCCACGGCAAGTAATATCAGTGAGTAAGATAGTATTGATGCATTTGCAGACAATATAAATGAATTCGCCAATATTACAGAATTTTCTACTGTATTGTATCAAACAAGTAAACAAATACATGTACATGAACCTGATAAATAGTAAATCAATTTATTTGAAAAAAGGAAGTTGAAGAAGTGTCTTCGTTAAGATTCTGCCCTGAATGTGTGGGAGTCAGTCAACCCGCGTTGCTTATTATTATTTGTATCTAGTTAATGAACTCTAGAAGCGATAACTCCAACTGTATTCAAGGTTTGACAGGCGATTTTATTTGTCAATAACAATCGTAACAACGCAGAAACAGTCGGCCTAAATGAGACATTAGTAGACTCGCGCTTCGTCTGTTTGAATTTGAAATGCGATACGTAGCAGCGGGAGGCCGCATTAGCACAATAATAAAAATGAGTTGAGTTACCTATGAATAATAATAATTTAATAAATAATAAAACTCGGCTGCGTACGATTTTATTCGTTTAATAGTCGGATGAAGAAGGCGATAACTCACAGCGCGACCGACGGATCGAAAGCGAAATAGAATTATTGCAAGTTGCTGTAATAATATAAAAGGTGGAGTACATCACACAAACAGGCCGGTTTCTCTCTACTATACTGACTAGCAGCCAGGAATCTGGTTTACTCTCATCTCGTTTTAATTCTTGCCTGATCTACAAATACTACCACTCACTCTCTCTCTTTTCCCAACTCACTGAAAATACATCCCTCTCTGTCTACTCGCCAGCTCTTCCTATATTAGGCCTTCCTTAGACGAACCACATTCTGTCAACACAGTCACACTGCCTACAAAATTATATTTTCACCCCCTATTTTTCAATCACTTTTATTCTTCAAATCTTCCCACTCATTTTAGAAGACTTATGTAAAATAGAATAGTATTATAATAATAATGTTGTTATAACCTTAAGTTGAGATAAATACGCAACCTTTGATGGATGTAGAAGTAAAGTTTTAGCTTGCGTTTTCTTGCTTTCTTTGTAGTAGTTACGGGTACGTTGAATTTTCAATGCTTATGGTAACAAAATTTTAATTAGGCTAGTTTAAGATTGAAAGATTAAGATTAGATTTAAGAATTTTATTTAGATTGAGATTAGAATTTTAATTTTAATTTTAGAAATTTAAAGGAAGAATTAATAAATATATAGGAAGAGTGAATAAATTTCAAATTTTGTCAAATATCACCAAAACAATTACTGAGTATTCCAGCAGAATTTTCAGCTGTACATTCATTCCTAGCTTCTCTCACGTTCCCCATTGAGGCTCACATTTAGTTCGATAACACCAACCTTGGTGCTACAGGGTGATAAACCTTCTTTCACTGGATACCTGGGTATTTTTAGGATGCAGCAGTCCCTAACCGACTAGACTAATTGATTCCTGACAACTGATTTATGTACACGCCTCGACATTATAGACTATTTTGTTCTTGTTGCTATATAATATTTTTTGTACACGGTGCCTTTCCCTATATATAGATCTTTGATCACCGTTGGGTCGGTGTAGTAATCTACACATGGGATGAATAATAGAGTTAGGAAGCAGTTGAAGGAGAAGAAGGAGAAGAATTAGGCGAGGAAGAGAAGAAGAAAAAGAAGAAGAAAGAGAAGAAGAAGGAGAAGAATTAGGCGAGGAAGAGAAGATGAAAATGAAGAAGAAAGAGAAGAAGAAGTAGATGTAGAAGACGAAGTAGAAGAATTAGGTGAGGAGGAAGAAGAAGAAGAAAGAGAAGAAGGAGTAGAAGGAAAAGAATTATGCGAGGAGGAGGAAGAGGAGAATAAGGAAAAAAGAAGAAGTAGTAGAAGAATTAGGCGAGGAGGAGGAAGAGTAAAGAAGAAGTAGAAGGAGAAGAAATAGGCGAGGAGGAGGAAGAGAAGAAGAAGAAGAAGAAGAAGAAGAAGAAGAAGAAGAAGAAGAAGTAGAAGAAGAAGTAGAAGAGAGAAGAAGAAGAAGTAGAAGGAGAAGAATTAGGCGAGGAGGAAGAAAGAGAAGAAGAAGAAGGAGAAGAATTAGGCGAGGAGGAGGAAGAGAAGAAGAAGAAGAAGAAGAAGTAGAAGGAGAAGAAGAATTAGGCGAGGAGGAGGAAGATAAGAAGAAGAAGAAGAAGAAGAAGAAGAAGAAGAAGAAGAAGAAGAAGAAGAAGTAGAAGAAAAAGAAGAAGAAAATGTAGAAGATGTAAAAGGAGAAGAAATAGACGATGAGGAAGAGGAGGAGAAGGAATAAGAAGGATGAGGAGGTGATTTTGTGAGAGGAGATTGAAGGAAGGAGTGTCCCTTGTATCTGTCTTCCTTCCCCACCCCACCTGAGGGAGATGAGCCCCTGGACCCGAACCCAGACATTTCTGGCAATATTTTGCCGCATTGAAAAGAATCCGTCCCGGCTTATCCTTCTCGATGCTACTCAGCGGTTGTTTACGAGACAATTGCTTTGAATATACTTGACAAATAATTTATCCATTGTGACGCTGGCTACTAAGCTGTATCAGGTAGTGGATGCTCGTCTCTAGCTTTTCCCATCTCTCCCCGACTGTAAAGATTTATGCTTCATTCAACAACTATCTATCCATCCACCGACAAGAAATTCCTTTTTCGTGTGTGTTATCTAGCTGTTCAGTGCTCACCGCCTTCTATTCTTGAATAATAGGACTACATTGCTCTTCTTTGTGTCTCGTCTCTCCACTTCAAAATAGGCCACTCGAAAGACTCAACCGAACTTGTAGGGGTTGTGTAGACTCAACAAAGAGCTGCTTTTCAGAGTGTTGGGTGGTTCATTATGTTTCCGATACAGTGTATAAAATCCTTATAAATTAAGCTATTAGGCGGCTGTGAAGAGAGCTTTGTGATTTCTCTGCTAAAACCTCCATTTAGGCTAGGCGTACACCGGTTAGTCAAGACTAGACAAGACGAGATTAGTCACAGTAATTCACATAGTTGCTTATGAAGCAGCACACACCGATGCAATAACTAATTGGTGTGTGTTGCTTCATAAGGACTATGTAAAGTACTGTGACTAAATGTGACTAATCTCGTCTTGTCTTGATGTACGCCTAGCCTAATTCAGTTTCAATTTGTTTTCCATTTTATCTATTGATAAACCATTTACAAAAATATAAACTACTGCATTATATAATACGGTAGGCCTACATATAATTAATGTATTGTACTCGCATAATTGTATTGTACAAAGCGATGAATATCCTCCTCATATCTCTAGTGTACCCGCCCTTATCCTTTATTACAGGATTTCTAATTTTTCAACAAACAGGTCCGTGGTTTTCTAGAAGGTTACTGAGATTCGTCTTCATGTCAATAGAAATTTCCAAGCAAACATACCAGTTACATCGAATGTGTCGATTTGGATTGAATCATCTAACCGTCACTTTTCCAATAATCTGTTCCATATTATTTTCACTACAGTTTTATCGTGTTTTATCTGCTGAGAAAATGCCAACATTTTTTGTCGGAAGGCACTTCCGTTGGCAGAACGTTTCTCAGGCTGTTGTTGCACTGAGAGAGAAGCAGCTCCCCAACACCTTTCAAACAGACATGGTCTATTTTACGGCTGCCAACGATCAGTCTCTTGAAACGCAGAAATTTGCCTGTCCAACGTCTCGAGAAAAAAATTCTAAAAAGAGGTTATTCTGTTTCGTTCGTTCGCGCGCGCTCTCTCGCTTCAGGAACCGGACAGTAAGGAAGGCTACTATTTAGTTTATAATGACTGATAATTTCATAGTATTAGAAGATAAAGCTGGATGTTGAGTTGAGCAGACGAAACGAGATGCAAAAGACAGAGAAAGATGGTTGGTCAGATTAGTTGGCCAACAAAGGGTCTAGGTTTTCGGCAGGGTGTCATTCTATTGGTGTTAATTTCCACAGTCGTCGTCTTCGTATTCGTCTTCTACTGCTGTTTTGATCGTCGTGCCTTTCGATGAATATTAAAAACATAACTGTGGAGAAGCAACAGCACTCTCACTCCATGCTTCGCTCCTTTGCTAAACCTATCAATCCTTCAACCCAGAGTCTCTTCTACTACTTCCTTCCTTGTTCCTCCAGCACACACACAACTCGATTATTCATTCGATCCATCTCCATTCTTCATCATCTCCTCCACGTTGCTCGCCAGTGGTCATCAGGTGGTTGGGGGGGAGGGGGTGGGGGTTGTAGGGGTGACTTGTAACATCAGCAGCAGCAGTAGCGGCAGCAAAACGACCGCAGCGTGAGTAGAACCGACCGCTGTCGTGGCGTGGCGGTCCCGTGGCCCGAGGCTAACCTCTGCTCCTATTACGGTAGCTCGGACCTTGGATTAAACTGCTCTACTCTTCCCCCCCCCCCCCATCCCGACTCACATTATTATAACAACAACAGCATCTTCCTAAAATACAATTGTTTAAAAGCGTATGCATACCGTCCGTCCATTCACTCTCCTCAAAAACATTCTTGAGACCACCTCACACTCACTCCCTTCTTCCCTCCCGCATTCTCTTCTCTTTCTCTCTCTCTCTTTCGTTCTCTATCACTCTCTCTCTCTTTGTGCGATGACTGACCAGCTAATTAGCCTACTACCGAGTCCTCTCGATAAGACGGTAGTTTTACTACGGCTGATACCGATGCTGCTGCTTCTCAGCTCCTGCCGCCATTTCCGTGTAATACCTGCCTGCTTCACGCTGATTCTAATCTCGCTGCATTGTTGTCATGTACTATATTATATTGACTGCATCCACATGAACACTACTTTACTACCCAATTCATACTTCCATTCGTTTTTGTGAGACGTTTATGTGATTTGCGTTATCTCTGATGAAGTTGAGATGAAAACAAGCTAACAAACCCGTTATGAGATGGAGGTTTATGATTTGTGATTCATGGGTATTAGTCTGCAAGAGAAAACGTCATGATCTTACTGATGTAATGTTTGATCATGCCTCATTAAAACACACTAAGCTCACCTTATTCAATTGCATTTCAATAAATTACTAAATAATGTTTGATTGTTATTCATCTCTTGATTTCCTATGGAAACAAATTTCCTTTCCCACTTATTTTCTTTGGCACAATCAAATCAATTAAAATGGTGTTCCAATGACATACTCAGTAGTTACTGTACATTTATTTCCTATGTTTCCCTCATATGTTCTGTTTCCCTCATTCCAGAAAGAAGAAAATTATTTTTTTTATAAAACTATTTGGCAATAGGTTTTTGAATACTGATGATTGATGACTATGCAATCCATGTTGATCTTAATTTTGATTTTTTGATAAAATTTAGTCATGTTCATGGATAGTCATGACCATGATAGTCATTTGTTCTCAATGTTATCAGAGCCGATTTTCATTAAAAATTTGAATTTCACTCCCTCCTGATCTGCGGAATGCATTGTGGTATCAATTGCCAAAATCCATGACTGAGTACACACATTTTCCGCATCCCTTCTTATCTTTGTCTTCATCGCTTCCTCTCACTCTGCCTGCCAGAGGGAAGCCTATGTGTTTTTGAATGCTCATTCTGACTGTTTTATAGAATAGAGATGAGAGTTGGACGCGAGTGAAATAGTGCATAAGAACAAGAAACGAACGCATGTGTGTATAAAGGAAGGGACGAAGTTGGGTGATGATAGGGCTGGGCGGGGTGTGTAGGGGGGGGGGGGGGTACACCCGAGTTTGCTTGCTTCTTCTATCCGCGTTGCCAATGAATTAACCGACCAGTTTATTTATGTTCCCATCTTCATGTTTCGTTAGGTTTCTTCTTCTACTTGTGCTGCTGCTATTTTTCTCTGCCTCCTCTTGCTCCTCCTCCTTCTTTCTGTTCGATGCCGCTGTCTGTCTGTCTTTCTGTGTGCCTGTCTTCTGTTCGTTCGGTTGGCAAGAAGAAGAGAAGCAAAAGAAGATGACGAAGAAGAAGAGGAGGAGAAAAGGTAGAAGAAGCGGCCTTCATGGCTAATGATAGAGAACGTATCGTCGCCCTCCAATTGAATATTCCATTCACATAATTATTACACCGTGCAACTACTGTAAATACGAGGGATCGCTGCTTTTCCGAATTTCCTCTTTCATCATCATTATGGACCACATCCATCTTTTTCCCCATGTGAAACAAAATTTATCGTGCAATCAATAAAACTCTGGCTATGTAATGTGTACTGTAACGACATCGCTTCTCTACTCTGTCGTTTGCAAGATATTGTGTGGTTACAAGGTTCACCAATTAGCCTATGTGATGACAAATTCATCTTCAGAATTATTTACCTCTTGTATCTTATGAACCGTATTGTTCATGAGGAATAAATAAATTCAATTCGTAATTATTCATATGTGAACTAACAATGTGAACATATTCAATATTAAAAATACTTTGATAAACGTTCTAACACTTTCACTTCAATTTTCTGTCCACTAAGTGCCTATCGCATGGGAAATCATAGTTGGCAAGGTATTTTCCCCCTTTGTTTTCTCTAGTACACTCCACCAGTTTGTTGTTGTTTAGGCCTATTTATATGAATTTTCTTTTTTGTCTTTTTTCTTGTATTGAATGTATTTTGTGTGTTCCAATGAATAAGTTATTAAAATGTTGTTGTTTGTTGCAGGGAAGAGCATATTGTGTGATGCAGTGGCGAGGCGGCCAGGTGACGAGGAGAGGGGAGTGCGATGAGAGCGGCCGCCAAGGGTGAAGGAGGCGGAGGGGGCGGCATGTGGCGGCTGACGTGGCTGGCGGTGGTGTGCTGGTGCGTGGCGGCGGGGGCGGGGGCGGGGGCGGAGCAGGTGCGCGACCTGGAGGTGTCGGAGGGGGCGGCGGTGGGCACGCGCGTCGGATTCATAGGCGACGGCGGCGGCGGCGACAGCGGGCCGCCCTACCTGATCGTGCCGGTGCCGGGCAGCGCCGTCGACAGCGAGCTGGCCATTGAGCAGGCGACCGGCGAGATCCGCACCCGGGTGCCGCTCGACCGCGAAACGCGATCCTCCTACTCGCTGGTCGCCATCCCCAACAGCGGACAGAACATCCGCGTCGTCGTGCGCGTCCTCGACGAGAACGACAACGCGCCCACCTTCCCCAGTCCGCTCATGCACATCGAGTTCCCCGAGAACACCCCCCGCGACGTGAAGCGCACCCTCGACCCCGCCCGCGACCTCGATCTCGGCGTCTACAACACGCAGCGCTACAACATTGTCTCCGGCAACCTCAACAACGCCTTCCGCCTCTCCTCGCACCGCGAGCGAGATGGCGTCCTCTACCTCGACCTCCAGATCAACGGCTTCCTCGACCGCGAAACCACATCCGCCTACAGCCTCGTCATCGAAGCCCTCGATGGAGGCAATCCCCCTCTGCGTGGCTCCATGACAGTCAACATCACCATTCAGGATGTCAACGACAACCAGCCCATCTTTAACCAGAGCCGCTACTTTGCGTCGATACCCGAAAACACAACAGTCGGAACCAGTGTGCTGCAGGTGTTTGCCACTGACACCGACGCCAACGAGAACGGAGAGGTCGAGTACTCCATTAACCGGCGACAGTCTGACAAGGAAGGTTTCTTTCGCATCGACGCTAAAACGGGACTGATCGCCGTCAACCGGGCGCTGGACTTTGAAACGAAAGAAGTGCACGAACTGGTGGTGGTCGCCAAGGACCGCGGCGCTCAGCCACTGGAGACGACCGCCTTTGTCAGCATCCGTGTCACTGACGTCAACGACAATCGGCCAACCATCAATGTGATATTTCTAAGTGACGATGCCACGCCGAAAATATCGGAACGCGCCAAACAGGGCGAGTTCGTGGCCAGGATATCGGTCGACGACCCCGACTCCAAGACTGAGTACTCCAACGTGAACGTGACGCTGGAGGGAGGCGAGGGTCACTTTGGCCTGACCACGCAGGATAATATCATTTATTTGGTGATTGTGAGACAGCCAATCGACAGGGAAGAGACGCCGAACTATACGTTGAGTGTGATTGCAACGGACCAGGGCACGCCGCCGCTGCACGCGTCTCGGACGTTTCAGTTGCGTGTGATCGATGTGAACGACAATCCGCCGGTGTTCAGTGAGATGCAGTACCAGGCGGACGTGATGGAGGTGGCCGAGCCGGGCACGAGTGTGCTGCAGGTGGCCGCGTCCGACCGCGACGAAGGCGCCAACTCCGAACTGACGTTCTCTCTGCGCGACTCGTCGCAGTCCCACTCTGACTGGTTCCAGATCGACGCGCGGAGTGGACTGATCACGACAAAGTCACACATCGACTGCGAGACCGACCCGGTGCCGCGGCTAACCGTGGTCGCCACCGACAGCGGATCGCCGCCGCTCTCCTCCACGGCCGTTGTGCTGGTCACCATTCACGACGTCAACGACAACGAGCCCATCTTCGATCAGAGCTTCTACAACGTTACCGTGCCTGAGAACGAGCCCAAGGGACGCTGCATTCTAAAGGTAGGACAACCATTCCATCAATTTATTATAAGCTATATAAGTTTATTTGGTCAATATTATAATAATCTCAGTATCACTTCTCTTAAATATTGTTTTGTCATGATTAATACAGTATAAGTGAATTAGTAATATTTTTTAATTTATTTAAAATTCTTTCTTCACCAAGGCAACTACTTCAAAAATAAATTAATGTTATTGAGAATCATTACAACTTTTTACAATGCTCAAAGTTTTCTAATCCATCGAAAACGATTTCCGATCATCACTAGACCGCTTAATTTGTAGTATTTCACAGATAATAAAAATCTAGTGGATTGTCCATGTAAATACTGTAATATCTTCTTGATTTGATTGTTTTCGAGTCCTCGCGTTCTCTCAAATAGTTTATTTTCAAAACTTTTTTAATTGAAGCATGTATTTAGTTTTGCCTGAGTTAATTGAAAATTCATCTGGTCATACATTTTTATCTATGCAATGAACAGGACCTGCACTTATCTCCTACATTATTGTACAGCAAGATTGTAATTACCTGTGCTCTGCATTGCACGTACCCATAAACTCGCAAGTACAATCACAGTTTATAATCTTCAGCTTTGTAATTACAATAGTTGAGCCACAGATAGAGACGGCAAGTTACGCCTCAATATTTCTACCAAGTTGAAGCTCAATTATTATTAGTATACGGCAGAAACAACAAATCTCTGACAGTCGTGATAACTATTGTTTTACTAGCAGAAACTTATTGAATACGTTGTAAAAAGCATAGAGCAGAGATAACAGTAATGCAAAAATTAGCGTAGCGTGAAATTAGGGTTTGATAATTACAAGAAAAAATGGTAAAACCAATCATGAGAGGGAGAAGGAGGTTGTTTTTTGTTAAATATTATTTTGATGGCTGATTCGTTCTGCCTAGGTAGTAGCATCATCTACTGGTTAACCAATTAACTGCAGCAGGCTATCTAGTAATATTGATCAAGCCGAACCTTTTACATCATCTTCTCCCATACAGATACAACCCTCCCCCCTCCTACTCACTCATTCATTTCATTACAGCCACCTCACATTCTTCTCCTCCTCCCCACAAATCACATTTTTACCTTTCGTGTTTTCATCTCAGATTAATATTATTACTGACGCTTGATAATAAAAATATTTTATTTAGATTGACTCACTCGTTAATAGGATACTGGCTGGCTGCTGCCTTTTCAAGCAATCCTCCCTATCTCTGTCTCCGTCTCGGCTCGTACCCTCCTTCCGACTGATTTATGCTTTCCAAGGCTTTATATTCTGCTGGAATAAATTCACTGCTACCGCTTTTACAATAACCACCTAACAAAAAGTGTCTTGAGAGCTAGTCGAACAGCAACATCAACCATCATCACCCGAAGTGAGTGCCCTCTGCTACTCATAACCAATAAATCTCTGCTTTTTCACTTGGATCGTAATCTCTTCTATTAGCAGTTGGTAGTAGCTATGCTTTCAGCAATGCTGCGCTTAGTAGCAACTCTAACTATTCGTTAATATTCAGATATTGAAATTCAGTGTTGTGTGTGCAGTATTTTGCATTGCTCAGTTCTATAAACGATAATCGAAACAAGATTTCAACACAAGTGAAAACAATAATTGGCTGTTTGGTGGCGGGGTGTGCTGAAAAAAAGAGGAGAAATATCTATCCAACTATGGTTTTCCATGTAATAGGCAGATAGAGGGCAAAAAAGTACGGAGTGAAAGAGTGTCAAAATGGGGTAAAACAGGGAGGAGAAGAGAGGAGAAAGAGAGAGAAGATATACAGGAAATTAAATGGAGTCCACTTTATACAAAACAGATTCTTCCAAATCATTTCCATGTTCTTACAATTTTCACCTGTAGTGTTCCTTTGTGGATTGAGTAATTATCAATCAAGTCTTAATCAGTGACATAATTTTTGACAATAATGGGCTTCATTACAAACATAAATGGGTCATCAAATAAAGTACTGATTGCTGCTGGAAAAAATTTTGACAGAATTTCTTTAACTTTATTTAAAACTATTTTCCCCGTAATGTAAGTGAATTGTGTTTATGATGGTTCTCTAATTCAACACGGCTCTGTGTGGATGATGTTGATGATGATAATAATAAATTATGATGGGTAGTTTATTGAAGATTGCCGAGAGTACTAACTTGGAAGACATTATTCAGTGGTCATTGGCTGAGAGCCCGGAGCACTTTACGGTGTGTGCTGGCCTGCCTGCGAGTTTGATCGTCCATTTCGTGGTCCAGATAACAGCAGCGATGTCGATGCATTGCTTATTATTTGTTGAGTATTGAGTAGCAGCCCGACTCTATTCACAAATCTAAAACCTAATCTAATCTTGGAGCTTTGAGATTCGGCGCTCAGATTAGGAACCGATTACGTGGTCCGTCCCCTACCAAATGCAATAAAGTACTGTAAGAACTAAATTAAAAAGACGACCAACTATTATTTCATCTCACGAAATGGAGCGTAGGAAAGTACTCGGGGAAGAGCATTGTAATCCATAAACATTCACGAGATACCGTACCAAGTATTGCGTTGTTAATACTTCTGATTTAAGCCCGGATTCGAGATTGGCTGGATTAAACTGCTGGCAATCGTTTTCGTCTACCGGAACTAGAGTGGCTGCCTTTTAGCGATGATACACGATTCTAATAATTGAATAACGATGAGTTACCATTGAGCTTTCCCACATATCTTGCTTAGCTACAAAATTTAATGACTATTAAACGTTTTTATATAATGTTAAATATTGATATTATTAACGTTTTCATTTAATATGTTTCATTATAATTCTGTCCGTAATGATATAAAGGTATTTTGAATAGAAAGGATGTTGTCAAATCACAGTTCACTGACCATTATTGTAAAATTAGAAATAACTATTACCGGTATAGCAAAACAATATTCATGTTTCTATCCGCTCAATATTTTAATTCTAATTTGATTCCAAATATTATTTCTCCCATTCTCTACTGTAAAATTACAAATTGCAATTACTACACAACAGAATCCATAACCCTCAGTTCAATTACTGTTTTCTAATTTGAAATCCTAACTTTCACTCCAAAGTGTTTCCTCCATCTAGTAATGTAAAATTTCAATGCCAGCACAACAGAATTCATAATTTTATTCTTCTAAATTATAATTCCTATTTGATTCTAAAAATTATTCCCCCATATTCTAATGTAGGAAGAACAATCTGTTCCCAGTACTGGGTTGTACAAAGCGAGATCATTAATTAGCAGAATGTAAGTTAATTTTATCCCCTCAATTCTCAATCTAATTTGATTACAAATTGTTTCCTCTATTTTCTGATATAAAATTACAAATCACAATTCAAACCACTTGGTTTGATTCAAAAATAAGTAGGTATAACTCAAAATAGTTGATCCCGGTTGGTGCAACCCATCTTGGGGTTCAAAATAGTAGGAGACAGCTACCAACAAAAAGATGCCGTAAAAAATAGAAAATAGAAGATCTAAATAGTTGGTAAAAAAGAGATTCATCTGGATTTGAGACGTGCTGACACTTACTGATCTGAATAAGGGGCTAGCTGGTGTGTTCTTGGCTTGTTCTTCCTTATTTTCATTCGTCGAGAACCAGCTATCATTTAGTCCTTTCATGGCGGATTGGATACAGTCTGTCGGCATGTTATTCTTTTTCTTCCATTTCCCACTTGTCAATCCCGGCTGGCTTTTCCCTTATTCACTCAAACAAATGAACAAATTGCCAGTGAATGGCTACAGCTTTCTTCTCACCTAAAGAGAACTGCCTGAATAACGTAATTAGTGATGCTGGTTACTGGTATCAATGCTGTTAATTGTAAGCCTTCTTGTGACACATCTAACGAATCCGTCCGAGACTATTAACGTACGGTTCATATTTTCCAATAAGATACAAATTTTAACATTTCTCTAGAATAGATTTTTGGAATTGAAACTAGGATATAGCCTACATAGTAGTATCTAGCCTCAATAGTATATAAGTATTAGTATCTCAATAGAATCCCAGTTTAGGATACTAGGATACTATTTTTTTTAATGAAGATAGGGAGTTCCCCCACTACTCTCGTTTGATCGAGGTGCCATTCATAATAGAAACTTCTTTTCTATTCATATTCTATCCAGAAAATTAGATATCATATCTATTATTTGAATTGGATATCTTCAACAACTTCATTGTTTGTTTCATTAAATTATTATTATCGACTGATTGCTTTGTAAATAACAGTACATTCAATCTAATAATTTTCCAATAAAAATCACTATTAATTAATTGAAATTAAATTCAAATAATATCTTTTTTCCACTTGAACCACCGACATGCAGTCCTTTTTTACAATGTAAAAAATCATCCTTTTCAATATAATCATCCTTTTTACATGATTGGATTTTATTCACATTGACTATGCTTTACTTAAAGAAAAATGTCTGCATGTCGGTAATTCAATTGCAAAATCGATAGTAAGGTGAATGAGAGACCAATGTTGTCTATTCCACAATTATTATTTATCCAAAAATTATCATTTTATTCAGGAAATTCCACAACATCTCTGAACTACTGAATCAAGTATGAATTTTCAGAAAAATCTATATTTCAACTTTACAATTCGTGATGGATAGAGTTAGATATTCATTCACAACTTTGATTTGATTCAATTTGATACAAGTTTTTGATGTTCTCATGGAAGGTACTAGTTTTGTCAGTAGTTTTTAGTACTAGTTTTTTAGTAGTTTTGTCAAGTGTATCAGTATTAGTATTATTTATTTGTTGCCAATTATATACTGCACAATATGTGGGAAGTTTAAATCATGTTACACCAAATTGAAGCACAACTCGAGTAATTTATTTACTTAGCAATGGAGACAACGGGTTACCCCAAATCTGTCTCCTTTACATAATAGTTTGACAATAGAATATAATAATACAAGAGAAATAGTAAAGAAATAGTACAAGAGAGATAAGAGAAAAAAGTTACAAAGTAGTCAAATAAAGAGAGAAAAAAATACATTGTAGTCAAATACATAATTATGAAAAATGAAAAATAAAAATAAAACTATGATAAAACAATAGATGATTGAAACTGAAATAGAATTACAATTACATACCGATGTCAACAATGTGAACCAACATGAAAATTAATACTCTATTATACCAAATTGAAGAATACAAGTTAGATTACGTCAGTTATCTTTCAGCAAAAATCCAAATTGTAGTGATGTGCTCTGTAGCTGGCGACTAGTTGAAGGAATGTCATTGGCACCAAGACCCACACTGGCTGTCAGCAGGCGACAAATTATATCGGAGGCTGAGCGCAGTCCTATGTCATCTCGGCCCTTCATGTGACCACCCCTCGAACCCTAAATCACACAGGAAAGAAAAAATCATCACACACTAAAAAAGTAAAACGCTGATACTTGAAGACAAGAAATATCCGTCTGCCTGCTTAATGTCGACAGCCACACCCATTACAAAATGTCCTAATTGTCACTGCCAGTGTCATTAGTTATTTTAATTAGAATACAAACAATGGCTCAGTTCCCTTTGTATGCATAGCTACATGGATACATTTCCCCTTCAATAACTGTCATTAATACCACGCTCCGATTTTCTTTTACCCAGACTTTTTTCCTTTCGTTTCATTGTTGAATGCGTTTGTCTCCAACTAGTATAATTTCGTGGTAATTAACATCAACGTCTCCACTATACTACCTTGGATGTTGAAAGAATATCTACACTGAGGACAACGAAGATTCGAATTGCTATCTCAATCACCTTTCACCTCTGTAAATTGATGAATTGAAACTGATCAATCACACGTATCTTATTTTGAATCCATGCGTGAGATTTGTTTAATCTTTTACAAAACTTATCCTTGGATGTTGGAAGAATATTCACACTGAGGACAACGAAGTTTCGAATTGCTATCTCAATCACCTTTCACATCTGTAAATTGATGAATTAAAACTGATCAATCACACGTATCTTATTTTCAATCCATGCGTGAGATTTGTTTAATCTTTTCCAAAACTTATCCTACACACTTTCCATGAGGGCACACTAATAAGTTTTATTAATAAGTTTAAGAGCTGGATCCTACCCGTAAGGGTCTCCCCACCAATAAAAGCCATATGATAAAAAAAAATTAGTTTTATCCCAATTATAACTTTAGAGGCTGAAGGAAAGACTCCAGCTATATTAGCTCCTACACTTACTATACGCAAAGACGATAGGAAACTGTTATAAGTATTCTAATTGTCTTTGCTATACGTAATAGTCATTAAATTCATTTGCCACTTCACTTATATTATACGTATCACTTAAATCTTTATCTTGTAAAAATGTTTAATTGCAAAGTGTTCTTTATTCATTTAAATTCCTGTTATAACATATATAGTCTTCCAGAGCTTTTTCTAATCATTTCTTACTTCGAAATTTTATCACGATAATAACTTTTGCTACTTTTATTGCCTGGTATAACGTATTTCTGTCGGCTCTAAAAATAGCTCTCAGATGAAAGTCTTGAGGGTGTTTTTTAAGCTGTTCACTCAAACTATCTCTATGTCTAATCGATCTTACCAGTCCAGGGTCTAATTATCCAGTGTTTGAGTTTTATATTCTTAGATGAGACTGGTATATCCTTCATAGAAGAGTGTATGAATTGCTTCAAGGTTTCTACAAATTTTTTGGAAACTAATTCAACATTGTTAAAGTGTGTGGTAAAATCCCAATCAAGGAGCCAACTTTAACCTTTATCTATGAAAGAAATCTTCTGATTCAATACATTAGGATCCTCATTGTCTACCGAAGGATCTATACCGGCTACCACAAAATAGTGATCGGTTAATCCCTATTTTATGACGCCCGAGCGAACAATTGTGGTATCTTTACAATCTGTAAAAATATTATCAATACAGCTACTGGAAAAATCGGTAACCTTAGTTGGGATGTTTATGCAGCTAACATACACAGCACCGCACAAAACATTGAGATATTGCTGCGACAGTATAAATATGCTTTAGCTGATTGAACGATAGAGACTTGATTAGTTGATTGAAATGATTCAGTCATCATTGATATCTGATATCGTTCGTGATAGCCTAAACCAAATAATTATAAATAAATTAATGCAAGCTCTTGATGTTCTTATGGAAGGTAGTTTTGTCAAGTGTATTAGTAATATTTATTTGTTGACAATTATATACTGCACAATATATGGCAAGAAATAACAGGCATCGCATAGCCCAAAATTACTTCAATCCCAAATTTGGATTTCACGTTCTAGAATCCAGAGTTTATGTATGAGTCTTTTTCCACTGATAATATTGATCCAAAAACTACAAAGTGACGTCAATTTTAAAGACTAGAATGATTACAATACTATTGGTAAATAAATAAATATGAGAAATTCCATTCAAGTCTTGGTAGTTCATAAGTTCATATTGCTTCAACTTTCATGATTGCCATTGAGGTACTTTTTCGTGTGAGATTTGAAGGACGTTACCTCTGCTATTATGCGATGGCTGACAAGTGACATGTATTTCTGTATATTTCGACAGTTGACATGTATTTCTGTATATTTCGACAGTTGACATGTATTTCTGTATATTCGACAGTTGACATGTATTTCTGTATATTTCGACAGTTGACATGTATTTCTGTATATTTCGACAGTTCATATTGTAGCAACATCAAATAGTGTTTTCTTTTAGTATTCCCGTCAGCTTTTGACACGAATAGGGGAATAAACGAAGTCAAATGTCAACCAAAGTAAGCATGGTGTCAGAAGTAAGCAGTGCTTACAGGTGATGAAGCAGCTAAGCAGCTCCTCTGCGAGCTTATGCAATGTTTGAAGGAAGCCAGAAACAGGCTGCAGGCAGCAACAGCAGCAAGTGTCCGAGTGAAGCACTATTTCAAAGATCACAGCCCCTGATAAGCTTGCCAATCCTATCTCTGACCTGCCTCTCGTAACTCCAGCTTTCACTGGAGGAAGAAAAAACAACCAGAATGTGAAGATACACATCAGCCGGCCAAAGAATAGACCTCGCTTCACACCTTTCTGTGTTTCTAGCCTAGTTTTCGGCCAAGTCTGTCACTAGATAACAGCCCACATTGAAACTAAAACAAATAATGAAACAGTCTACATTCACATTGTTTTATTTTCAAATTTACGAGTAGAATAGTAATGGCTGATGGCTGACTAAGTCTTACACAGTTTCTTAGAGCTCCATTATTTTAAACGGTGTAATAATGTTGGAGAGATTTAGGGTGCTGTTGCAACAAAATATCGAAGAAACCCAATTTTGTCAATATTTGTTTATTTATTCAGTAATGTACAAGTGATACTGAATGGAAGTTTCAACTGTACTCCCAAAACTGTATCTCTTCAAATTGGAAAAAGAAAGAACAGTCTATAATATCTAGGAATATGGTGAATTTGGGAGAATTAAACTTCTTGTTTGCAGTATTATTAATTGTGGACTATTGGAAATATTATCTTCATGTCGCTTCTATAGTATTAAAGAAACATATTTTTGTTGGTAACACATTGATTTCTAAAAATGAAAACCTCTTAGGAAGGGGAAGCCGCTAAAACCCAAGATCTAGCTGGGAGTTTTCAGTATTATTTGATAAATCGATTAATTTTTTATACTAAGTTTATTCAAAGGTTTCTAAAAATGAGAAGGTGAATTCCGCTCTAAAACGTGTATTATTTTGAACGATTTTCCTTGATCCATACCTGCCTCTATCATTTTGATTTGTGATTTTAAGATTCCAAAAATTGATTCATGTATCGTCTCATTCATCTCACCAGGTTACAACTTTCGTTTTTCGCTTCTTGAATATCTTGTTGTAAAAATCACTTGGTTCCAGTGGATGAATTGACGTAAATCATTTTCGACGAGGTTATCAGCGAATGATAACCTGATTTTGCATTGTCTACTTAGTTTTCCTGGTCTACTGATGCGTAAATGCTCAGGTTAATGATGGAAGAGAAAGGCTGAGCGAGCCTAAAGGCAGGCTCATGCCTAGAAAGGTCACACACACTTTACTGGCTGTGTGTGAACCATTAATAGGTACAAACGTCCGTGTCCAGCCAGGTCCAGTGAACAACTCCGACATAATCGAACCTCCTTGTCTCTCCTGCAAATAAAATAAAGTTTGCTATTTAGTACGGCCAGCGGTTTCGAAATTTTTCGCCGTAGAAAAGGCCTTGTGAAGCACTTTCTACGTTCAAATGTTAAACGCGTGTCCTGACGAAGATGACGAGATAACTAGCTGAAGAAACTCTCTAATTTTGTTTGCTCTCTGAGTGCACTGTACTAAGTCATTTCAACTGCTATATGAGAGTTTTAATTATATCATGTTGGGGAGATGAGATCAATCAGTCACGAGGAAATAACATTTGGAAATTGATGACCATCGTGTCCGAACTGTTTGAAAGTCAACTACACGAAATTAATTGTTCAAATTTATATTTTTAAAATCCCAACTAATATCATGTGAATTGCGATTATAAGTTTTTGGTGGAGGGGTTGAATTTAATCATTCAACAAAACAAAACCTATTAGAAAACTACGTATTTGGGTCGATATTTGAAGGGATCTGAAACACAAATAGGGACCCAAATACGTAGTTTTCTAATAGGTTTTGTTTTGTTGAATGATTAGATTCACCCCCACCCCCACCAAAAACTTGAATAAACTTCAATTTTCATTGAACTAGGTATCTAGCTCCCAAATTATTGTTACTTTGTATTGGATCGCTGACTTTTCCCCTATCTAAAAAATTATGAGAAAATAGGGTAATAAAAAGCGATTAAACAGACATTCTGCATGCTGGAATTGGCCGCTGGAAATACGTGGAGAAAATGATTATTTTTGAGGCCGGTGTTTGGTCATCTCATGTTTTGGCGTTTCCTTTATGTTTTCATTGTGGAGATGAATTACAGCGTGTTGATGCGACTGGATGTTACAATTACAGTCAATATCAATCGAATGATACATTCGCTGTCCGGTTTTTTCACAGGCGTGCGTTTATAGCTTCTTTTCAGGCGTTGGGTCCGCGCCGCGCACGGCTCTCAAACCAGTTTCTTCCCGTTACGGTAAATATAGTTTTTACTAATGAACGAAGAAGCCTTCGTTCCTCTCCGCAGCCTCCACACTAGATATCATCTGAAATTAAAATACCTGGTATTGCTTTTGAATTCCCAGAGAAGATACACATTCAAAATTCGGAAATAAGCCGATTATTTTTTATCGCGGCCCGATAATATCAGCTCACCTAATAACACGAGTAGGAGATGTATTTCATCCAATTTGTTGTTCATATCGACGGTTGATTTTATCTCGACTTGTAACACACAACTCGATACGTGTAATGAAACTGAATAACACTCGAAATAGACTGCTTTTTTCGCTGCGCTCTTGTTTCCAGGTTTCTGTATTAAATCATCTAGAGATTATCAATTAACTCAAAATAAAATGGATTTAATTAAATAAATTAATAAATTTTCCAATTAATATTGATATTACGTAATATTTGTGATTATTAATAATATCTCTGCCTATGTATGTACTGTTGATTGGAAAAATTAATTTGAATTTTAAATGAATAATGGAATAAAATTTGATAATTTAATCAGGTCACATTAGAGATATTGACATGTACGCTACCTTTGTACATTTGAAGTGCTGCAGATCTTCCCAACATCTTGGAGTTGATTTCTACTGCTTGCTATTTCTCCTTTGTAACTTTTCTATTTCAAGTTCATTCTCTTTTTGCATGGTTCAGACGAGAAGATGGATCTTAAATTAAGAATTAATTAAGAATTTCTACATTAATAAATAAAAAATCGGGAAAAAAATACTTTCGACCTCTGACTGCAAATGAACAAAGGTAGACTACTTTAGTTAGCATATCCGTTATCTATTGCATATCTCTTAGCAACAAGAGCAATGCAATTTGCAGGTGATTCTAAGTCTTGCAATTGCAGACGATTCAATGTTCCTTAATTTTCGCATAAACTTGTAATATACAGTTCTGTAAAGAACCACCGCTATCTGAACAACACCGCTCCAAACGAATTGTCAATTAATGAAACTTGTTACAATTTGTCGCGGACTTGTACAAAAGTCGGTACAAGTCTCTAATTTCAGGCGTATAAAAAATAACGGGACGCAATGTTGAGTGCTAAAGCTGGTTTTGTTTTGATGCCATTTATTGTGGGGAAGCGAGGATCCTTCTTGTATTTCTCAGGCTAGTTGTACTGCGGTTTGCTTGGTCGATTGATTGATTCTTGCATCTGTTTCCTAGTTGTCTTCTCCAAAATACTAACAATTTTTACAGTATTACAACTGTATGATTGCCTGGCTCTTGTATAGATTTCCAAGTTGTCTTTTTCAAAATATTGATTAACCCAAAACTTTACAGCTTACTGCAGCCTGATTGGCTAGTTCTTGGGTCTTTCAACAAGTTGGTTATTACTAAAATAAAAATAACATAAAAATGCGAAATCTCTTTGTATTGATTTGAATATCGAACTCAACGAGTGATTAGAAAATTTATTTTAAAAATCTATTTGGATTATTGAAAGTTGATCATTGGGCTGGCATTGAAGGAGTCACTCAGACAAAGAGCCATTGATATTACATTGAGGTGATATTAATGGAACCATGTTATCTCCCCACTGATGTATTTTTGGGGTTTATAATCTTGTCTCCAGCTGACTAGCTAGCTTATTGTTGTCGCTTATTGATTTAAAAAATGTATAGAAGAAATTTACTTTTTTGAAGGCAGAGCTGCAAACTTCATCTTTTTATCAATAGTTGAGTGTGCCCACAATAATTAAAAAAATGATGAAATCGAGGTGCAATGATCTTCTATCTTTATCCTCATAAACTTGATATTTGATAAACTCATTCATATTTAGACCTTCTTCTAAGTTTAATAAATGTGTATACAATAACACCTTAAACGTTCAACATTTCCTATTTTTCAATCACGTATGTTGTATAACTTTGATTGTGTTATTTATTATTCAGCGTTTCTATCTATTTTACATTGTAGGCTAAGAATTTGAAGATCGTTCTATAGATAACCTTTTTAGGTACCCATTCATCCAGCGTTATCCCCTGTAGGTTATGAATTCACAACTATGAGGAACTGATTAAAAACAGTTTACAAATTGAAATACACTGGGTAACATGGTCTGACATTTTGTATAGGAAACATGTTGAACGATATGTTAGAAAGTGACATACTAATGTCGAACATGTCAGTCGAGCGGACCAGAAACGGTAGAGTGCCCAACATGGGCTGGCAGTGACGTCACAGCAACTAAAGAAACTCCAATTAACAAATTCCAGTTGGCTTTCTTCAGTTTTGTCGGCTAATGTGTAGAAGAAACATCTTAATTCCATGTTGGCGCAATTAAAAGTGGGTTATTGTGGCCTGCTATGGAGCATGGAGCACTGCCACTCATGGAGAGGCCAAGAGCGACAGTCTCGCTCTAGCTGAGAGATCACTCAAGCCACTATTAATTCCATTACATGCTTCACGCGTAATAGGCCCACATACAAACAAGCCAGCAGCCCAGTCCATCCGTGAAATCACTTGCTATTCTTTCCGCGGTCTTATCAGTGTACCGAGTCGGTTAACTTTAACCGACCGATTGATTAGCTGTTTCCGTAACAGGTTACATTTTCATCCTAGTTAAACTATCGGGAATCAAGTGTTTCCCTCTCCTTTATTTGTAAGTTGAGGGGGTTACATAGGTTAGATCGTAAAGATTTGGAAAACAAAAGAGCCGTCACCTCAATATTTACAAATTAATAATGAGTTTTCTCCTATAGTGCGATTCACGTCAAGAAGTCAGCATTGCTTAGATGGGAGTTTGCTATCCTTGTTCAGCACAAGGCAGTTGCTGATGTCTCTATCCTATTCGCACTGTGCATAGTTGCCGCACTGTGCATTGTTGTCACACACAGTCCCAACAAACACGTTTGGTGCAGTTTTCTCTTTCTCTCTCAATGAAACTTGGCATCAATGCTCCTCATATAAACAATGCTGACTTCTTGACGTGAATCGGACTATATCCTCTTGTCCTTACCACTCTTTACTAACTATAGTCCCTATTGTACTGTATTTACAGTAGATGAGTGTATTAAAATTGGTAGACTAACTGTAGACCTGTGCAACTTGAGATGTGTCTACAACTCTTGCAAGCCATATTTATTGAATGCCTATAATATACTTACATTACTATTGGATTATTTTTATTAATTGAATCAGTAGCGAAGCGTGGTATGCTTATTTGGTCATCGCCACGGAATATTTATATTATTCTCTTGAAATGTAAGATGAAACTCTTGATTTATAAATTATCAGTAGGAATAAGCTGGATTTCATGAGCAATGTTCACAATGAAGCAGCTATAGCTAGCTGGACCTTCAAGAACAAGAAGAGAGCCCCACAAAGACATCCGACTCTGGGAAAAGATGGCTCCTATGCAGATCAGCTGCAGAAAGAGTACAACAGCGATGCAAGTCCAGGTTGTTATTCTTGTGGCTGCGGGGAGGGGGGGATTGGTTAAGCCAAGGAGAAGAAACCGGGTTAATAAAGCCTTTAATGATTTTACCTCTTCTTGTGCAGTCTCTCTGTAGTGTCCATTGTCTTTCACTCTACTGTATTAATCACAGAGTCGAACCAGCAGATTGAGGATAACATGCAAGGGAGGATAAATAAGAAAAAGATAACGAAAGTCCAGTGTCCCTGTCCTCCCCCCACCCCCTCTTAACAGGCATAACGACATGGCCACTGCATGCGATTACATTTGAAATAATTCCAGACTATAAAATCCATTTAGCATACTTTTTGCATGCACCAAGTCAAGTTTCAAGGTTAGATATGCTGGAAGAGGCTCGCCTCGCACAAAGTAGCTTCTCCAGCATTCCGAACTGACCAATTATTGTTCTGCTGTTTTATGGCTTGGATAGTATTCGGTCTATTTCAATCGAGACTCACAACTGTTGTATTTAATTGTTTATTAAAGTTTTTTTATCGATAGATAATTTGAAACCTTGTGAGTTCGGACTCCCCTACCGATAATGTGAAAGAAGTGGTTGGATAGTACTCGGTGTTTTGCGGTCCAATCGAAATCCACAGCTGTTGCTTTCAATTATTAGAGAAATATTTAACGATTATATGAAAAAGGTGCATAATATTATTCGGTCAATTTGGATTCAATCCGGACACACAACTGTTGCATTTAATTATTAGAGAATTATATGAAAAAGGTGCTTGGATAGATGGTATTCAGTCTATTTCGAAACACATAACTGTTGGAGCTGATTAGGACAATAGTTGCGACCAATACAAGGTAATATTTCTCCAATATGAGCCTATCCATTGATAAAACTGTCCACTTGCTATAGCATGTGACGTATTCTCCAATATTAGCCTATTCACAGATGAAACTGCCCACTTGCTATGTCTTCTATAGCATGTGTTGTATTGGTCGAAATTCCGCTTCGAGGCTTCTCACTAGCTACATTCCCATTGGCCTTAATTCAGCGTCAGCGGGTGAAATAATGTAGAAAATTTGATATGAAGTTTATCTAGAGTGGCTTCTGGAACTCTAACTGTAGATGATGAACTCTGGAACGAACTGCAATGAACTTCATCTTGTATTGAACTTCATCTTCATCTTGAGTGAGTAGCCTTGGAAGGAGCTATCACACCAAAGTTGCTTTATTGAAACTTATGATCAAGAAGTATATTCAAATGTATTCTATTTCATAAAGTAATAAATACCCAATATTTTATACCTCAAATCCATGGGACAGATCGTAGTCAATAAAATTCAAATGTTCATTTTATATGCGGTATTGAAACGAACAGTGCATGAGTTTTATGGCAATTTTGATTTTATTACATTCTTTTATAAAGCTGCACATGCAGCGGGTGTATTCTCATTTCATGATCAGGTTTCATGTTGAGGTAATTCGGTTAGTAAGTGGCTAGTAAATTCAACTTAAAAATGCACAGGAAATATTGTTTCTTTTCGACATGAATGTTTCGCTGAATTCATATAAGAATCGAGCCGATAAAGTAGCAGGGGGTCGGATAAAACGTTCACTGTGAGGGAAGAATGGAGTTTGGTTGATCGTTAATGTTAGTGCTTACTTGTGGATTCATCCCATTCGTGATATTAGTGTAGCAAAGTGTGGAAAAGAAACATTCTGTTCATGAAGACTCCGAGAGTATGGGACATTGTGCTGCTATAGTGCGATTCACGTCAAGAAGTCAGCATTGCTTAGATGGGAGTTTGCTATCCTTGTTCAGCACAAGGCAGTTGCTGATGTCTCTATCCTATTCGCACTGTGCATAATTGCCGCACTGTGTATTGTTGTCGCACACAGTCCCAACAAACACGTTTGGTGCAGTTTTCTCTTTCTATTTCAATGAAACTCGGCATCAATGCTCCTCATATAAACAATGCTGACTTCTTGACGTGAATCGCACTATAGGCTTGTAGATGAAACTATAGTATTTGGTTCCGTTGATAGATCTGTATTAGATTGTTACAATAGAAGAGTTCAAAATAAGCCTTTTTTTCTATTGAAACTGTTGAAACCTAACATTCCTTTTAGTTCCTTGCACAAATTTTGTTCAATTTTGGAAAAGAAATAATATGTTTTCACAGTTGCATCTGAATATTAGCTTCCAGCTCCAATACATAATAAATTATCATTCGACTGAGAATTGTTTTGAATAGCTGCTTTAATTTTCATAATAATCAATTATTACTTGATCCTCTCGAACTAAACATTCTGTTGTTGCTGTTCGCGTTTGCGACAGTCTTCAGAGTTCTCTCTAGTGTTTTTTTGAATTTTGGTTTTATTAAATATAATATATATTTCAAAGCAGTTGAATAATTGCAATATACAATTGTATCTAATTACTTCTTCCTTCTGCTTCTTATTTTCGACACACAGAAGAGAATTGAAATTGAATTTTATTTCTTCATAAAATACATTACAGCAATAAATCGACATTATAACTAAAATTATCTATTGTAAGTAAAGATTTCTGTCACTAATTATTGAGCAATTGATCTGTTCGGTTTATTTTTCAACCGATGAAATAGATGTTTTGCAAGGGTGCTATTCTACAGGCATGTTAGTGAACACGCTTTATTATCCCTATTCTGGTGCAGTGCAGATATCACGATAGCGAGTTTCACGATACCCGTGTAACTCATTTACTCGGTGAAATATTAAAATCTCGAACGGAATATACGAGATTGAAAGTGGATTCAGCGCTGAAAGTAAAACCGAACACACAAGAAAAAAGAGCTGATAATGTTGAGGGCGTGCAGTCGATATTGGCACGAAGGAAAAGATAAAAGATAAAGATTGCCACATAGCGTGATGAGCGTAAACGACGTTATATATTTCAACACTGACAACAGGTGTCTGCGTGTGTGTGTGTGTGTGTGTAGGTGAGCCTAATCGTGAAGCTAAAGTGATGTATATGATGTACTCTATACACAGTCTCAATGTACGGTCCAGTATAATGGTGTGAAGTGTTTACCAAGCATATAAGTGTGCCACAAGACTTCAGTGTTGGTGTGAGTACATCGCCTATGGGTTGTTTTGTTGAAGAGGTGGCTCGATCACTCCTATCCACCTTTTACCACTACCATCTCATTTCCTTGTTCTATTCTCTCACATCTCTTTCTACGAACAGACTAGACTGACAGACGTTTTGAGCGTCACCATTTTTAGTGCTACTTACATGTACAGGGAGGTTGATAATACAGGATTAAACTCTCTCATTTACACGGAAGTGAAGGATCAGGTTGTTGAATTGAAATACAGAAACAAGAAAAAGATTATAAGAAAATCTTACGCGTAATGTTTGAAAACATCATGGGGTTGTTCAAAACCGCAACTTCGATATATTGTTGTTTGGACAGTATAAATTATTTTTTGTAGTGCACCAACACGATTTCCTACAATCTAACTAATGTTAGGAGACAACCTAAACTAATGTTTGTTTTTTGTATTTTATATTTTTATATTTTTTATTTATAATTTTTTTTTGAAATGGTATTAATAATGTGATTAAACACGATAATATCACTGATATCCGTATCTTTCTTTCTAAGTTCAATTGATAGAGAATTTACTTCAATTGGTTATGAGAGTAGTAGAAAAAAAAACGTTAGAAGAAGGAGGTGTAGAAATTTCTGTGGGAAATTATAAAAAAACGAGTCTATAGCCTACATAGAATCATTAATTTATTATAGTTTTTCAATGATTGATCTCTATTAATAGTTACTGAGTGACAATAACGAAATAGTAGTTTCTAGTTGACTTATCTGTAAATCTTAATTCCGTTGACAACTGAGCTTACAGCGGCGATCAATGTTTTCTGTACTGGCATGGAAGCAATCCACCTGGAGAAAGTCGATTGGCTTTTAACCAGAGATGATAAACTGCCCTGAAGTTACCAGGTACATAGTTGCCGATCGCTTACTTTGGCTTAGCCTACTTGCTTGAGTGTAACCGCGTCGTTGAAGTTTGTGAAAGCTAAGAAATTGATTGGATGTACTAGATCTGTTGAAAGCATCGGTGGCTCCCATTTGAGGTTTCGATATTAGACGAAATATTACGGTTTCTAGCCTCCGTGATAAGCTAACCGACTTTCAGGGTCATAACAGCTATTTACGGATTTCGATAGTATGGCAATATTTATGGGATCGGTTCATATTTAGAATGGCGTGATCCGGGGAACGTGATATTTTGGTAACTGTTCCGAAAGTATTCAAGATTTACTTCTTCTTTGATAAGTTTTCACAAGCTGCTTCCAGGATTGTTAGTTCCTCCAAGGATATCAACCATCTAAAATGTATAGTATCCTTATTATAATAGTAATACAGGAGTATCCTCCTGTAAGAGGTAGCTTCTTCCTTGAATTTGAACATCAGAAAAACTGATGTAGAACTTTGAACCCCAACTATTCAACCCCATAATGTTTTGACGTAAATATTTCATTCAACAATCAATCAATAATTTAAGGTGTGACGTCGACCACATTCTAAAAAAAAAAACTAAAGTGACAGAGTGGTCTGTCTAAATGTCAGTTGAAATTCCATGAACGCATCCATACAACTTTCTAATTCAATTACGAGTTAACGATTTTCCGAATGATTGCTATTAATTGCTTTTCTATCAATCATTCTTCCTTACAAGTAATTCGACATAAAAAGGCATTATTGATCATTAAAAAATTCAATTCGCAAACAAGTGTTCAGTTTCATTCATGAATTTTCATTTTGTCTGAAGGAGCAACTGTAAGTTGAATAATTCATTTTCAACTCACTTTATCTTCTATTAAGACTTATGATGTTGTGTTATGTTGCTCTATTTCTCTTGATTGAGCTATTCCATTTTGAAATAATTTCTGATTGATGTTGGCTGTATTGAAGACAAGGTTGTCCCTAATACCAATTAATGGGAAAAAATCGTCTAGAAGCAAAAGCGTAATTAGATTATTATTGAACTTAACTGCTTCAATGCCTTAAGACGTTCTCAATGAGTTCATTTAGGTTGATACTACCTTATCATTTGAGCACTATAATTATTTGAAAGTTGAAGGTAATGTTCATAATGCAGGTAGGTTAGAAAATCCTGGAACAACTTGTTTCCAAGAAGGTAAAACACAAGTTTATGAAATGGAAACCATGTACTGTACAACCTACTTTACCAATTTGCACCTTGTATGATATCAACTTGTGATATCACTTTGATATCAATTATTATCAACTTGGAAAGCTTTAGTTTGCTATTAAATGATTAGCATAATATTTAAATATCAATAACTCCGGCTATGTAAGGAAATTCTCATTGAGTTTAGTTGTACTAATTATTATATTGGCAATATCACTTCCAGAACAATTTAAATGTACATTTTGCTGCTAAGAGCGCTTATCTTGTAACCTTCTATGTTGCCCTATTCTCAATAATAATAACACCACACCTTGTTCATAATAATGTTTGACTTGTCAGCAGCTAGTGATTGAATTTACATTTTCATCAGATCAATTTGTGTTCAAGTTTATTGGTTCCAGTAGATATTCTTGTAAATATTTATGTGTTGACTGGTCTAAACAATTCACTATTTATGGATGTCGTATCAATTAATAGCATAGGCCTCTATCATATTTCAGTTCACAACCAGTAGAAACTTTCATGGAGTTTTAATTACAATAAATTAATGACAGAAATGTGAAAGTGAATGGAAAAAGGTCATTTTTAGAAAAATGATAAGGCTATTTTGAAAGTTACAAAGTTGAAATACCAGATCATTGGTTTGCGGAGACGGATGAGTTTGAAATTAATATCAACTTGAATGGATTATGGATAAGCCTCATACTGCATGAATTTTTAGCGAATTTTCTATTTCACATAGTGGGTGGAAAACGTTAAGCAAATTTCGAATATTTTTAATTGGAAAATTACTTTTAATAGAAAATGATAAGATTTTGATGAAATTAAATGAAAAATTATTGATTAGGCGGAGTTAGGACTACTCCCTCTCACTCACCCTCTCTAGATTTTTAATCTATTTTTTATTTCGAAGTCTCTGTTCTTGCTCTATTAGGTATTTATACATATACATTTTGCATTTATCCTGACTAAGCAAACATCAAAACAAGACTATCATTAAATTTGCACTTTATACCGCTCATAATCCAGTTGTGATAGACTTGTAGATTGAAAAGACGAGGGAGGAATAATGGTTTCTTTAGACCTAGTCATTATGGAATAATTATTATTTCATGGCCTTTCAATAAGACGCGGTTAAGGTTCTATATTATAGAAGATAGCAGTTTTAAAGCTCTTTGTGCAGAATGGAACTGATTTATTAACCAGCTCTGCTCTAATTCCAAAATTCATGCTTTTCTATTACTTCATCACCATGAGACCATGTTTACGGTATTATCATTATTATTGGTAAACAATACCTTAATATGCGTTGCAATTGAATTGAGCTCCACGTTAGTACAATAATTCTTACATCCATAAATAATTGACCATACACTTACGATGTTATAATAATCAATTGGTTACCAATTAATAGAATTTCAACGTTCCGAGTGGTTAAACTGCCTGTTTTATGTTGAAAGTCGACTCCGTTTCAAATTTGCTGATTAGATTTGCGTTTGGAATGCAATAAGCTCATTTATAGCGGATAATTATGTAGTAGTTCCTAATAAAAGTACTGATAATATTGATATTTTATTTCAATACTATTTAATTTCAAACGTTGAATCTTCAGCCAGAATTTTTGTAGGCACATAGCTCCGTCACTTCTATAGGTATAGTTCTTTCATAGCTATCAATATTATTAATATCACATACGAGGTCCGGGAATTTGAAATAAATTTTAGAATTTGAATTAGAATTTTATTATGGCACGTAATGAAGTTTATGTTTTTATCAAAAGACAGTATATTGATATAATATACAATTAAAAACTACTTATACAGTCGAAGAATATTAGTAACTCACCAATTAATTTATCATCAGTAGTATTCAATTAATTTTTAACGATTTCATCGAGAAGAATGTAGAACGAAGTAACTGTAAAGGAAATTAGTGTTTTTAACTACTGTACTGTAAATTTGAAGATTATGGAGAGAATTTTTAGAATTGTGAAGAATGAGGAAAAGAATCATACACTAGTGTTATGATGATAGAAACTTTTCGTTGAAGACAAGAAGAAGAAGAGGGAGAAGAAGAAGAAGAAGAAGAAGAAGAAGAAGAAGAAGAAAAAGGAGGAGGAGAAGAGGAGGAGAAGAAGAAGAAGGAGGAGAGGAGAAGAAGAAGAAGAAGAAGAAGAAGAAGAAGAAGAAGAAGTCAATGAAATCTATGTAGACAGCGCATCTAGTAGCAGCAACTAGCGGTCAGGCCTATGATGGGTGGTTGGGGGGAGGGAGGTTCACATGGAGCACCCTTCCCACCTCGCAACTAATTCATTGTGGTGCCCCTTTGCCCACTCGTTAATTTCATTTTATCTTATTCCATTACATTGCCTTCTATGCGTTTCCTCCGGTGCAATGAATTACTGCCACATTATATGCGCGGGGCCGCTACAACTATTATCCTAGATTAGTCCTTTTCTATTATTCTTCTTCAGTGAGTGGTGCTTGTGTCTAGTGTGCAGCAGCCTTTCTTGTTGAGTCCCGCTAGTGTGTAATCGCCTTGCCATAGTACCACCCTGACAGAGACTGTGTTCTGCCGCTGAATTACTGTACCATCTTCCACCCGCAGAATGGAAGGTACACAACCTCGCACTACTCTCTCACTCTCTCTCTCTTTTCCTCTCTGCTGCTGCTCCTATTGCTGAGCGCACCTCCCCGCAATAAGTTATTACAAACAAACACGGCTTTACGGACTTTAATCGAACTACACGGATTGTAATTTATATATTAGCCGTTTTATTTATACGGGACCGGCTGGGTCGATGTGTTATTCTGCCTAACCGATGCAGAAATGATACAGATGCCCATTAAGTGTTTTTTCCGCTTGTAGCTGTTAACAACTATACGGATCTCACTAACAGACAGAGACAGAATATTGCTCGCATTTCCCTCGCTCTACAAACCGCGCATTGTTTCTCCCCGATCAAAATTATTGCATCTGATTGTTGGAGGCAAAAAAAATTAATTGAAAATTGGCGGCTATTGTGTACTGTGTATGCCATCTTGCTGTACAGTGGGCTGTGAGCTGACTACTACCACAGAAAACAATGATACTAGTAATGATTCTTGAGAGTATTGCTCATCTATGCTACTACTAAGCGGTAATGCAAACGGGAGGGTGCAAAGAGCTGTACAGCGATGTTTTCAGAAAATGTATACTTCTGGTTGTATTGTGGTAATATTAGTTTTCATGTTTGAAATAACATTGGGATCATTGGGTACTTCATGTTACTGGAAAGGTACTACATTTTATTCTACATAGTTACGCCGATGAACTATATTATAATAGATACATAGGAGGTACTAAAGGATATAGTCCCAAATGTCCTATATTATATAGTATATGTGCTACGCCGATGCTTAAATTACATCTATTTAAGTATAGTGACTGTTTTTTCGTAATGTCCTGTGTAACTGAATCACTTTTGTAAGGCATGTGAATTGAAAATTATTTATTTTCATTAAAATATATTGCAACTTTCCACTATTTGCTAAATGAATACGGATTCATTCTGTATCCACTATGCAATATTATTAACACGGTTACATCATAATAGCGGATGAATTCCTAACATGTATACTGTCAACATAGTCAAAAGCTGTAAAGAGGTTTTCTATAATACTTAATCATTCATGTTGCCTTAACAAATTGAACCAGATATATTCAGATATATTGTATAGTAAAAATTTCCTAAATTTCTTTAAGCTGTAATGAGCTAATCCATAATGACATTTGGAGCCTTGACAAAGCAAACCACAATCAAATTATCTTCTTAGTGAAGTGGAGTAAAGTAAAGCAAACCACAATCGTATGTGACCAGGCCCTGGATGTATGCATTTTTTACCCGTAGAATCTTGTTATTCATAGAAATAATCTTCAATCTTAATTTTTACTATATGTATACTTATTTAACTATGATATAGCCTATGTTCAACATAACATTTTTACCACACAGTGAAAATCCTTGATTTTCCTTCCTTCTTTTTTTCATGCTTATAAAATTGAATAGATTTCATTCTGCATCAAGAAACCACTCAAGTCCGGGTGTATAAGAACAGAAAGAGTAGTTAGGTAAGAACAAGAAAGTGCACTACGCTGTATATGTGCTGTAGAAATGGTTAAAACGCTTCTGAAATGAGCAGTAATAAGTAGTCATCAACACCTGTAGATTTTTGAGAAAACACCATAGTGGGTTGCCATAACGCCATACACAGTAAAATATACCAATATGGGAAAATGTTGATTGGAAAACGTCAGAACGTACGTGAGATTGCCGAGAAGAACGTACAGTTGAAACGATCGAGATACTGTATAAAAAAAGTTGCCCAGCAACAAAACGGTACCGCATATTCGCATTTGTCTCCAAGCCGAGCTCGGCTGAAAGTATCAATGAAAGTAATCGCTGTCAATATGTTGTTGCCTTTACCGGACAAAATACGTTCATTGATAAGCGACGTTCGTAGGCTATCAGTGCGCTTTATAAGGTCATTGTTGGCTGGAACTGTGTTCCAGCGCGTGAAAGTAGTTGCGTTTACTTTTAGACGTATTTAGACGAAACCTATCAGGACTACTCTTGTAGCTGTTTGTCAACCTGTTTCTAGGCTGGGATACATGTAGCGTTCTAAAGAGAACTAACAAATTAATTGTGGTAATGCTCAATTGTTGCAAGAACTTTGTGAGTAGAAGTTGATATGATTTCGAGACTTATCCTATGTATTCCAAGACTTATCCTATATATTTAGTACTATTTTATCCTCTGTAATTGTCAGTTCTTGCTTAGTTCTGATTTTAAGACATCTGTTCTGGTTGGTTCAAAAAACAGAACTGATTTTCCAAACTATAAGAACATTTCTTCCAAAAAGTATGATTTGCAAACGAATGAATGGAGTGAGATTTAAATTTCATATTAATTTTACAAAGATGTCATTCATGTTGAAATTTATCAGAGCTCTGATTTCACGATTAATCCTTTGTTCAGTAAGTACATTACTTGCAAGTATTCAATGATTTACAAACAAATGAATCGAGTATGATTTCATGATCATACAGTTTCTTAAGAACCAATTTTTTGTAAATTATGATAATATTTTGTTATATTCAGATCGCTTTAGGTGACTTATATCGAGGTGAAGGTTACTTAGGAATTGAATTAGGAGCCTAGTAACTACAAAATACGTTCAAATTCTAATAAGACGAAATGAACCCCCGATGATATTTCTTCAAGTTGATACATTTTGTGAAATTGACTGCATTATTTCTGACTTACCGTACATGATTAACTGTATATGATTATCATTCTTCAGTTACAAAACTTGTATATTCATGAATGGTATTTCTAGATAGCATTCATATGAAAGCATATAGGAATTTGAAGTCAGATTGACACAGTTTAGGAATCTATCGATAAACTGCTCTTTTTGGGAAAATGTCCCCATTTTTGGAAAAAAATTTCCCGTCAATTCCGTGATTACCACTTTTACAACCTAGCACTCTTTCTTTTTTGTTGACTAAAAAATCTTAATTTGAGATGAATAATTTTTCCGTTTTTGATGGAATATTTTTGCTCATGCCTTTGCAGTGTATGAAAAAAGCTAACATTTTTGAAGAGGTGATGTAAGTAGTCTGACAAGTCAACTACTCACCACAGTATTTATGGATATTGCACACACTGTATAGTTGGTTAATTATTGAAAGTAAATTGCTTCCAAAATTAATTAAAGATTACTTACTAATTGAATTTTGTTGGGTAAAAATAGCAGACAATTTGTACTCGGCTGCCTACTTTTTGCTTTTCAAGCATGGTACACGTAATTGACATGATCTCAGCTTGATTGTCAGGCTTATAATGTATTCGCCGGCTATTAGATTTTAATGGATTTTCTGTTGATAAGGCTAGTTCGGGATGCCTCGCGATTCGCCTGTTAAGTTCACGTTGAGCAATATTCTGAGTAACCTTTCCTCATACCTGGATGATTATCCTCATCTGGTGATTATAATTATCAATCATTTTATCACTAGACATTCAAATTTCTAGTTTTAATTGATAGATTAGTGAGAAAGATAGGTCCATAGATGAATAGGTAGAAGAGGTATTCTTAGATACGAAATTCATCTGGACTAATAACTTTCTTCTATATCACAGCGCTGATAGGTAGGAGTTCTTTTTACAGTAGTTTATTAAGAAACAGCTCTTCGTTAAAGATATATTTCTTGAGAAAAAGATTTCATTATTGACAGATTATATTATTATAACCTGTTGGATTCCAGTCATCATCTTCTACATCCCTATCTCTGATGAACCTATTTCAATCAATATTCTTTTTGTCCTTAACTTCTTGAAATATTACGTTAATAATGTAATGACTGTGTACTTAATGACGTAAACTACCCTATTGTTTCTCTCGTGGCCATTTGAATTAACATATTTGTTTTACCCCTAAACTTCTTTATACAGATGTGAGATTTATCATCAAGGATGGTCTTGAAACGATTGTCTTGACAATCTGAACGTCACCCATTAATTAATTATTTAATCAAAGAATTGTAGAAAGACAATTACTAATATTATATATCAATAATATTAAAATTATGGTTTCATATAAATTATATATTTTTTAATCAAAGAATTGTAAAGTTTTGAGATATATTCGTTTAAAGTTTGCATTATCGTTTGAGTTTTTGGGAGTATAGATTTTTGAAAAGCGAGGCAAAAAAGAGAGGCAATCTGGTTATAAATTTGTTCAAGGGATGAATCCTCATAGATGATTAATTGATTAATACTTATTTATTTTTTCTTAAATTCTAGTACAAATACTAGATATCATAATTTATTTATATCAATTTATTTATTTGTTAAAAATGACAATAGATTGTTTCAAGACTGAATTATCTTTGATGATAGGGATTCAAAGTTGCAGTAGCTTATTTGTTTGCTTGATGATACAGATGGAGCATGAAGCATGGTATATATACTATAATAATTATATCATAATAGAATATCATCATTTCTTCTATTTCTTTATTTTGTTGACAGAATGGTATTTCAAGGCTTAAAACAAAACTTAATTGAAAAAAAAATGAAAATTGTTTCAATTGGAACGAAAGTCGATTGAAAAATGACAAATGTTCCAAGGCTTGATGAGCCTATTGGAACCAAAGATTATCGAAGAAGAGTATTTCACTTCTATTCTCTCTGATCTCTCTACAGACAAAACCGTAGCCATAACCAAAATAGCCATAGCCAAAACCATAGATGGCTATGACAAAACTCAATGCGAAGACAAATTTGTTGAAAAAGAATTTCAACCTGAATATGCAGCTAACCTCTTTCCCGCACACATGTGTGTGTTTGAAGGTAGTGCGTGCATGTGACCGGCAAGCTTATCACTACTTGTAGAATGTGTAGTAGTGTCGGAGAGAGATCACTTGCGCTTTCCGCGTGTGTGTGAGTGACAAAGAGATTACTACACTGCGCGAAGAAAGCTAGAAGAGTGCGTCCGCGGAGAAAGAGTGGCCGCGGACGGACAGTGGTATTTAGTGAGAGAGATGGGCGCACGGTTTGGCAACGTCGCAGCGGGTTCTACTCGATGCTCAACTCAACTCTACATCTTTCCATGCCATCAGCAGCAGCTGATAGAGAGAGCAGCAGCATCTTCCACCTCTCTCTCTTCGGGTTTCTTCGTCTGACTCTCGGTGACTTTGACTACCTAACATACCAACGCTCCACAGGCTAAGCACTCGCCACCACCAAAACAGTTCAACCTAACCTATCAGGTGGAGAGAGGAGGCATCGGCATGGCAAGGCATGAAGGAAGACGATGCAAGCCGCGCGCGTTAATGATGGAATTGTATCGCCTTTCTCTCAGTCTCTTTTTCTCACTCCACCCTTTCCTCCATCACTCCCTCTCTCTTCCTCCCAAACAACTCGGCGTAATTGTGGAACGCACCCTGATCTTATTTCCTTCAGCTGATTGCTTGTATGTGTGCACGGATGCGTATGTGTTTTTCTTTCCTAGTTTCCTCCATCTGCGCACAATGAATGAGTTCCCCACATAAAAGCTGAGGGCTTTCTGTTTGTTTTGCTGAATGTGTGTGTTCTGTTCTATTTAGTGAGGAATGTGTGAATCATAATCGGTTTCGTTTGTCATGTAGGAAAGTGGAAGGTGTGAATAATCATTGAAATTTTTTTCCTGAGGGTGATGCCCACTTGAGCTCTAGGCTTGTGCGTGGGTAATGAGAGTGGTGATGATGAGAGATGACGACTGTTTTTAGGCAGTCGGGACCGATATGCGATATGTCATGTAGGAAGGTGTAGAAAATGGAAAATCCATGCATCCTGAAATTCAAATTCTCTTTAGGGAGTCAGTAGGCATTTAGAAACGAGGAAACCCTCATTAGCAAAAAACTTAAATACGTCATTGAAAAATTAGTCTTATGTGTAATTAGAACATTTAGAAAAGAGGAAACCCTCAGTAGCAAAAACCTTAAATTCATCATTGAAAAATTAGTCCAAGGCTAGACGTACACCGGTTAGTCAAGACAAGACAAGACGAGATTAGTCACGTTTAGTCACAGTAATTCACATAGTTGCTTATGAAGCAGCACACACTGATAAAATGACTAATCTGCGTGTTGCTTCATAAGCAACTATGTGAATTACTGTGACTAAACGTGACTAATCTCGTCTTGTCGTGTCTTTACTTACCGGTGTAAGCCTAGCCTTATGTATAGCAATTATAGAAAGGTTTCTGGAATTTTTATGCAAACTCTGGAGGTAATGGATGGACTCACAAAGAGAGGTACTGATATACTGTACCATTTCTTGAAATAGAACGAAATTCCCAATTGTTGTTCCAATTATTCATAGTGATTATCAAGTAGGGATGATCATATTATGAAATGTAATAATCAATTTCATAAAAAGTAGCGAATCTATTTTCATTTTTGATATATAGGTTTAATGACAGAATTATTTTACGTCAGATTTCTTGATCCACAATAATAATATTGTAGTATCTTTGATTGGTTGACGTTGAAATTTAATGATAGCAAAGACAATACCTTGTTATTGAAGTATTATTGTCTTTGATGTTAGCTTGCTTTAGCTATGTAGGTCAATTATTGAGTAATAATTAAAATGAAAACACAAGTATTTTGTCAATTCTACTATTTATTTGTGGAGTAAGGACCACACCGGTCACATCATCAGCTTGATGAAAATTATTGATTGTTGGCAATAGTATTACAAGAATGATTAAACAGAATGTGTGTTTCTCCATTTCAATTTTATCATAATAATTTATATATTTCTTTATTCATCCTTCAACATTTCATGTGCGACAGGGATCCCGTCGACGACCGACTAAAAAACCAGTGAAGTGTAATCAATTGATGCTTGCCTTGCTCGCCCTGGCGCCTCGCATTGCTAGCATGCCATTCGCTGTAGAGCGGGAGCATTTCAGCGCCTCAAATAATAATTATGTACATTATCAATGTGCAAGACGTGAAGAAAGCGTGTAAACAGCGCCGATTTTATGCGCGCTTGTGCGCCAACAAGCACGGAACTTTACAACGCTTGGCTGGGCACACATCAAATCCTGAGTTTTTTCTGCAGCTGACTTTCTAGTATATTATCAAGCATTATATATTTGTATTTTAATAGATCGTTGGCTTACAAGTAATGTAGCCGATAAACCTTTCATGACCCCTCTTGCTTCTACCAGTTTACCCACTTATGATAATCTTAAAACTTGGTTTTAGTTTAGTTTTATTTTAATTTGCGCCAAATAACATTACAAAATCAAGCAGAGCTTGGTAATATATGGCATGTCAATGATTCCAAAATACAGACATATAGATCCATAGTTATGATTGTTGCGGAATCGTGTTGGACTAGTTTTCTATAACACTACATAAATCTGTTGGAATATTGAGACATTTACAAATTTCATAAACACTTCAAGCAGTATAAACTGAGTTGCTCATTTATCATGAGTTGCTCAACACTTGCTCGGCTTTATCATTATGCTGGAACTTGTCTGATCGATTTGATTTGATTTGATTTGAGTTGGGATGCACCAAGTAAGATCAATTTTGATCCAGGATCAATACTTTGCTAAATCAAATGGGATCAGATGACTCAAAATAGAGATCCCGGTTGGTGCAACCCAACATTAGATGATCCGATTTAGTTGGATGGATTTGATTTAGTTAGATATGTGATTATAGTTTCTTTGTCTTATAAAAATCCATTAGGGAATGCTCGATTCAATACAATTTCAATGGATATGCAGATGTGCAGATATGCAATTACCATTACAATGGTAAATTGCAGGATGTTGTAAATTTGTATTAAAATCTTTCCACCTATTAGTCAATTTTTCATGAATATCTTTTCGTTTAATGATTAATTGTAGGATTTCATTTTCAAATTTGGTATGATACTAATTGTAAAATTTCTTTGCTTCAGGTATGTCATCATTCACTAATTCGTGATCGTTGTTATGTGGTGAGTTCATATTGGAATACTTAATTATAGCTAGAATCTTAGTGAAATCACATTTTAAAAGATGTGTTAAAGAATCAAGATTTCCACCCAACTTTTTGTTGTTTCTTATCAATTATCACTTCACTTGAATAATATTTGCGAAATTGAATATCAGGGGCTTCTTTTATAAGATTTTAGAAGTTCTGTGGAATGGGAAGAAAGCAGTCAAACACTATATAGACAAGAATATCGTACCATGCGACAACCTTGTAAATATAGTGTACGTCCTCCTTTCCTGTATTACAGGACTTCTAAACTTCTATGAAACAGACCCCTGAGCTCTCACAGGAGAAAATTGAGGAGTTTTTCTCTGAACTAGATGCAAGAGATATTGGACATCCTTCAAATTTCCATCTCCAGTTACCTTCACACCTTCTCTGTAAACATATCCTGTTTTACAGTAATTCCAAACTTACATGAAACAGGCCCCACTGAAGTAAATTTATCATTTCTTATCAGGACTAGATGCAAGAGATATCGGACATCCATCAACATTGCATCTCCAGTTACCATCTCACCGAACCATCCCCCTCCCCCCACCACGAACCCAAGTATGTACAAATAATTTGAAGCGCGCTGATTGGCTGCGCGGCGTTCATTAGGATTCAGATGGCGTGCCCGGCTGGAGATTAGGCGAAACCTTATTTGGTGTATCTGACGCATCTCGATTATTATTAATCGAAATATTGACCAGTGGCTGAGATGCTGCCTCTTTTAACGGAATATGAGTCAGTCTAGTGGTGGTAATAGGTTTCGATGCTTTTCAATTTCATCCATGTGTGTGTGTGTGCGTGCGTGGTGCTTTTTTATTTTAGTCGGACGCTTTCAGTTTATGCATGGAAATTAATAGCTAAGCACCGGCTAGTGGCGACTGCCTTCATAAAGGTGCCTCCCTTCTCCCCCCACTATTATATATATGTATTTATTTTAATATTATGTATAGATGTGTAGCAAATTATGCGCAGTTGTTATCCTTGAAAGTGCACCTGAAAAAAAAGGACAATAACTGGCCGGGCAATCAAGCCAATTTCAACGTCTTATCTAATTCACTCCTAAATTGACTTCTTTTACTCGAATCGTCTGGTTTTCACTTGAAATCGCCAATCAAATTTGAGATAGAGAACGTCTGGATAGGTTGCGGATTATCCAAAGTCTAAATTGATACCCTGTCTTAATCAAATTCTCTCTTATCTCAACGAAAAAAATCAAAGAAAAAATATAAAATAAGGAATTAGGAATTTTATTTTAAAAATCAAAAGCTATTTGTGCACTTTGCTCGTAAAGTATATAGCATGATTTGTAAGAGGGCACTGATAAGATGATGGAAAATTCACTTCTGTGATGGCTGCTATTATAATAATATATAATTATTATTATTTGTTGGCTTTTATAAGTTTTCCATTCGTTATTGATTGCATATTATTTAAATTCAAATATCGTCATAGATACCAGAAGTAAATCAATTACTATTACTTAATGCTTTGTGAAATGATTGCTATTTCACTTGTGGCCGGATGAACAAATGGGGATTTTAATGCTTATTTCCAATTACTTATAAGAATTGTTGATTGTAAATTAAGCTTAACAGACTTTTGTGGAACTGGGGCTCAATTTTTGAAGTTTTCGATGGTTAGAACTCTTTTATTTTTTTTATTCAGCTATTCAAAAAATTCTCAAAAGTAGGCTAATCACTATTACTGACGTGCATTTTTGGCTCATTTTACAAACGAAATCGCTTTAATTTTCTTTTACACATCCGCACTGCGAGAGCATAGGCTGTTTGCATTACTCCGCCACCTTGCCCCCTCACTCACTACTCACAACACAACCTTCTATATTGTACAGAATAGAGCATTATCATCCCATCGGTGTCTCTGCATGCGAATGTTGAGCCTGCCGCAGCTACACACGCACTCACCCACACGTACACAGCAATAAATACACCTAGGATGTACCTCAAACAATTAATTAGACAGTAAAGCTTGAAGCTGCTGAGTAAATTATTCTTTACGTGCCCTTTAACTCTCCTCACCTACCGTCTGACTAACATCAAACTGTTTTATGCATCGTTCTTCATGTTAGTTGAAGACTCAACTTCAAGTCGAGGTAACTAAGATTGATCTATGTTCTTTGATGGATTCCCATGTGTATTTTACTGTGAATATAATCGTTCATCTACTGTATCGAGGTTTTGCTATAGATCTTTATAGTTATTTTCTAGTGTTTTATTAAGTTTTGTAGTTATTGTTTGTATGAAATGTTGATGTAATGTTGTGTGTGTGAAGACAAAATTAGATTTAATGATGAGTGAATTCATAATTTATCCTAATAGATAAAAATTAAATGTGTTAAGTGGTTATAAATTGAATAAATAATATTGATTTTATATTATAATATATTCTGCAGAGATCGATCTTTAAGTTTTTTTTATGGAAACCGGTGTTTTAAATACATAATTATTTCACATTAATATTTTTCTGCAAATATAGCCATTCATTCACTTGATTAAGTTTTTGTCATGGAATTGTTTGTATTTCTTGCTGCTATTTCCGATGTGACACTCACAATTCTGTAGACCGTGCCTGTTTAAAGTAGGTTTCAGAATTGGCCGTTTAATTTTTTTGGGATGATGCTCACATAAGCTCTAGGTTTGTGCGAGGGTAATGGGAAGGATGATGATGATGAGAGATGAATGGACCTAAAGCTTTAGGTGGGTTCCGAATTCATGCGATTAGTTATAATGTTATAACTAATCAGTTAAAGTTATTAACTGATGGCTCAGATAAAACAAGAACTTGTTTTTCACTGTAATTTGAATTAAATCTAGGGTACTAGAAGAGTTTGGAGTAATAAGAGTTTGGATTTGGAGTATTATAATAGAAGAGAAAGAATTGAAGAAGCCAAAACCCTGCTGGCTGATGTAGCGGTCAGCGGTTATCCCTTTGGATGCATTCTGCCAAAATCTTCTCTGCGCCTCCAAGGGGATCAAGAGACCCGTAGTGGGCCACAGGTGCAAGGGAGACAGAGATAGGAAAAAGGTGCGTGTGCGACTGACTGACTGACTGCACCAAGAAGCTATCTGCTCTGCTCTCTCACTCTCTCTCTCTCTTGCTCTCCGGTCCTCTCTTCTCTGTCAGAGTTGCTTTTTGACCAAGGGAATGCGGGGTAGGTAATTGGCCGCTCTTCGGGGCAACGTTGCCACGTCTCCACTAATGATAATACACCTTTACACTCGGCCCTCTTGTGCACCTTTCTTCGTCTGTTCTGTTTCACTAACATTTTCTTTCTCTTACCGATTGTTTCTCACTCCCAGTTTCCGACTCTATACATTTCCTAGGAATTCCTTATCACTCTTTCTCTCTTCTAAATCTCACCCGTTTCCTCTATCTGTTCCTGTTCTATTTTCCTAAATCTGTTGCTTTTTCAGTCATTTTCATAGCAATCTGTTAAACTGCTCACAGTAAACACTGCATGTATGAAATATTGTTGTAAATTATTGGTTTATCAATAAAAGTTCATAATAAGTTGAAAGTTGACATAAATTGAAATGTGTAGTAATATTCATTTAATTTGGCGGATGGCGAATAGATAGATAGGATGGATATAGATAGAGAATTATGTGATCATTGAAATGTTCATTTCCTTGTTCTAGATCTGCATCAATTTTCCGAGAAAACTCCAGTAATATTCTCCGTTCTCTTCTTTTCCTAAAAAGGACAATAATTGTTAAGCATTGCGGTAGATGACTTCTAAGCTCTTTTATAGAAAGGTGAAAGAATTCAATTCAGCAGAAGTAAAAAATTAGTAAAAGGAAAGATAGGTAGTAACTTGTGAGAACTTGCAATTAGGTTGACTACTTTGGTTTATAAAAAGATCATTTAATGACTTAAGTAATGATAGTTTCGAATCATTATGTGAAACAGGAATGTTGAAAGGAATGACACACTTATGAACTATTGAGCCACCTTTCAGATCCGGATGCAAACCCGATCAGAACATTTCTAACTGTACTACACAACCATTCATTTGTATTAAAGTACTGTACAATAATTATACAAATTGAGAAATTAAAACTTTCTTCCACCGTTTTCTCTGCCTCAACATTATTTTTTCTCTTACTATAGTGCCAACTTTGAACCGAGTTGAATGAACTATCTCATAGGTAAGTGAGGCTTGATGATCAATGAAAATTATAACAAAAAATGTTTAATAGTCTAGGTAATAATGATAAAACTCAATTCAATTGGTTGAATCCAAGGTCCATTAGGAAGAAGCTTTTATCGTGAATAAAGTACAAAAATATTCAACACCCCAGTTCTTATTTGTTCTCCTCTTTGACTGAAAATACTCAACTGAAACTTCAAAATATTTTTTGCTCAAACATAATTCTCACTTACCCTGCTACTCTCTCTCATACTCTCTTTCTCCCACCCCCATCTTTTGCTCTTTCTGTCTCTATTCACACATTTACCTCTTCCTCACTGGCTGATTTTCTACATCTCTTACTTCCGTCCTATGATTTACGACGCATTAGATATTATATTCCTCTGTAATTTATAGGATGATAAATTATGCAAAGAAGCTGGCCGGACTTTAGGCTTTGAACACTACTCTCACTCTTTCTCTCTCTTTTCCCTCCCTCCCTCTTCCTTCCTCACTCTCTCGCGCTCTTACACATTCTACGCATGCTCTGCTTTGTTCTCTAGGCTACAAAGCACGACCTAATGGGAAATTAACATGTTACCAAAACTCACTCTACCCATAAGCACCCATCCGTACAATTTTCAAGCTTGCTCTGCAGCTTCGCTATGTTCATTCATTACAGTCTCAATCGTGGGATAATTATGCAGAATTATATTGATCTGTACCCTTAATAATTCTGCACATCTACAACCATAGAATATAAAGAATATTTTCATTTTATTTCAACCATCTTTCAGAGAACATGATGGATTATTTCTGGAAAACAATACATCTTCAACTCTTCAATTATGGTCTCCTCAACCTCATTAGAGGAAATAACGAAAGCGATCCTAAATTCACTTTTTGTTTGTTTGTCAATGGCTCAACAGCCCCATGTGGGTTTAGGCCTACCAGCTGGTTGCCAGTTTCACATCCACTTGACTGAATCAGCAGAGGTGAATAAATTCAATTTACTTAACAATATTGTTTTTTCACCTTTCACCCATATCCCTATTCGTTGATCTTGATTTCCGCTTAAAGAATCATCACAACACAGTTACGTGAAAGGTGATACACGAAAAAAGAGTTTGATTTATTGGGAATGATTCGGACTTGTTTTCGAGTCGGATAAAATGAATTCTTAATAGCACTGACAAAGACTGCTGCTGGCAGTGCTTGCAGTGTTTTGAATAGTCTTCTATTCTTTTTGCTTCTTTTCGGTTGCGGCTCCAAATATCGATTTCACTTTCTCCTAATGTTCTTTTCCACAGACTATTGGCCATTGGCAGCTTAATAAAAGGCTGCATTCTAGTCAATTAATCATTCTTGAACATTCCAGCGCTCAGACCCCTGCTGCGACCAGCTCAGCTCCATCTCCCTGTGTGTTGTTGCTGTGCTGTGGCTCTACTTGCCTTTTTTCTACAGGCCGACTAACGCTGATAAGTTCCAAGCATCTCATTTCAAGGGTCAAGGGCTCATATCTGCAATAGAATGGATTTCAGATGGAGAGTGATCGCGAAATAGTTTGTCTCTCCTCGCTTTCATCTTTCACAAACCTCCCTTTTTTCTCTTTCTTCAATCCTCCACACTTCTCTTGGTTAACCTTCCATTTCTTGAAGGTTGATCATTGGCAAAAGTCGAAATCGATCAATATCACGAATTTGCAAATACCTGTGTGATTGTTTGAGTGTTTTTTGTTTTGATTGCTGTGCGATTTGTTTGATTGATTAATGAATTTATAAAAAAGCGATTATTTTATCTTGATATATCTTTCCATTATTTATTCTATATTTCGCTGTGGAATCTACCGTGATATGAAGCCAGATTATCATTATGCTTCATATTGGATTTACCAAAAAAATCAACCGTAATTGACAAACATTAAATGATGTTAAGAGTTGAAAGTTAATGTAGTAGAAGAATCTTATTGTGATTTGTGATATCATGGTATCATATAAGGCAGATCCTCAATATTTAAAGGAACCAGAATCTCGTGTTTCAAAAAATCTGCTACTTGCCTGAAGTGAACAGCTATTGTTTCATTAAATTCATTGATAGGATTACTGATCTTTTCATAGTTTGGAAAAGGCATATTGAAAGTTGCTGAATGTAGTTAGAAATCCTGGCTTCCTAGCTCAGTTAGCTTCCTAATAATTATTATTCTAAAATATTTATTCATGCCTCTAGTTGGTACCTATTCATTGGACAATATCTTCCCCATAAATGTGAGTCAAGATACACTTCAGTGTTTATGGAATTGATTTTTATTGTAGACTATTAAAGTATTCATTAGTATTTGAGGGAAGAATTGTTTTATTTTTTCTCTAAAATAGGTACAGGATTCGATTTAATTGGTAATTGAGGTAAAATTAATTCTAATTTTTCCATCTTTGTCCTCAAAATAGGTAGAGAGAACTGGATTCCTTGAGATCATCAGCCTCTGTTTAGGAAGGTGTGGAATGCTTTGTGGTTTCTTTTATTTCTCCTGGTTTATAAAGGGATGGGGCTCGGTTTCAGTGAGTGCCGTGAGTGAATGTGGGGACGAACGAATGATCCTCATCATCATCATCATCTTATTGCAATCATCATCATTATCATAATCATCATCATCATCATGTGAGGAGCTGTTGTCCCCATAGACTGTTGATAGTTTAGGCGACCACAGAAAGAAAACTTGTTATTAATTTCTGGGTCCATCTCATGAATATTAAGGACATTGGTGGTGATGTGGATCTGAGGCTTCCGTTCCTCTACTCCTGTCATTTACACATCTGATCTTTCCATCATTCAAAATTCCTTGAAATTCATTTATATTTCTCAATAGAATATTGGGGACCTTGAAAAAGAATGATACTTTGCCTTCCCTGGAAGTCATTGATCGTTGTGGTAGAAGAGCCACCTAAACATTCAGCTGAAGAGAGATGAGATTTAAGAAAATCTCCCTTTTTTATCATCGACAAACTATCAAATTTGAATTTTGTACAATGACAGCTGTATAACCTACAGTTGTTTTAAAATCTACTTATATTTATCCATGGAAGATTTTCGTTTTCCCCTAGGACTTGAAAGCCATTCACAATGAATGAGATAGAATATTGTTAAAAAAGATGATACTGTACCTTGATCCATTTGCGGATTGCGATGTATAGCCTACACTTTGATCAATCAATCAATCAAATGTTTATTCAACACAGTACATAACATACATAAATACAGTTGAATATCTTCACTTTACAGTTAAAATTATTCACTTTACTACCGTCATGATTCCATTTTAACTTGAATGTAAGAAACAAATTTTTCCAATTACTGACTGGAGCGCTTTCGAGTTTCATAAACTCATTTTCAACAGTCATTGTTATTATTGGCAAAAGAGATGTTGAAATTTTGACAACAACTGTTGCTACCCAGAGGTTCTGGAGTCTCTATTTTTCCAGGCCTAATCACCTACCATGTTGGACTACTCTGATTTTTTATGTGGATGTTACTTTTCGCCTGTCACAATAGCTTATCCCTTGTCAAAAGTGCGAGCCTGCCACTATGGCCATGAACCTGAGTTGTTAAAAACGGCAAAAAGCCCAGGAAATACGAGGTGACTGGGATTTTTGAGAGTAATAAAGATGGTGAGTTATTGGTGATAGATATAATCCGGCAGACATTTTGAAAGCGATCCTAAAACACTATTCGACCTCTTGAGGTTTGGAGCTGCAGACAAAAGGGCCTTACTATGCCCTTAGGTCAGTATCATCTTTTTTCGATTTTACGGCCTATAAATGCTCACTGTCGAAATTTCAGCAGGAAGGTATAGCTTTATAGCCTTCCTTGCCCTTTGTCTGATCTTCAGAAAGATAGGTGCACACAATGTGTTCATTACGAGCGCATTCCGTGTGTAAGTACCCACCAAAGTTATCTGATGATACTTTGGCTGTCAGGGGGATGTTGCAGATGGAGTTCTGCAATCTCTGGTCGCAAAAGTCTCATCTCTGATTCTAATTACAAAATTGAGAGTACTCTCATTCTGTTATCAACAGTAAGTACACTGTGGAACGGAAGATACTCAATTGTCATTCAATGTCAGTTGAAACTAGACTAAACTGTACTCTGAGTTAAACTGCTTTAGTATTGAGACGCGCTTGGCCTTAGGAGTGCATAACATGACGCCATGTTATGGAGTTATATAAATAGGGATCAGGTTGCATTACATTGGTTCCGTTAGATAACTTCACTTAAAGCAAAATGCTCAAATCTAAGGTTAGGCGTACACCGGTTAGTCAAGACAAGACAAGACGAGATTAGTCACGTTTAGTCACAGTACTTCACATAGTTGCTTATGAAGCAGCACACACCGATGCAATGACTAATCAGTGTGTGTTGCTTCATAAGAAACTATGTGAAGTACTGTGACTAAACGTGACTAATCTCGTCTTGTCTTGTCTTGACTAACCGGTGTACGCCTAGCCTTAGTGGTGGAGTTAAACATGAATTTATCATGATCATCATTATACATGAATTTACTCAATTCAATATTGTTTAGTATACAATATAATGATTATTGTTTGTAATACAGAAGTATATAACAATAGTTGACTTGAAATTAAATTCAGAAGGAAGCCTCGGTGAGGCTTTAATTCAATTCAATATTGTTTAGCATACCATATAATGATTATTGTTTGTAATACGAAGGTATATAACAATAGTTGACTTGAAATGAAATGCAGAAGGAAGCCTTGGTGAGGAAAGTCATGAAGGAAGGTGGCTGAACGTCAACCGGCGATTTCGTTTTATTAGTGGGATGTCATTGACGTTGTGGAGAAATGCTAGATGCCTTGCACGGTGAGCTTCGTAGTCATTCGTAGTCCAAAAGAAGGAAAATAATAGGTGGTAGCAGGACGGGAGGCAGTAACACATCAACGGTCGAAAAAATACTGTGGCTGTGTGTGTGTGTGTGTTTGTGAAGGTCGAATTAATGATTAGGCGTTATTAAAGACGGATTAAATATAACTTAGGAATCCGGCAGACGGATATTTATACGTATTTACGGCATTAGCGCGGTTGAAGGGATGGCGGGAGATGGTCTGGTGTTTTGTGTCGTGGACTGCCCGGAGTCTGAGGAGGAGGAGGAGGAGGAGGAGGTAACTGAGTGAGGAAGTGGCTGAGCCGGCCGCGGCGTAACCCCACCCTCGGTTAGGGAGAGACCTGGGATGTACAGCCCCGGGCAATGCTACTGTTCACCGAATACATTACACCACATTCCCCACAGACTCCTGCTTTCAACGTGTGCTTTCCTCTTTGCATTGTTCTCTTTCCCCCTCTTTTCCTAATCTTCATCAATCTCTTGCTCACTCACTCACCGCTCTTGCTCTCAGTACACCGTCTCTGTCCGTTTCCACCATTAAACCATATACGACTGCCTAGATATCTAGATCATCATTATCATCTCTCCCCTAGCTACCGGCTGTCTCGACTCCTTTTTGTAATCATAAGATTCGACTGTGTACATTCTGACAGCTTGTGAATAACTGTATGCATAGCAATGTGTGCGTACACACATGCAATAGAGCAAGAGTGCTCTATTTATAGCACGTGTTGCACTGTGTATTACCTGGTTATTATTAGGAAAATCATATTAGAATTTTGTTAAAATTACAGTGTTACAAAAATTTATACATCCAGGAAATATTTTCGCCTAGAAAGAGTCGGTTGATTGGTTGTGAATACATAGGGCGTGTGGCAGTGTGCATTACCTGATTATTGTTTGGAAAAGATGTTGATAAATTCTTATGTAACCCTATATAGCCCCACTCTCCTAAACTTGATTGGACGAAAGAGTTTATGCAATATATTTGGGAACATGATGGTTTAGTTCAGGTAAAGTTATGTTTACTATCAGTTTCCATTCCCTGCCAGTTTAGTTTTCTTTAAGTTTCCGTTCACTTTTCGGTCAGTTTTCATTCAGTTTTAGTTCAGTTCCCATTTACTTTAAGCTTGCTTTCCGTTCAGTTTCATTTTCCGTAAGTTACAGTTATCATCCGATTTCCCTTCAGTTATCATCCAATTTCCATTCTCAGTTCTCATTGAATTGTGTGTTTCTGATGAAATAAAAACAAAAATATAGAACCAAATTCTACTACATTTCTGGAAACTGTGTTTGCATTGTACATTAATATGCCAGTGTGAAATATTTACCTTTAAACGAAAACTATCACATTAACAACTGTGTATACAACGTGTAGAACCATCTAACAAAAAGTAAAACTAACCATTTTTCTTTGCGCATTGAAACTAATGCACATTTTTACGAATACTGTCACATTAACAACTGTATACTGTATACAACATGTTGAACCATCTAACAAAAAGCAAAACCAACTATTTTTCCATGCAAATAACGTTCAAATGTAAATCTCAATATTTAGAACGCATTTTCTCGATATTTGCTTTTATTGGGGGGTCATTGTTGCTGTGGCCGAGTGCAACATGTTGCCAGCATGCTTAAGAGATGCGGATTAAAGTTTTCAGAAACGGCAAAGCACGCACCGAGCTGATGTCAGGGTTGCCAAAGGAGGTGTTTAGCTGCAACTCTTTCTCTCTTTCCCTTTCGCGGCCTCTTTTTCTAGAAAAAAATTGTGACGCCCACAGCTGGGATGGAATGTAAAACTATTTAGATAAAGGCAACGGACGGGGAATTCTTTGGCAGTTAGCAAAATAGAGAGAGCTCTGTCACAGGCTGCACGGCTTAAACACACTTGATACGGGACTGGTTTCTGTAACGACGACTAGAGTTTAGAGAGGTGCAGGAGCGAGATGGAGGTAGCGATGCCAGCGAAACAGAGAGAGAAAGGTAGAGATTGTGACAAACTTGTAGGAAGACACTTTTGGTGAGTGGGGGCGGGAGGGTTTGTCAAAAATTGAATTTGGAAATGAACGGAATAGAAATGTGTTGACAATAGCTGGTCAAAATGATTTTCTATCCTGTGGAAAGCAATATTGGTTTGAAATAAAATTTCTGATTTCTGAATATCTAAATTTCTGATTTTTGAGTTGAGAAAAACTTACACTAGGCTTATAATGAAAACACTATTCATACAATTATTACTGTATTGTGTAGTTGTGAGATTGTTAATCTAATACCCATTTAAAAACATATTAGATAGGAAGGTATTTAGGTAGAAGAGTATTACAGGTAGAAATGTATCAATTTTTTACTGCACTGATATTGTTTGGAGAAAATATTCAAGCATGACACGATACGACTAGACTAATAAAAAATGTAAATTTGTTTTCTCAGATTTTTAAACATTCTAGAGCAGCCTTACTTAGAACATCAACTTGTACTAGCATTAGGCCTGTAACGAGATTCAATTTGGTGGATTGTTTACACTTCCATTTTGAATACTATAGGATCTTCTGTCCTAGTATTTGAATTCGAATAAACTAGAAATTTTGTGTATAGCTCTAGAAGTTTATCCAATACATTCTATTTCAATAGACTACTTGAGTTCAACTTCGTGTTTGGTAAACATTATTGCTGCCTTTTTTTAAGCTAGCTTTTTATCACAGTAGTAAGTCTCGGCATGGTTGAAAGCAGAGATCAAGTGACTTTCAGTGTTGATAAGTGATTACAAGAAACGTGGATGTTATTGACAGTATTTATTGGAAATCAACTAGAGCTCTTTTTGTAGGAATTTCAAATAATGTATCATATTATTATAGATGTTGGACATCAACGTTTTGGTGCCGATGTTCACTGAATGATACATCGATTTATCAAATCTTTGATATTTAATAATCGATATACCGTTGTTCTGAAAAAATTGATAATTGTTGATAATTATTCTTCCTAATTATTTTTAACGAAAACTTGAAATACAATGTTTCTCCAATATCAATGTTTCCGCGCTAATGTTTCTTCATCATTGATGTTTTGAGAAATGTTGCCGTGATGCGACGTAGGTAAGTGATAGGTGTTGATGAGAGTGAAGCTGTCACATGTTGCTCAGGGCTGTTATTGTCAACCGGCGAGAGAATTATTGTCGAAATGGTGTTTTTGACGCCTCTCTCGCAACCGGGAGACGCTGAATTTTAATCGTCTCATAATACAGTCGTCGGTAGCAGGGGATTAGATACTTCTTGATACTTCTTGTGGCGCGAACTTCACTCGTTAGTTATCGGTAATATATTCTGCGTGCTTTTGACGTTGAGGAAGAATTATTGCTATATTTTTTCGCAGTTCGCAGTTGAGTTGCAAAAAATTATTGATCGACGGAAGACAGTGAATGGATAACAGCTACCGGTCTCCTGAGAAAGGAATTCAGTCAGCGTCGTCGTCCACATAATTATCATTTCACGCGTCCCGATCACTGCTGCTACCTAGTGGCCCATCTGCTTACTAATGCTATTCCTACTTGTGTAGCTCTCAGCTATTCTGAGCGGTAATACCACATATTACGATGTGAGCTGCAAAACTTGGCATACGAAATATCATCAATTTGATAATAATTCTTGTCAATTCTTTTCATAAAGCTTGATCGTCATGAAAGTTTATCAATCACAATTGCTATTGATAAAAAACAATAACAAATTTTTAAACTTTTTATCTGTATAGCCGGGTTTTCTTCAGTATAATTATTACAGGTAGGGTAGCTGGCATTTTAGAAAGAGTAACTTTTTAACATGTACCGTGTACATTTTCATTGAATAAAATCAACAAGAAGATTAACTTGCCCAGAAAATTCTTCTATTTCTACCAATTAAACAGAGAACAATTAATTCTACCAATGAAACCCCGGCTTAAATCAAGCATCTGTGGAATACCGATTTACCTACAGTTTTACTGCAGTTTAGTTATTTGAAAAAATCATGAAAAATGGGGTTGCTCTCACGAGGATCAGGTTATAGAAATTGATGGAATAGGTCAATGAATTTCACCTTTTTATTATTTATGTTGTTCAGATAGTACATTCTAGCTTTACTACTTTTCAAGCTTCAAAGTACCTATAAATTGAAATATATATATATATGTACAGTATAATATGTATGATAAAAAAATTGAAAAAAATAGACAGCTGGTGTGCACCCCGTTTTCAAAAATATTGAATCTTTTCATAGTATTCCGGAAAATTCTATATCATTTTATTCAGTGATTATTATGAACGTCGGTCGGTGAACCTTAAGCCGGGTAGTAGAATTAGTAGAATATTAGAGATATACTGTAGTAGCTGGCATACGAAAAAGTAGTAGAGTAACTTTACTATGGTGCTACCATTTATTCTAACGCGAACGTTTTTCATTGGGGGAATTATCAAGATACTTGCTCAGTGTACTCATAGCCATCTCTATGAAGGATTGAGATGATGATAGCCTTTGATAGAGATGGCTATGGTATACTGTACCACCAATTCTACTAATGAATATTTGGGCAAGGGTTTGGTGGAATCTGAAATGAAAAGCGGTGCTAGCGAAGGGAGCCAGGAGCCGACTGACCAAGGACCATCGATGCGGTGGCGGTCCCTGAGCGGAGTCTCCTTCTGCAGCTCCTCGTGTGTACAATTGCCGGCAGGTAGACGCGCCGCGCACCATTTGGCAACAGCGCAGCAGACGACATGAATTATGGCGGTGGCTCCGACTACCCCCACCCCACCCCTAGCGCGCGCACCCACCGCCTCTCCACTCCACTCACCGCTTCTTGCTGTAGCTGTGAAATGCTGTAGCATCTTTTATTTGCATCTCTCGCTCTTCTTTCAGCCCTTTATCGGTCGGTCCTTTTATTCAATGTTGGATAGTTCCGGAAAATGTTGAAGTATGTTATGAACGATAATATAATTATGTATAGCCTATGAATAATTTTGGATAGTTCCGGAAAATGTTGAAATATGTTATGAACGATAATATAATTATGTATAGCCTATATTCATAAAATGCTTCAGCAATTTTTGTATCTCGCTCATTCAGCCCTTTATCTGTCCTTTTACGATGATATTCAACTGAATAATGGTGGATAGTTCCGGAAAATTTTGATGTTTATGACTGGTTTGTAGGATAGTATATTTAAGTAGGCTTCTCATGAAATGCTGCAGCACCTTCTTGAATCTCGCTATTTCTCCCTGTTTTCAGCCCTTTATAGGGTCCTGTCGGTAATGAAAATGAGGGAAAAGAGGATAAACTTACTAATTACTTAAAGTTACTTAACAAGGATAGAAGGATAACAACTGATTGATGGGTATCAAAAAATTGATTATGGAGTGATAGGTGGTTTGTGGATGGATTTTGTTTAATTAATTATTGTGGGTGAGGATTTTGTTTGAGATATGGATGAGAAGGTTTGTAGCTTTGAAATGAATATAAATATTGGACAAAAATAAGGCTTTAATGTGACATATTTATCACTAACTTTGTTTTTCTAGCTTTCTCCCTTACATAAATTTAATTTGTCTGAAATTTCTTCCCCTATATCTTTGTAGTATAAAATATTATTTTCAATGTGGAACAAATTTCAACCCTTTCTTCCATGATAATTATGTAGTTGCATACTGATGACTTGCTCAACTGAAGCAATCCTGGACTATCCTTAGGCTTCATCCCTTTTTGTCTCTCTCTATCTCCCTCCTCCCTATTAGCTCATCCACAACCCTGAATGGGACAGAGAAACAATCAAAATACATTAACTTCAACCCTTCTTCATTGCTGTTCCACCTTGAATATCTCCTCGCTTTCATTCTCGATGTCTTCCATCTTTTTCCAACGCAGCATCTCTGTTTTGTTGTTATTATGCGTAGCTGCTGCACCTTTCCTCTTCCTGATCTTCATCGTTTGCTCCTCCTCTCTCTCTCTTTAACTCTCTCTGTCTTTCGCCACAACATAGTCACTCTTATCTCTCAGATCTGCGGGGACCGCCTCAGATGCATATCTCTGCACCATTCTGCGTGTAGTTTGTATTTATGTCATTTGCAGACTCCTTGCGCCTCTCTCTGCGACCTACCCTCTCACTCCCACATCACTCTTTTCCCTTTTTCTGTCTCACTCGTTGGTTTGTTTCTCCCTGTTAACGTCACTCGTCGCATCCGTCGATCGAAGATCGAACCAGTCAATTAGCAATAAGATCGATCCCTATCTATCGAATGCGTATCGAACGAACGCAAAGATGGCGAATCGACGCCGCAGAGTTCGCTGCTTGCAACTTGTAACGATGAGCTACAGCTGAAAGGGTTGGGAACTATCAGAGGGAATGTCATAGAAAGAGAAAGTGAACGTTGAAAATGAAAGAGTAGCATGAAACGCAATGCAATGCTTCATCTACTAACATCCCTCAAAAACGTGCTGCCTTCAAACCAACGACAGCCGCTCTGTGGTTTTTACAGTAATAATTAAACCTTATTCACTTGTCTCATGTATTGATAACGTTTGTAATTTTTCCGATTTATTTTCACTTTGATCTCCAACTTGATAGGTTTCTACTACTGAACATAGTGTAGTGTTGAAGCGAGAAGCGAAGTCGAGGCGATTAAGGTGTTAAAGTCACTTGAGGCGTTAAAGTCACTTGAAGAAACAACTTGTCAATTTCTCTACCATTTAATAAAACTTGTAGCATGTTTTGAATTCTTTTGCACATTTTTTTCATCAATATTCTTCCTCTTGGGTCTGAAAAAGGACTTAAGCTCACTACACGCACATGTGTATCAATTTGGTGCAATGTGTAATATTAAAGCTTACTGAAGCTATATCTTGGTCCGCGATCATTTAGCAATAGTTTTGGATGAGATTCGTGAAATTGTTTCAATCAAATTATTGTTTCAAATTTCAAGTTATTGTTTAATCAAATTATCATTTTCATTTGTACAACAAAACGTGTTTTCTAATGTTACATACGTCACCCATTGCGTTGAACTAATCACCTTAATTGGTAATAATATCTAGGAATTAAAAATAAGATTCTATTAGTAATTTTTGAAGCTCTCATATACATAATCGAGAACTGCCATACCATGTACAATGAACATGTCTAATAAATCACTGAATTATTATCTTATCACTCTCTGCTGTCATAATTACCAGTGATCTAGAATTCCCGGTCAATTCAGAAAGTACAGTTTGTTATTCAATTTGTTTTCGTTTTAATTAACAATGGTTCTCTCTTTTTCAGGTATGTCCGTCTACTAATTGCTTGGCTATTTAGAGGTAAATACTTCTCCATTTATGAGTTTGTACCATTACTTCACTATAAGGATTATTAGCTACGGTTAGTAGAATAAGTGATGCTTGACAACATAAATAATTATCAACTTAAGTACGAAACAAGCAATGAAGCAATCCTTCATACTTCATATCACTTTGAAAACCATACTATTCCAATCTAAAAGTGTTTATGGCTGTACTAAAGAGAGTTCACGTAACTGTTATACTAAAAATCTTTCAGCTTTACAACTGGTGTAGTATACATACATGTACCTGTGTCTCAACATTTTAGGGAAGAACGTTATTTTTTGTGCAAACTGGACTCCCACAGATAGAGTCTGGTGGGAAAGTAAAGGAAGACAGAAAGACGGCACCTTTTCTATACTATCTATGAAGCACAGCCTGTATCTTTTTGTCCTTTGTGAAATGGCTATACCGACCAGCCGACAGTGCTTATCAGTCAGAAACGCCTTTGCCCTTGAACCTTTGTATAGGGTGCCGTCGAGAAAACATGTGTTTTGGCTAATTATTTTTTAGCATTGTCGCTCTCCTTGTCTCTTAGGTCGATTGTGGGTGATCTATCATTGGGTAGCCTTTGATCTTCAAAGGAAGCTTCATTTGGGCTACAAATTAGTTGTCCCGTGTCTCTGTCCAATTTTAGAGAAGGGAAGTGATCGTATGAGAGTATCTTCCATTTTCCAAAAATATTTATTAGTAAACTCGTGTGATTCAATATTTCAACCAATAACTGTCTCTGTTTTTTATTAATATGTTGTCCGAACTCTCTCATCCAATTTTTTATTCTAGTATTATTCTACCATACTTGATGATTCAAGTTTGTTTTAAAAATTCATTTATTCTTTTTCGTTTTTATCGAAGTTTGTCCTATAATTATTAGAGAAATGAATATCCAAAGAAAGCGATATAAATAGTTCTGAAGATTTCTGCCACAGCAAATATTGACAACAGAACTAAACAGCAAGAGGATAATCGATGAATGTCATTGTACTTTCTTCTTCTATCCTTCTTGTTCTTGTTCTTCGTATTCTCCTTATTCTTCTTTCTTCTATCCTTTTATTTATTATTTTCCTCTATACAGATTTTCTTCAGCTCCCTTTTCTATGTATGTATTTTTTTCGTGGTAATAATAATTGATACGTGTGACTAACTAGGATTCGAGATAGTTTTTAAATTTTTACAGTTTTATCAGTGTTTTTCAATTTTTACAGTTTAATCAGAGTTTCTCCTGATATTTCCCTTTTTACTTCTTCTATTAGGCTTACTGCAGGTGATATCTAAGTAGTAATGCTAGCTGCATTGTGTCCTATGAAAAAAGAGCAACGATCTCCAGCCGTGTTTATGAAATGAAGAAACACATTACGATGCCTAATGCAATACCTCATCTAGCTTTTTTCACCTGACCGTAATAATCATAGTCTACGCACCTAGAGAAGAGGCTGACTCTTTGAATTCCTGGCTCCTACCTGCTTCTATTGCTGTTTCTCTTCAACTTTATCTTTCTTCGTCAATCCTCTGTAAGCCGTCAATCGTTTCGTCTCCTGGCCAAAGAAGAAGAGGGCGATGAGGATCAGGAGGTGATGGAGGAGGTGGAGGAGGGGGTGAATGATGAGGAGGAGAAGGAGTAGTAGGAGGAGGAGGAGGAAGAGGAGTACGACTACCCCCCTTCAAACCTTGTTTCTCAGCCTTTTCCAAATCATCAGACTTATCATCATCATCATCGTTTCAGTCGTCGCCATATCTTAATGATGATAATGACTGTGTCGATGATGATTACGATGATTGGCACCGATGAAAACCATAATAATGTCGGTCATTAACTTCATTATTGTCCGCTTGGTAGCCGACATTGATGATAATTCAGAGCATAGTTTCTGAATTTGATGTTTGTGTAAATAGTGTTGAGTGCCTCTGAACCAACCACTATTCGAATAAGACTATTTATTTAGTTGTATAAACTGAGTGGCTTGGAATAATTTGCAAAATGTTATGTAAAGGAGACCGATTTGGGGTAACCCGTTGTCTCCATTGATAAATAAATAAATTAAATGAAATACTGATCCTACTCAGCTACATACTACTATATCAGCTACCGATGACGCAATCTTGAAAGTAGAGAGAAAGAAAAGGAATGAACATCGAGTGAGTGCAAAGAGATTTATTGAATTAAGAGTGTGATTAATAGATAGGAAATTATTGAAACCGCACAAAAGTGTCGATGGTGAATACAAGAAAATTGAGAGAGTTGATTGCCATTGAGTTGGGGTGAATAGGTCAGGTTAAAACAGATTCTTTGAAATAGTTCAGGAGTAAAAACCATGGAAAATTCAATAAAAGACACAACAAAATTGTAGAAAATGATGGGGATTGTCTGACCCTCGAAAGAAATGGGTACAAAGGGGTAAAAGTGCAATGGGAGAAAGTCAATGGGAGTAAGAGAGCAAAAAGATTGAATTATTTACTTCTACCAGCCTGAATATTATATTAGTTTAGGGAACAATACTAGAATAGTATTGCAAAATCATTCAATAAATTGTACAAAACTTAAACTCATTTACGAATTATAAACTCGAATTATTCAGTAAGTCTTCTTTGATTTTTTCTCTGAGATCAGATGCAAGATGATAAAGATGACGATTGTAATGTTCTGACATCTATCTGACGTAGGCCTATCTATGAAACGGCAAAGTTTAAACATGAGAATGGACAATTTTGGAAAACTCTTGGAAAATGATAATTAAAGGAACTTTTCAAAGTTTTTGTTTAATAGAGAGATGATGAGTGACTGAAAGAGAAAGAGAGAGATATTGAGAGACTAGAGCGACTGAGTGACTAGTTGACCGACACCCCCTCGACTGACTAGTTGATCGACACCGCTTCCCCTCCCTCTCCCCACCACGCCGCTGGCGACGCTTATTGAATTCGCACGACGTATCATCGTCTAGAATCAAGCGACCACTGTTCGTATCTCGCCCCAACATCAGCCACCTACTAATCAGTTCAATGCAATCGCCGCCTACATTGTTGACTGTTAATGGTGCTGCAACCTAGGATTTATTCCCAAGTGTTATCTTGGGAAATTGGAAATAGAGAACGGGATATTTGTTATAGTTAGGCGAGTATAGTTAGTAAATGAATGCTGATCGTACATTGAAGGATTGAAATGCTAACTTTTAAGAAGATGAAGAAGTCAAAATAAGACAAGATAAATACGTTTAGTCACAGTAATTTACATAGTCCTTATGGAAGCAGCAAAGTTCTATTCAATATTATTTGAGAATATTATCAATAAAAAATTTAAAATACACACAAACGTGACTAAACTCGTCTTGTCTTGTCCACTATGACAACTTGTATTTGTGCTACAAATCGATCGGTTTTTCCAAATTCCTTATCAATTGTTTTCTGTTGAACAATATGAGTGTAGAGTCCTTCCACTTTTTATATGAAACTTTTCGAACAAATCTCACATTTTTATTTTGGGTCACCTTGCAATTTTTGTAAGGAACTTTTAAACAAAGCTCACAATTTTAAGGTGGGTCACAGACTCCAATATCTTGCTCTTGAAGCACCACGGATCATGATCATAAATTTATTGATCCAATTTATTGTTATCAGTGATTTCAAGTTATGTTTCCTGAATAAACATAAATAGTCCGATTCACGACAAGAAATCAGCATTGTTTATATGAGGAGCATTCAAGATTCATTGAGAGAGAGAGAAAACTGCACTAAACGTGTTTGTTGGGACTGTGTCGACAACAATGCTCCAATCATGCACAGTGCGAATAAGATAGAGACATCAGCAACTGCCTTGTGCTGAACAAGGATAGCAAACTCCTATCTAAGCAATGCTGACTTTTTGACGTGAATCGCACTATAGCAGTAGTGTGGTTATGGTTTGGTTTATTATTGTGTTTCTACATTCCGTATCCCTCCATGGTTCCACGTATATGTTCATCTTCATGATGTTTGAAGTATGGGCACATTATTTCTGCTTTTAAAAGTCTCTATTTAACGGTATCATCTCATTATCTAATCATTCTTATTATGATATCATAGTCACTCATTCCAAATCATTGCAGTAAAAAAATATTAGTCTACTATTTGGGCCGGTTCATCTTTGATCACTTATCAAAATTAACATTGAATTAATTGGAGAGCTTGACAGACTTTTGTGCAACTGGAACCTAAGTTTGGATGAGGTAGCTCACCAGTTGAAAATACCTAGGAATGTTTCGAAGCTCATGACTTGACTTTGACTGACGAATGAGGAGGGCTGTGAGATGAAGGAAGGGCAGAGCACATCAGTAGTTGTAAAGTAGTGATTGAAGTGGAGAAATAGAAGTGGAAGGAAGAGACAAAACGTAATTTGGAATGACGGCGATGTTAGGGCAGTGCAGTGGTACGCGGCTGGCGCAGCCTATCATTAGGAGAGCCGGTCGGAACAAATAACACAGGAGCATGTGCGTGCGTGCCTCGGTACGCACACATACATGCAGTGGAGGAGCAAAGGAATGACAGCGAATCATAATAAAGCAAATTACACACCCCACTTATAATATAGAGAAAAAAACCACAGCAGTTCCATTTCAGAAAGTCGGCCAGTCATTATTCCCGTGGAAAATACAACTCTACTACCCGGCACTGGTGAAATTACTACTACAGCGGTCAGCTACAACTGAACTTCCCTGCTGCTGCTTATCTTCTACCTCCACCTCACCCTTTTTCTTCTTCTTCTTCTTCTTCTTCTTCTTCTTTCCTCCTCCTCCTCCTTCTTCTTCTTCTTCTTCTTCTTCTTCTTCTTCTTCTTCTTCTTCTTCTTCTTCTTCTTCTTCTTCTTCTTCTTCTTCTTCTTCTTCTTCTTCTTCTTCTTCTTCTTCTTCTTCTTCTTCTTCTTCTTCTTCTTCTTTTCTTCTCCTCCTTCTCCTCATTATTCTCCTCCTCCTTTTCTTCTTTCTTCTATTTTCTCTTCTTCTTCTTCTTCTTCTTCTTCTTCTTCTTCTTCTTCTTCTTCTTCTCTTCTTCTTCTTCTTCTTCTTCTTCTTTTCTTCTTCCTCTTCTTCTTCTTCTCCTCCTTCTCCTCCTCCTCTTCTTCTCCTTCTTCTTCTCCTTCTTATTTCTGCTTGCTTCTCATTTCATGTTGATTAACAACTAACTCAATTAAATATTCATTTCCACTCACACCACAATTTCAAATATTGGATGTTGTCCCCTTTTTTAACAACAAAGAAGCTGTTCATGTATTGCTCTCCATCCTACCCATTATGAATAAACAGTAGAAAGCTGCATCCTACTGCAGGTGAATTAGCAGTATGATTATTTATTAATAAAAACAATACTCTTTTCATGTGTTGAACGTATAAGGGCTGATACATATTGTTTCACAACATCATTTAATGAGTACACCAACCTTTTATAGCCCACAAAATACTAATTAACATTCCACTTGCCTCATGATAAATAGTGAATTGCATGTACCGTACTACTTTCACGTTTGGTTAGCAAAGCCTTGGGCTTTCAGGATACTTGTACTAGTAGTATACTGTACCGTGATCACTTTGATATTCACAATGCATTCATCATAAAGTGCATTGGCTCAAAATGCATGCATGCACATGCAATGAACTCCATCTCCAGTAATACTAATTTAATAATTATATAGAATTAGCTTCCTTCTTCGACGTAATCTTCTTTCTGGAACCATGTTGAAACACGTTTCGTCTATGTAATTGCAGTTATGTAAGACACCTCACATAGGCTGCCGCTCGCGATATATTAGCTGATATTTCAGGTGAAACTTTCAAGCTGCCAACGTTAACTGTCCAGGCTAAGTGTAAGATGTAAATGCACTCTAGTGCTATTACACCGATTTGACCTCATTTACTGCGAAATTCTGCCAATGAAAGTTGGACGACTTTTGAAGTTGAATGGCTGCAGTTGATTGCAATCTTAGCCTAGTTTGAAATTTTTGAATTAGGTAGAGATTTATCAAATTAAATCGAGTTGGACGGATTGTGACATCAGCACAAAAATAAAACATAAATTTTGTGCTAAATAATAATACGAAGATAGACGTTATTAAAAAGCTGTAGTTTTGTATTCCCAGAATAAACATTTGAAAACCAATGAAGCAGTATTTGAACATTCGGTTAGGAGGGTTGTTGACATAAGTACAAAACAGTAAACTTATTATTGATTTTGCGTAGTTCAAATACGAAGATAGATGTTATTGAAATGCAAGAGAAGAGAGTATTTAGGAGTTGGAATATGTAGTGCTGTGTATGCGGCCAATGCTTAAGCATATGCAGCATGCTTGAGTCGCACACAATATCGACCAAGTGTGGACTTGGGATTGATTGAACGAAAGAGAAGTAGAAAATTATTAATTTGATGATTAGCTACTTTGAAATCTTGAAAATTTAGGGGTACAAATCGAAAATGAATGTTATTTATAATCGCTTTTAGTTGAACATTTATTCCAATTCTGGAGAAGATACTCTCCAAAATTATCTTGTACCTTTTCCTGTAGTAATACAGAAATTCAACCCTAATTTATGAAAAAAGACTGTGGAATGATGATCGTGTTGTTTGAATTTTTTTTATCAATTCTCTTGTTCGTAATTTATCATCATTTGACACCCTTTTGCTGGTGTTGTTTTCATGTTGGGAGATAACAATAACTTACATCGTGTACAAAACAAAAACACGGCTGTCACTTTTCTCAACAAATACTGCAATATATATTCAATCTAGTATTGGAAATAATCGGTTGTCCTTCTCATTGCAGTATAATACCAACTTATGCAGGTTCATATTGCCGCAGATAGTGAAATCTGATTTGAAATTTATCTGTGAAATACGTTATTTATGACTTAGTACGTTGCCAAGGCCATGATATTTCACATTTCTTGTCACCTTGATTCTAATCCGTCAGTATAGGCTACTAACCTCGAAAAATCATGAGCTGCATCACTAATATGCATGGAAAAGCATAAAATGTATACCAACTCGAAGAGATCGCAAGTGACTACGAAAATTCTAATTCATATCACTACTATTTTAATTTTTTGATTACGTAGTGTGCATTTCGCAAAATCTTTCAACAAGACATTGGTTTGCCAGTTAGTTTGGATCTCTATATTGGTCCAGTTATGTATGTATATTATGGTATACTCGTGAAAAAACATGCATAACATGTAAAATTGTTGATGTTTGTAAGGAACTAGGTATAAGGTTGTAGTAAGGAATAAGGTTCTCCATATAAATTGGCGGAATTGATGAAAATATCAAGACATAATGTTGAATATTCATTGAAGTGACATTTAACATATATTCGCCTCACATCGGTAATGTCCACATTCAACCTTGTTTACTGTTCAAGTATCTTGCTTAATCTATTTTCTAGTTTTCTGAATAATATAATCATTCAGTAATCTGTTCAACTCAATGTTGACAGATTTAGATCTGATCAAATGTCAAAACTTGTAGAACCATCGACAGAACTGATAACATAATTAGGTATTTCATAAGAAACTTTCAGTCTCAATCTGAACTGCAATTCTTTCAGTTTAAATAAGCGATCTAAACTTGTGAAATAATTTTGTTTTAGCGTTTTTTTTCTGAAACATTACAATTCCACTTTATGGTTCAGGATTTTCAATGACTCCTATTATATCTATTATATCTTAATAATTGATATTTTAACTTGTACAGTACGAATAAGCCATGGATGTACGCATGTACCTTCAATATACCTGTAATCAGTTACTTTACGATTCAGTTAATATGTGCCATCTTTTTTCCACGAATGTGATTGATGGCTTACAGGATTGTAGACAACTCATAAAGATTTCTAATCATTCACAGCAATTTTTAATAATATTGATTCATGATAGTGATCAAAACAACAGTGATGTACATCAGTCAACTAGGCTAATGAATACAATAGTTGATTATATATCGATATTGTGAATTTGAAACAATTTTCTATCAATTTTAAACTATCAATTTGTTATAAAAATTGTGTTATGTTGAGAAATTCTAACAACACATATCAAATTTGCGAGAATCTACAATCACCTTTGCAAATGTGTTATATAATGAGGTCTGAGGAGCAATCTCTTGGTTCAACAATGCTAATAAATTTCAGAGAATATACAATTATTATAAAGTACACCCCTGCAACTGTGTTTTGTTATGGGGTAATGCTAATCAAATTTCAGCTAATTTACAATTGTCAAGTCCACCCTTGCAAATGTGTTATGTAATGGTTAGCAAACACTTGAAATTTTAACAAATTTGCAAGAATCTACGATTATCAAGTTCACCCTTGGATTCAGATCACCTGTAAACAATCGCAAATGTAATTGGATATAATCCTGTTCAGAGGTTTCACATAGCGTAGTCGTTGTTATGCAAGCATTCTTTTTGCCCGGATTTCGGAGAATTTGTGAACACTTGGTGCTGAACGGGGTTCTGTTGCTAGGTAATTATTGGGAGATTGGAAGACTAACTGGCAATGATTTGCGGTCTCGGGTCGGAGCTGCCACCGACGTCCAGTTTGGGTGAAAATCTCCTTCTGGAACACTGTAATTGCGCCGCACATTCGCCTGCGTGCGTCTGGAGATACTCCTTTTCAGAGGAGAGTTACCTCTCTCCTCTCCAATTGTGCTCCTCTCATATCAGCTGAAACCGGATTCAGTTTCGATCCCTGGTTTCCGATTTTTCTCCTACGTTTTTTCTGAAATCCGTTTTTTTTTTGTTTCTCGGTCAGACTCGACTTATTACAACAGTCGACTATTCTTTCTCACTTTGCTCACTTGTATTTTATTTTATTCCGAATTCCTCTTGAAAACAGGCGAAGGATGGCCAGCCGGGTGCTGCATTGTTAATTGGCTATTATGTGGGTGTTTTGGTTTTAATTGTGTGCCGCACTGAACAACATGGACAGCTGCTGAGTTGAAAATATTCTCAAGTACCGTACGCTTCTCATTTAGCTCTAATTTCATAGAAATATTTGAGAAATCAAATATTCTATTACCTCAAAGTGTTCCGCATTAATATGTGAGATAAAGTGTTAAGGATTTTATTGTTCTATGAATTTCGTTTTGTGACATAGCCTTATGTATGACTGTACCTTCTGGCTGAATAAATTGATTTAATATCGATTGATTAAAGTACAGGTAGAAATTCAAGAGCATTCTTCATGTGGCTAAATCTGCGTGAAGCAATGGTCGTCTCAAAACATTCATGTCCGTATTATTGATTTCTTCATGATGAATGTCAAATAAAACTAGTGGTTGTGTTAGGGCGCTTTTTTACACCGGAGGAGCATGAAATATACTAGAGGGTTAACAATAAAATATGACATAAATGGTCTTTAATTACCTTGAGGATTGACGACGCTAAAGAAACGACGCTAAGAAACGGCATCGATCGTTTCAACTTGTTGACAGGAGTGAGTAGCTTGCAAATTATGGTGGTGGGGAAAAGTACAAGCAAGTGAGAAATACTGAAGAGGAATACAAAGCATGGAACGGTGAAGAGCAGCTTGTGTCAAAACAGAGGATCAGATTCAATGTGAACGTGGCTCAAAGCGGACAACAAGAATTTTTCGGATCTGTTGAATACTTCGAAGCACAATAGCTAACTGTCGTATATTTTTTCTTTATACTGTACAGTTCTTACCAATAAGAATATTATCAATACTTGAAACACAGACACCTGTACGCATGATACCGGATAAAATAGCGTACTCTATGCAATATTCGACTTATACAATAGTCGAGTTGAAAGATAACTAAAATTTCGTAGGCTTCGCATTAACCACTTATTAATATCTGAATTATTGATTTTCAAGATTAATTCCAATTTTAAATACTGGAATCTGAGGCATAATATGTATCAATAGGCAAGATACCCAATTTAATAATCTATACTCGACTAATATTATTAGAGATAACATCTAGTAGTTTTGAGTAGTTTTTGTAGTGAATTTCGTAGAGGAATAGAAAGCATGGAACGGTGAAGAGCAGCATGTGTCAAAACAGAGGATCAGATTGAATGCGAACGTGGCTGAAAACGGATAACAAGAATATTTCGGAACTGCTTTTCGAGTTGATAATGCGTCGTCGAAGGGCTGCGCTGCGCTGCGATCTGTGACTGCGGGTGTGTGGGTGATCTTCTTTCCTCTCTCACTCTCTCCTTCGTCCAATTCCTACTTCTTTCTTCCGATGTGTCTTCAAACTCCGAATATATTTATGTCTTTATCAGACGACTGAAGTCTCATCTACATATATGCAAAAAGCGCTAGATTTCGATTCGACGATGCTCACAACATGAGGTGGACGACTTCTTTTTCTATCTAACCGAAATCTACTACATCGACATCTTTTTCTTCTCGATCTTTTTCTCGGTATTGTTTTTCTTCTTCCCCTTATCTGCCACCCACTCTTCTTCTTTCTTTTCTCCTACCCTTCCCCCCCCCCCCCCGGATTCCTTTCACCCGGGGACGACGAAAGAGCGAAAGAAGAATGTATTCGTGTTTAATAATCCCTCGACAAAAAGCGTATACAGTTGAGGATAGGCCCTCAATAAATTGAGCTTAGTTATGGTAGATGTTATTGAGCTGTGGAACCGGGTAGGTGGGCTGCCCCCCCCTTCCCCCACCCTATATTCAGCTTAGCAACACTAGATTTCCTTTTATGAATAGACTTTGGAAATATTGAAATATTCTTTTCAGATTTGTGTGCTGTGCGTATGTGTGCTGCTCTGGAAGCATGACGGTTTCAAGTAGAAAAAGGCTTTGGAATTTTCTGATGAGTTTGATCTCTCGTTAAGGAATCACTTTTCAAAAAAAATCTTTTCAACTTCGTGCTACACGACGTCGACAAAAGTAAAACTTGTGGAAATAAACTTTGAGTTTTAAGCCAACTCATTTGCTTACTTACTAAATAAATGTCTAATCTCTACAAATTATCACCTCTTACCTTACCTCATTACCTCTTATTACGTGTACCTTCTAAATAATGTCTAAACTACAAAGCTTTAGGCTATTCAAATATTTAGTATCTTCAAATATTATTCTAGACTAGATGGATAGAAGGATAGCAAATAGATAGGTTATTATAGTATCTCCAAATATAACTTGCACTTTTCATCATTTAAGTTTGTTTTTTAATAAATTTTTGGCAAAAAGTAGTCATCACCCATTCACAAGCCCCAGAGCTCATGTGGGTATCACCCTCACAAAACATTAAGATTTATATATATTAATCCAGTTAAATTCATTCAACGGCTATCCATTCTTCCATTCTCTCGCTTTTCTATGTGATTTTTTGGTTTATTTTAATATTTTTTAACCATGATTTTATTGTGAAAATTACCACTTGCAGTGGTAGAAACGAAATTATGTTGTGTTAGCTGATCATCAATCGCAATAATTGCTCCATCTCTTGAGTGGATTTGTTTTCGGTTGTTTTGTTCTACATTTTTCCACTGCCACTCGGTTTTTTCCTGTTCGAAACGTCCAGATAAACGCGGCCCGATAAGATTCGAAACGAGATTAGCGTTATTCTCACGCTGATGTGAACTCGCTCGTGACCCCAGTCGCAACTTGAGTTGTTTCAACTTCCAGCCTGAAATTAATGACCACGGCGTCTTTAATTACAGTTTTAGATCTTCAACTTTATTACGTAACTTTATGCTGTATGCAATGGAAGAGAAAGTTGAAGGTGTACAGTCCATTATCACTACCAACAAAATATGGAACGTGTTTTCTTAATACATTCGCAGCTTAATTAATTGACTATTTGAAAAGTGACAGTTCTATTTGACCCGTTGATTAAATTAGATATTCATATCATTCTCATCACTGTACAACTTCTCTACTCAAACAGTAGTGTAGATCAGTAGAGTAGTGTAGTAGAGTAATGTAGAGAGAGTAGTACAGAGTAAACTACTTTCAGAGTAGGGAAGTAGCATTTCTAAATTGACTGGTTTAGATTTTCTAGCGTCTAAATCAGGGAATGTAAAAATAAATAATATAAGTCTTTTGGATCTACTAAGTTCTATTAGTAATAGAATCTATTAGAAACATAGATCTATTAGTTTTTAAGCAACCTTTCATAATTTTTTTACTACAGTAATAAAAATGCTTCATTCTCATTATTCACTCGCATATAATATAATGTAATAAATTATTTACTAGAGAAACGAATAATAAATAGATTATTTAGAATGGTTGGTTGTACAACTTATATTGTTTCCCCCCCAAAACTCTAGTCCTCTCTCCTCTTAACCAATTCAAATCTTATAGTAGGCTTGTATAGTTATATAGTTATAGTAGTCTCATTTGTAAATAACCTGTTCAATTTCAGGATCCATGCTCTCCAAGTTAAAAATTAAATTCGACATCCAATGATCATTATCAATTGGATAAAAATATTTAGATTTAAACATTATTAATATCAAAATTAAACGAAATGTAGCATCAAAATCCATCAAAAACTATCTCCTAGTTTCTAGTAGCCTTAACCAGATTCAGCTTTTCTGGTTAATAAGTTTCACAAATATTGCTTTTTATTGCAAATTGTATTATGAAAAATTTCAAAATACCGATATCTTTCAGTTTCAATGCCTGCAATGGAAAAATATTATTTCGGTGTTACTTGTGATCAATGGCAAGTCGGCTGCCACCCTTCAGCGAAAATAAATTACCGACTCGAATTCGGAAAGGTTGCAAAGCGGAAAACTGTGACTGTCGGCGAATAGCTAGAACACCCGCCATCCATGCTGTACACCCAGCAGTAAAGTTCGTGATTCGTGATCAGCAAGCATTACTCAATTACTGTGCGTTCATAAAAACGTTCATTTTAAAAACACCTTTACAAAGCAGGCACTGAGCATTCTATTTCATCACTCACTTTTTCAATTTGATTCGCCATTGAAATGTGAGAAACTGCTGAAAGCCAGGCAATTACGCAACTATCCACTGTGTCAAAATAACTGATCTTAGTGGTTGTAATGGAAGCAAATGAAGAACTCAATGTAATTTGAGCTTGCAGGTTAAATTAGCGTGAAAAATTGATAGTACAATTTTTTCACCCTTTTTCTATAATGTTTTCCATATTTCCCATTAGGGAAAACTGGATGATTCGGCAAGGTGGACACCCGAACACCCGAAAGGGTCTCTCCGCCAAAAAAGCCATAAGCTTAATAATAATACCCTTTTTCTAGCTTTGAATGTTTTAATGTGAACATAATTTTAATTTTTATTTGAATTTTATCCATCTATATCTGCAATTCAGATTGATAGTGAAGAGAACTGATATTTAGATATTATGATAATATATTTATAATATTAGAGAATTGATAGAGAACTTGTTCGTAACAAGTTGAAATATTTTACGTTGAATCGTACTAGTGAAAACAAAAATTAGACAGATGTTGAATTTGAAATCCTTGTTCAGTAATTATTTCTAATGTCAATTCGAGTACAGTAAATTGATGACATAATCTGTGTGGAAGTGAGAATCTCTCCGGAATTTTCAGTGCCAGTGATTCATTATGTAGAGTGCGAAATAAACATAACGAAAAACAAGAAGATGAATGGTTGGTTGTAGACAGAAAGGCGTTGGAATATTGTATTCCGATGAGAAATGTATTGGATAAATAATGAGGGATGGTGGCTCCTTGGTGGCGTAATACATTTGCATTGCCGATTGACGACGTCTAATTAGCTATCTGTGGCATATCTGAGGATATGTGTACGTTTCTATTAGTCTGATAAAGGAAAGAGAAGAGAGAAAATGGCGATCCTCCTCTCTCCATCATCAATCACCTTATCTTTCTCTCTTTTTGTCTGGTATGTAGTCACGTGACCTTGCTTATGATAACAGCCACTATTTTATGCACCTGTTCTGGTCTGCAAATCTTCGCTCTATTGTAATTAATTTATCAGTTTCCTACAGATACACACACAAGCCAAGTATGGAAATTAACTGGATATATGTGGACTGTTCAACAATGTTCACACTCTCTATTCGAATAATTTCTCGAGTTTTTTAGAGAAAAAAGCCACCAACATTCAGACACCCTGTAGAAGTTTAATTGGTATAAATTACTGCATTATCTGGCGGAGTCTTTTCGTTTTATTGCATAGATCCGTTCCAGAGTTGGTTTGATTTCTTTGGGAATCGATCTGGGGGGAAATAAAAACCGAAATAAAAATGGAGAATAAAACTAGAATCATGGTAAGTTGTTTTGGTTGTTTCATCGTGGACTTATGATGATTTGCGGAGAAGAGTTGGATCGTAGGATAGTACATTGAACAGGGAAAAGTTTGTATAAAGAGCATTGAAGTGATCAATTATTTTATTTGTTTTAGTCCTCGCATCATTAAGTTTTGCTACCTTGATGTTGTTGCTTCATTTTTTTGTCATTATTATCTTTCGTTAGTGTCTTCTTCCCAGTCAACGTTACAAGTATTCTTCCCATCTATTCCTTATATTATCTGCGTTTACTACCTATTTTACCCTTGGATAAAAGTCTTGATAAATCTATTTCCTCCCATCAAAGCCAATTTAGTATGGAAATCATTCATCTTACGTTGAATGACAATAAAATTCTATTCATTTATTTCGAATTTCGAAGTAACGAATTTATGAATAGTACATATTCTTCGAAAATCGTTGTCACATAATATACTTCCCATCGTATTACGACTCAAATTCAGAGTTTCACTTCAAATACAAATTTCAAATTATCAATAAACTAAACTCTTCGAACATTTTAGTCACATAGCGTACTCACTCTCGTATTATCACTCACTGAAACACAGAGTTTTTTGGGCTGAGTATTGAAAGTTATAAGTGCCTGCTATCATCAGCGTGCTATAGATAGCCCAGTGGCTGTACCAGGATAGTACAGCAGTATAGGTGGAAGGAAAAGAGAAGCGAGGGCTGTTCCTTCAGACAAAGAATGCTGAAGTTTTAATTAGTATTCGTAAATTAATGCCTCCTCGTCCTGCCCTTTTCTCTTCGTTCAACTCCTCCTTCTTCAGCTAATCCTCAGATTGTAGTCGCTCGCTCGATACTTACCCATATAGAATCGATACATATATACGTATATAATAATACATATAATCGATATTGAACTATCGATCTATCGCTGGGTTCACAGCTTGTAGAGGGCTCACCGCCTATCTACGTGCTTTGAAGACTTCTTCTTTCATCATCAGCCTCTGCCCTTTTTATTGGCTTCTCTCTCCTCCTCCTCCTCCTCTTTCTCTCTGGAGACCAAAACTCATCACACACAACTCCTCCCTCCTAACCAACTCCCCCCCCCTCCCCCGCCCAAAGCCGACCTTGGACAGTGTAATTTAATTTGAAACAAGAAAACAAAATCATTTTCGGATTGGAAAACAACAAACAAACAACGAAAAAGTATTGTGGTTCAAAGTGTGATGGTACTTTCAGTGGAGATTTTTCTAGAATGAGGCTTCTGTTGAATTCTATTCTTGGTTTGAACTAGATTGTAGTCGAATTGTATTCTTTTTATGGCTACACTGTACACTTTGAGAAGCAAGAAGCGATTTTTACATCGAAATATAAACAAGCGAAAACTAGACATTTATGTAGGGAAGAGGACTGAAACAAATTACTGTATATAATCGGAAAGTCAGTATTCCTAGTGATTATTGAATGCAGAGATAGGACTCTAGATCCTCTATGCCACACAACGTTTTTGATGAAGAGTTGAGAAATTATCTCATTTTCATATGTTGAAAATCTTTTGAAACACAATGCTATTTTCATCGAGTAAAATTTTTTTTCATAATTTTTCACAAAAATAAGGCAAGGTGGAACCCATCTAGATAGATAAAAAGCCTTATATTTGTTATTAATTATGCAATTTTTAGGGATTAGTTCACCTATATTCTCGTTAATCTCGGGTTAATTTCAATATATATTTTGTTGACACACCTCACTAGATGTATACGCTAATTAGTAATGTGCCTAAACCAATTTCAACGTGATTGTTTTCCCATGTCCCGGTTTTAATTGAAGTGGAAACGGATACTCCTATTTTTCGTTTTTACCGGTTTTTCTGAGAATGCCAACTAATCTTGTTGACAAGAACGGGGCAGAGAAGGAGAGATGTATAACGAAAATGAACGTTGAGAGGGAGTAAGTAGTATCGTAATGGAAAACATCGATTTTTACAAAATTAATTCGATACACCGGCACCTTTCGGTATAGTAATCGATTCATTCCAGATATCTCGCGGCTCTGTGATTGGCCCATGCAACATTTCTGAGGCTTCATTTTAAAAAGAAGTTGGCCTACGTACGCGCAGTTGTGCGCGTGTGTCGAACTCCGATAATAAAGTACAGTGACACTTAGCATGGTGCTGTGCTTAAGATAAGGCTGTGAGATCACTGAAACCTGGCTGCTCTATCCACCACTGAAAGCCAGCCTGCTTGTAGTATAGCCTTGTGATGCCGTATTATTGCGCCTGTTTGCTTGAGAGCACTCTGATGGAATTTAGACTTCTAGAAGCGAAGCGATTTCAAGCATTTATTAATACCAATTGGCAGTCTTTGGGTGCGGTTGATCAATTTAAAAACGGCAGAATAGAATATATGTGTTTATTTGTAACCACGATTTGCCCTATGTACAAAGAGTTTAGAAAAAAATATTTATTAACAGCAATAAAATAGAATGAAATTTTTATCGCCATTATTCAAGTATACATACATTAATCAAATAACAATTTTATTATCAATTTACAAAAAGAAAAATCGAATAAATGTAATGAAATGAAATTTTTATTGCCATTATTCATTCAAAAGAAAAATTAAATAAATGATAATAAGCAATATGTTCTAATCTTCACAAACATAAATTCCAAGTTTAAGATTGTAACATATATATAATACAGGTAACATTTGACAGTGAATGAAATTTATCAACTTAACAGAATACAGGTAACATTTTGCCTGAATACAATACCATCTACAGGAAATGTCAATTCAATTAAGGAATACTTATGACCAAGAAGTGTGATGTAGTTGAACCGTCCACAGTTTGCCTTCAATGGCTACATCATGTCCATAGTTGACTCACAAAATATTATGTTGGGATAAAAGTTATGTTGTAATGTATCGTTAATTGTATGAGTGTTGTAGTCATGTTATGTAAAAATGAATTGAACGAAATGCTCTATTAATTTAATAGGATAGAGTAATTACAATACTTTATCTCATGATTCCTTTTCATATTTCCTTAAGTCTTGACGTTTTTTGAAAGTAAGAATACGTGTTTCTAATCGAAATTTTTTCTCTTTTACAGGTATGTCAATTTTTAAATTAGAAGGCCTCAATGAGTGAGTAATGTTTTTAATTCAGTGTATATGTATGTAAGGATACAAAGAATATATCTCCTACCTTGTTCATTACAGTTTACAACTTACAATTCTAACAAAAATTCAATATTAGTAAGCGTTTCCTCAAACTCTTATTCAAAGTTTGTCCTACTACGATCTCGAATTCTCTTCTTATCATTCAACTAAACCTTGTAGTCATTAGAAATTAGTTGAAGGATAAATCTAAAATTCATCATTCAATAACTAATTAAACCACCTAGCCACTCTTTCAACAGAAAACCGTTTGCCGAATAGTTGGCAGTGCAATGGCCACACATTCATTTCCTCATTGACTGGTTTTAGTAGGAAAAATATATTACTAGTCGTTTAGGAGCGGCGACTGGCCGGCACATTGAAGTAAAAGCAAATTAAATAGTGAGTTACGATAGTAGCTGAAATCCGTTTTTTTTAATTTATTCGCTTTGTATTTTTATGTTCGCCACCGTCCATAAAATTCGGGAAACCGCCGCCCCACCCCTAGCTTGCATGCAACTTCGCCACAATCCACAGTAACATACAATACTGACTAACTCAACCTCTCTTATATTTTCTCACTCGCTCACAAATTGTTTATCTTGTTCACGCGAAATCATGAGTGCACTCAGCATAGGTTTTATTTCAAGTGTTAGGTTGTTTCATATCATATTCTCATTACTCTCTGGCTATTGATAGAAACAATATTCAATTATCTAAGAAGAAAAGAAGCACTGTGAGTTGGATATTGAGGAAAATAATCGCTAGTAATTGAGCTGTTAAATGACGCTATCTTACGGCGGTTGAATTAAATTGGATTTTCGTGTTATCGGCACCTAGCCTATTGTAATTCGGTTGCAGTGTAATACACCCTATAATGAAATTAATTGAATATTATTGTTAGGACGTTTGTGAGCAATTATTAAATTTTTTGAATATTGTTAACAGTGTGAAGTGTGTGTAATAACTGAACTATTACTTGAATTATTCACGACAGATAAAAAATTGAAAAGACAAGAGATTAGGAATAGGTATATTCATTTAATTTGGCAGATGGCTAATAACTTTCATGTAACATTTAATGTTGTTTTGATGTTTACTTTTATAATTATGTTTTTATTCATGTTATATACAGTATTTATGTCAAAAGTACATCACCTGTCACCATAGAAGATTCAAGATTCAAGATTCCTTTATTGTCAAAATCACATACACAATGCGAGACATTTTTCAGTGTACTGTAGTTTTCATGTTGAGTTCAGCATCTGTATACCTTTTTTCAATTCTCTGAAGAATGTTGTGATATAACACTTGGCAGATTGTGCTGTTTCCGAGGGTATCGATGGGAGGACAGATTAATTGATTGAGAGCCGGTCTACTTTATCTTGTTCCAGCTCAATGTCTCACTTTTTCAAGTCGCGTATAATCACTCGATTAATCAATGGTCGTTGATCTGACGGGCTTGCCAATGAGAACTTCTCAATGGAATTGATGAGAATTGTAAAATCAATTTTAAAACTTGCATTGAACGTCTATGAATTTGGAATTTAGACCAGCCTACATATACTGTAATGTTTATCAACATTAATGATATTGAAACTTTATCAACTTTAAATATATTCAAACATTATCTACATTAATAATATTGCAATATCATCAACATTAATGATATTGAAACATCAACATTGATGTTTTATTGACGTGTTCTCATAATGTAAATCAGGTTTAGAAGAACAGATTAGAAAGGTATCTTCCAACAAAATGGAGTTCAAATAATGACGTAATGGCATCAGCCAATGAGAGGGCGTTGTGGGCGTGGACTAGTGCTGAGCCAATGGAGTGTACTCGCACAGGATTGGTCGATGTTGTGTGACGTAGTTTATCCACCAATAGAATCGGAGATGGGCGGTTAGGGCATTTTCTTCCATTTTATCAATCGGGTTTGTTGACTGTTATGTTGATCTCTCTTAGTAGATTTTTCATCAGCAATTATTTGTGTCTGTTTTAGTTTCTGTTAATATTCTTCGTAGAGATTCTTGGAATAAAATCATTCACATCAAGCTTTAATGCTTTAGTAACATTTTCATTAAGCTTTAGAAACTTCTATTAAGTTTTTCCCTTTCTTATAAAGGAGAGGAATAGTGAATAGTGGATAATTTTTCCATTATTCGTTCCAATATCTTGAGATATCATTCTTCGTCGATGAATCGAATTGTATGAAACATTTGTAGTGTATGTAGGAACGACTAAATATGTGATTGCAGTGTTGCTAGTTGTAAAAACAGATCAAACGTACATACATGAAGAAAGCGCTTGGAGCAAGTGGCGCGTGTGCGCGTGCGTCTGTGTGAGTGTGTGTTGGTGAGTGTTCTGCAAGGAAACTGAAGATTGTTATCGGCGACCGTAAATTGAACCCGGAGACAAGAAAAGGTTTATTTACTCCAACTAAGAAGAAATGAAAGGGGGGATGAAGATTTAGAGGGTACAGACAGCCGGCAACAGAGATAGAGAGAGCGAGAGAGAAAGAGAAAGAATGTTTCCTTTGAATACTCTGTTTGGGTACTTGAATTTGCTTATAAGATTCGTAATAATTGATTGTGAATAGCTCATTGAATCTTGCTCTTTACATCCAACTGAAAAGGAGTAATATTGTTGAAGGGAACAAATCTTGACGAAATTGATCAACATAAACATCACAAGAAACCATTGAAATTCAGTCCTCAAATTTGTCATGATAATTAGCGCCCAAATTTTGGTAAAATTTAGTAAAAGCGCCCAGAACTTTTGACATTCAAGACGAAGTTGATTACACAGATAATGATGTTGATAAAGAATGGCATTCAATATTTTTCCAATATTATTCAACATGATTGAATTGCTGCACTTTTTCAACTGAATATTATATCACAAATACAATTATTTACCATAGACTATAGACAAGAATATAATCATAGATTATTCCCATATACTGTATTTGGTTAGTCTATGATCATTCATAAGTTTTCCCTGTAGTTTCACTGTTCAATCCTAGAAATTTTATTTTTTTAACAAGCACGTCGATATTGTAGTATTTAATACACTTATCACTAAACTATAACACATTAGGGTTACCTATATAACCAACCTTTAGAAAAACTAATCCAATTAGATAAATCTTAAAAATTATATTTTAATCCATCAATACACAATTACAAAAGCAAGGTTTAAACTATTTAGTACGTAGCTTAATCATGTTCAATAAATGGCATACAATAAAGTACCCAGAAGGGTCAGCATAATCATTGAGAGATTAGTAGAGATTGAGATGTTAGAAAAGAGATTGATTAGTAGAAATTGAGATGTTAGAAAAGAGATGTTTGTAGAAATTAAACGAACCGATACTAGTGACTAAATTTACGATAACCGGACGTTAGATCTGAATATTATAACAGCCAACTTGGGCTTCGATTGACAATGTAATATCAACAAAATAAGCCAATTAGGTCGTCTCAATTCCATCATTAGAATGAATAAACAACTGGAAGAGTTGGACTGAAGAGAGCTAAGTGTGCACTGCACCGTACGGTGTGAGGTGGCGTTATCGGGGAACACGAGTTGGAACGGGGCGCTTGGTGTAGGTCGACTAGACCACGGCAGGCGTGATTTATCTCACATTATACCCTGAATTATTTGCTGGCGACGCGCGTTTGAAATTTCTGATCGCTTGTGGTTTTTAAGAAGTCGTCAGCAGCAGCGCGACGCGAGACGACGCTAATAAATTGTGAACGACGCGAAACACGGTGCTGCCCCCTGGATAGGACGTCTGTCTCCCTCTGCTCCTAGGGGTCTATCGTCAACTGCAAACACAAAGTGTCAACGCGAGAAGTGGATGCGCGGTAGACACAGGAAGTCCACAGTCGATAAATTACTGTAAGAGAGATTCGCCCACGAGAGACCGACCACTGGTGCCCGTCTCAGCTGTTCCTTTCTCTCTCTCTAATCCTCTCTCTTACCCTCTCCGACGACGCTCCTCTTCTCCAGCAAGTAATGAACGAGGACGACCTCGTGGATCTTAGAAGGTGGTGGTGGCTGTGCCCCCCGAGCAACCCGTTCATTTGCCTAACAAGAGACAACGGTTCCGATGCCCGAAAAGTAAGGAGGTGGACTCGCGACACGAAAAAAGTCAAGTTTGCTGGCCAGCCAACAACGAAATTCGCCCAAAAACACATCGCGAAAAAGATCAGCCAAGATCAGAGACTGAAACACGCGAGGCCCATCTAATTAAGCTGGTGCACCGCTGCCCACCTCACAGTTCACACCGAAAATCCCTCGAAAATAACAAAGGAGACACTGTCTGCCCTGTTTATAATATGGGCGAAGCCATTTCTCATTCCAGGTATCCATTGATCGCCGCGTTCACTAGCCATTAAAACGCTGACTGTCTTTCCCAGCTCTGATTGCTGATTAAAGGTTTTCGTGCTCAAATGAACTGGTAACCGGTGTACACTCTTCTCCTGTCCTGACTTACACTAACTGCTTGTTGTTCTGTAAATGGCTGCTTAAACTTGTGCATCTAAGTTCTGTGAAGTGCAGGATCATCTGTGGAGTTCTCTTCCCACTTTTCATGACTACTGCGGGTTTCTTTGCATGGAAAATTACTTTCACAATATCTTCATTTTTTAAAAAGATTACTTCCACAATTTACAATAGCTTTGTATGAGATATGGGTTGTATTAGTGGTTGATTATTGACTTGAGGTTGGTAAACAATTCACTTGACTGTATCACAGTTCCAGAATGAGAATCCAATGTTTGAAATGTTTTCGTATTACATAACATAGGCAATTCATAATACCTGTCAATTCACAGATTTCTGTCTCCAGCCAAACTATGTATGCATTTCAAACTTCAATTTCGTATATAATCAAGCAAACTTTAGTAGCCAACCTCATATTCTTTTTAATATCTCTCATAGCGAGGCTATTGTCTCTAACACTGTGTCAAGAAAGCTTCATTCTTATGAGAATGAGATATGAATATTTTCTGAATGAGGATTTTTCTGAATTCAAATGGCCAACCTAATATATTTTTCTTCACCTCTTATGGAGATGATTTTGCTCTTCTAGATTGTCAATAAAGCTTCATTTCTATGAGTATGGGATATGATTATTAGGAAAATGATTCAAGCTGAAAGCAACAGTATTTCTTCAGAATTAAAAATGATGTTCAGTTATTTGATAAAACACTGAGGTTTCTTGCCTTCACTGTTCAAAATACATTCTCCCTCAGCAAATATAGTTTCTTTTTCAATTTATATAAATCGACATTTCAAAAGTCATTAGATGGGCTGAAACTAAATAGAAAGACAATGATGACCGAGCCGATGTCGGTAATGATAGGAAGAAGTTGCATTGCTAATTATAAAATAACGGTTGAGACGTTTATACAAGATAGCCGCAATAAATAAAAGTGGAAGCGAAGGCCGGGATTCGAACCAAGCACTGCGAAGATGGTATCTGAGACCAGCGACCAACCTAATTTCGTCAGGCGACTATCGCCGCGCATCGCAGAGTGCACTTGGAAGAATCTACTTTGTATTAAAAACTCCTCCTTCATACCTTCGAATATTCTTCTTCTTATTTCGCTGCTGCTTGATTAAACGAGACTAAACAAGGCAAAAATAATGGCTACTTAATCAACCCCCAGTCCCATTTTAATTAAAAACACTTGCCCAGCACAGGAAGGGGGGGGGGTGAGAGCTACACGTGTAGAATACTCCAACACACTCTCACACAGACTACATCGTAAGTATTCGTGTCTTATCCCTGGCGGATTCTTATCTAGTCTATTAATCATTGAACCTGCAATATATGTATAAAGCTATTTTTGTTTTTCCATTTTCCTCGCACGATTGGTCAACTGTAACAAAAGTGTAGTCCGAATCGAACTGATACGAATATAATAATAATTTTCGTTTTGTTTTTGTTTTCAATAACCGACAAATCTTGTTTTTGTTGAGCGCGCGACTTTATCGGGTCGGAAAATAAATTAGCTGGACAAGAATGATTGATAACGACCCGGTATAAGTGATAATAGCGGGAAGTCACGTATGCAATATTACAAGCTGCAATTAACGGCTGTCTTATCGATTCAGCCGGGTATTGCCGATAGATTGAACTCAACTACTAGTTCAGTATACTTGCTCCTGGCTGCTTGGCTGGCTGTTCTCCACAAATTGGATGACTTGCAACTGTTCGGCAAAATATCACAATGAAATCCATGTCTGTGGCAATCCTCCACACAGAAAGTGAACGAATTACGTTGAAGCACAAGCAAGCTCACATCTGTCTATACTCACAGTTATAGAAGTAGTACAGAAGCTCAAAGTATAAGTATAGATGCTCAAAAGCAAATAAGAATAGAAGATAAAAAGAAAGTAAGTATAGAAGCTTAAAAGCAAGTATAATTTGATTTAAACTGCTTTAGGACCGGCCTAGAGCAGTCCACCATTAAGGCCAAGTGGATCTCAATCCAAAAGCAGTTTTAATAAGAGTGGGCCTATAAGTAGGTATAGAAGCTCAAAAGTCTTGCTCCCATCAAAAGCAATTCCATCTATTAGTAGTAAAATTGTTTTTGCTCCCACTCAAGTGTACACATGAGGTTTGAAATCAAACCTTCGATTTAATTTTTGAAATGATTTCGGCAACTGTGACAAAATAATTGTATGTTCAACATTGCAAAAATGAATAAACAACATGCAAATACTGAAGCGGAATTAAGAATTCTCTCAGACACAAACACATAAATCCTTTTTTCGTATTGAATGGCGGAGATTGCAGGTTGAATTGAAAATGAACACACGGGTTTGCGGAGATGGATAATTTTATTCCGTGTGGATGCTACAAAGACGTCACGTGACTTGGACGTTAGACGCGTGACCACGTGGTGGCAGCCAGCCAACGACACGTGATCTGTTTAAGTAACATCGGCGACAAGCTAGACCAACAAAATAACGTCATAAACTGTAGCGAAAATCCTACAAAAGACGTATTTTTCCAGGGAATATTTTATCATAATTTATGATGGATTGAGGACGTGCATGCATGCAGTTATGTTTGCAAGGATATTGAACCCAACCTTTCAACTATCATTGGACTATAAATCTAGAAGTTCATAAAAATAAAATGAAAATAATAATAATAAATATGCTCCTCTGTTGTTTTTTTATTTATTTATGTAGCAATGTACTATATTATTAGGACAGGTAGTTAGCATTAGTATTCAGGATTGAATATTTTCCCTTTTCTCCTTTGTCTTTTTCTTTTGTCGTTCTTATTTTTCTTGTTCTTTTTCTTCTTCTACTCCTTCTTTCTCCCCTTCTTCTTCTTCTTCTTCTTCTTCTCCTTCTTCTTCTTCTTCTTCTTCTTCTTCTTCTTCTTCTTCTTCTTCTTCTTCTCTTCTTCTTCTTCTTCTTTTTCTGCTTCTTTTTTTTCTTCTTCTCTTCTTCCTATGCTGAATTTCAGTTCCATTACAAAGGTGTAGTACTGAACATCGATTTCAAGAGCACATGACCATTTTCATGTGCCGAATGTGACCTTATCATTGGCCTTAAATCACCTGCAACGATAACTGTACATTGTGTCAAGTGAAAGAATGTGCACAAATTCAAAGCTTTCCCCAAGGATTATCAAGTCAGAGAGTATTTCTGATCCTATTAGATCGTCAAGGTAGTGTCAGGACAGCACGGATCTGTGATGAACGACTGAAGTGACCAGTATCAATTCCACAAACAGTAAATCCCTATAATATAAACACGTGGCCCAGGGTCCACGCCGGGAATAGAGAGATTTACGATGGAAAAATTATAATCAGTTCTTCTCTCGTTCTGCAGAAAACGAGTTTCTTATTCTTGATACGCTGGCCGGTGGACGCTTATATTATGGCTCTCAAGTGTCTTACGGCTGGCACTCTCTATTCGGATATTTTATGAATGAGCTTTTCAAAGCTGGCTCACTGGAATGCAAGCTGCACCAATGCTATTGCTCTGCTCGGTCCTCGTCTACCGTTCAGTCTATTAGACATAGACGAATATTATGTGATCGTTTAAGCCCTTCAGTGTATCTACGATTTACAGATTCGAATCTTGTGATACTGGAAATCAGTAGCGGGAAAAAGAATTGAATTCTGAAAGAGTGAGTTTTTCAAATTACCAATTAAAAATTGAATTTAAGTTGATTCCTGTGAAATTTGTTAGAAATGAATGTGTGGATCTTTGATGCCTCTTAAAAAATATTTTTCTAGTTTGTCTATCATACAAACTTGAGTATCTATAGATTGAATAAATATCAATAAAATTAATGATTTTAAATAATATTATTTTAAAAATTGAAAGTAATAAATCAAAAATATTATAGTCACTGTTGCACAAAAATCTGGAAGCATCATCCCCAATAATTAACAATACTTATTCTTATGAGTAATCAAGGATCATCCTCAATTCTCTTTTGTGCAGCCTGCCCATAACATGTAACAAAAGTAATAGGAGTCTAATCTAATATAGCAAGATTGACAGTTCCATTCTCATTCGTGATTTCATCATTTTTCACCTCGAAATCCCCTAAAATCTTATTATTAGCAGATTTTACTTACAAATTGTATATTATACATAATGTATAATATTTTTTGTTCGGGTGTTCATACGACCTGAAGCTGAGGGATACAAAGACTGCTGCACTCAGTCCGTGACGTTGAATTCAGATTTGTTGTTGGAGACGTTGAGACGGACTGTGTATGCTAATGGCATTGGGAAGGAATCAGTGCACCGATCTGTGTTGCCGTGCTAAGGGTTAGCCTTCAACACGGGGTTTAGTTTTAATTAAGGTGGGAAGTTATCGATGTGCGAGGTGCCACCCGTGAGGGGGGCTGCGCAGGTCCGGAGAGGGGATATTTACCATCGTGTGAGATCATTGTGAGCACCAGGGAGTAATCCCTTGCTTCATACCCCCTTCTGTACCATCCCCCCTACAGTACTCCTGTGACCATGTGGGGAGGTACAAGTCGTGTCCCCACAATCACGGTTTAACCTCACACGAGGGGTACTCCCCCCATCAGCAATGATTGTTTCATGTGTAATTAAAAGTGACTGAACTTTTTGACTCTAATGATTGTGTACTTTCTGCATACCTCCTGAATCATTAACGTCAGACACCTATGTCTTTGGTCAGTTGGGTGTATTCTCTCTACAGTGGTGTTGTAGCATTTAAACATTAGAACATCAAACCACAGAATAGGGATGTATATAGTTTCTTTATTCGTGACCAATAATTCGGAAGTTAATCAATCTGTTTCTGATTAGATATTCAAAAATGAAATACCTGTATACATAAATGAAGATTGAATCTAATTTAAATTGTGTACACAGAATCTAGTCAGTCCTTGAAATTGTCCTGTTATTCGACCTGAATAAATGATGCCATATCATGACTATAATTATTATGATTGTAATTTGTTGCTCAATTGCATGTCCTGGTTATTCGATACTCAGAGTCTCTTGACACTGCTGCTTCTTTCCAACTTGTTTTTTCCGTAACTTTTTAATACAGTTGCGGTTTGTGGCAAGCTAGAAGACCATTGCTAGAGTGGTCTAACAGTTTCTACTTATTTTTATACATAACTCCATCGCATCTAATCTTTCTAGAAGACCAATAGACCATTATTAAAGCATGTAGATAAGATGTATCTTTTTATTATAGTCGTTATTAGGAATTGTTTTGCTTGAGATCTTGTGCTGTGAAGGAGCCAGTTATTCAAATCTATAAACTTAGAGATATTCTACTTTTGTACATTTTTTCAACTGTTAACAACTGTGAACATATAATTTTGTCATTCTGGTCCAACTTTGTAAAAAACTGAAGCTTATTCCGTAAATGTAATGCTGTACGGATTCTCAATTCATATCAATTGTTTCATTTAGGTATATATCAATATTGAAAGATTTTTGTCGGGCTGTATAAACACGTCTTTATAGAGCCTTAGTTGTCACGAGATTAGTCCACATAGTTCCTTATGAAGCAACACATTAGTCATTGCATCTGTGTGTGCTGCTTCATAAGCATCTATGTTAATTACTGTGACTAAACGTGACTAATCTCGTCTTGTCTTGTTTTGACTAACCGGTGTACGCCTAGCCTTAGATTTAAGCATTTTGCCCTAAGTGACGTTACCTAACGGAACCAATGTAATGCAACGAGATCCCTATTTATAAAACTGCGTAACATGTCGTCATCTTACGGCAGTTAAATTCGATTCAGTTTTCGTGCAATCATCGTGCCTTGGAATTTTGATTCGAAAAAGAAAAAACTATTAGGCCCTTTTTGGTTGGCTTATTAGTAGACACCTATTGATGGCGTTAATTTTGACGTGGTTTCATTGCAAAATTGAAAGCTTTTCTGAACACTTTTTGAGATACTGACAACTCCTGTTAGTCACCATACCACTAGCATCAGCATCCGGCTTTTAATAAATTGAAGCTCCTATGCAAATAGCTTCTGTCAACTATAAAATATACCGGCACTGTATACAGGCATTTGCCCAGCAATATTTTCAAGCTTCGCTTATTATGTCTGCGCTCTTCTTTTCTTGTGCTGGATAGTGTAGAACGGCCTTACGTTATTCCCATTGCCAAGGCCTGTTTACGACATTCATCTTTACGACTCTCAAGCTACGCACTTTCAATCTATTTTCCTCGTTTCGACTCATTATCTAACTGTTCATGCGCTTTATTGATGTTAATAATATGCTCGCGGTCGCTGGAAATAATTCAAATTAAATAATAAAATTGCTACTTGTGGAGCATTGGTACCGCGTGTGACGGTCTGGGTTTTGGAATGCTTTTTCGAGGAAAGATTCTTTTTCTCTTTATGGATCATTACTTATGATCAGATTAGATTGCGAGCTTCAAAAGGGTGGATCGAATTCTGGGATTGTTTTTGTGAGTGAAGTAGGTGTATGCGATTCTTAATTAATTGTTTAATCTCAACTTAAATACCAGTAACGGTATTTAGAAAGGAGTCGAGAAATATTGTCAAAAATAAGGTACAGTATAATTTTTGCCTTGAAAATTATCAATCGAAATTCTTTTTTTTTTTTGTATTGGAAAAATAATATAATAATTATATAAAATACTCTTTCTTCAATATTGGTAAAACTTTAAATTCCCTTACTCCAGTTGTTCATTTTTTATTGAATTGAAATTAGAAATTCAGGGCAATGATGAAGAGTACTTTGTTCATTGAAAATCTGCTTAATTAATTTTCAACATTACTTTAAATCATAAAAATTACCCAAGAAACATCCCACATTCATCAGAGGGTGAACGAAATCAGAATTCATTTCATGAGACTATGCTTATCTTGTTATGATTACTGTGAAAAATATAACTCTAGATCTCCTTTTATTTATTGAAAGGAAAAGAAAATTTTAAAAAATATATACACCACTTATTCAATGAATTGATTAGTAATTCCAATTTGATTGATTAAAATAATTTGACAATGACATTATTACTTCAATTGTTCTCTTTCAACTTCTTTATTATTCCCGGTACATATTTTTTGGAATTCTTGTTCTGCGGTTGACAGACAATAGTGTTATTTATCATTTTATTTTTTGTCTTACAGCGGAACAATTATACAATTATTGTAACCTTAACACCTCCGCTAATTACGAATTGTTACAATACATTTTCTATTATTGGCCACATTTTTGCAATCTAGTTCCCGTTGTTGATCGACTCACGAACATGACATAAAAAGCGGTTCACAATCGGCCCGATAACACGTGACCAGACTCTGTTAATTAAAATCTGTTATTGTGTGCATTTTTCCCCGGTAACGGAATGCATGTTTACCGTTTCGATTACTTTCGAGGGAATAATATTCATAGGAATGGGTATTCCTGTAACAATAATCGCGTTAATACATAATACAAAGGTAATTCAGATATGCAATGCTCATGCCCATGTATCAGGACTTCCGCATATAAACACTGAACGCCTACGTTCTCTCCTGGCCTGTTGCATTCTACTTTATGCTAATGCTTCCTCCTCTTCCTTCCCTTATCCTTCTTTCCAAAGCACCTGAAGGGAATCATGGCGAAGGGTGGAAACGACTGGAATGTCTGTTCTCAGTTTTGTTGTCAGCAGACTATGTTTGCGTGGGAAATGAGCATAACCTCAAACATACATATTTACACCACTACTATATTTCTACCACAAATATTTCTATGAATGCTATTAATTACTTTATTTATCATCATCCAGCAATGCTATTCCTGGAGTTTTTACTTGATTCATAATGATTTGAAATATGAAAATTCTATGTTTACATGATATAGACTCAAAACATAGATTGAATAGGTTAATTGTATAAATAATATTTAAAGTATTAGATAGCTATTTAGGACTATTCGTTATTCAAATACTATTTATTTAATATTATTCAAATATATTTTATTGCCAAAAAAACAAAATTCATACTTAAAATGAAATAACTTGTAAATAACAATGTACAAAACAGTAGAAATAATATACAGTACAACCAAGTGATCAAAACATTATTATCAATGTACTGTAACGACAACTTGCGTTAAATATGCAAGCACTATTTCTAAACTCTATTTTGAAGCTTCATTTTCTCCTATTTACTTTAGTACTATATTGGTGTTTCTGTCTACTTTAGTACAATTAAATGGAATCCTTCTTTTTGTGACTCACTGTGTTTCTTATGATTCAATTCCTGCTTTCCTATCGCTCAGTATTGCAGATGATTCTCTTCATTTTTCATTAGATCACACCATATTTAAAAATATCGAAGATACTCAATTTGTTATGTTTTATTGGGCTGGATGGATAGTAAAATAGAAAGCTCCATGATCATTCTGATCGTTTAGAAAGCATTTATTTGCATGTGTGCGTGTGAATGTGACTGTGGGAGTGTGTGTACACGTGATTTGGACCGGCATGTACATGTATCAGCATAATTTACACCGTCGATATGGTACACTATTTTCAAAGTAAATTAATTGATTACTTCGACATAAGAACATGCTACATGTACGGCATGGCATAATATGAAATTCGAAAATGCTCGAACTAGTAGGCATCAATGTCTGGTGACTTTCACTTTCCAATTAAGAGTGAAATAATAGGGGCTAGCATGTCCTTGTAGATTGCCTATGAATATTTAAAAGTTTGTGTAACAGCTATTGATGAATTAACACGTTTCTCTTAAGATAATATCCTAATCAGCGTTTAGTAAGGTATTCTACTATCTTCATATCAGGAGAAATTAACATTACTAAAGAAATTGGAAATTAAATTTATGGGTGTTATACATGATGTAATTTGATGAAGTCATTATAAAATATAATTGTACGCAATTCACTCTTATTGTCCAAATATTACCAATGTTGAGAAGTAGTTTATCTGATTTGATAACCTCTTCCATGAAAATAACAATCGAATTTTTGAGTAATAATCAAATAATCTTATCAAATCATATTTTTTTCATTAGCTCAACTTGACAAGCTGCTAAGACGAGTTTCACCTACTAATTTATCTTCTTTGGACTTTTACCTCGATCCTATCAATCTATACTTGATAATAATCTATATAATCTATTTTCCCAAGTTATTTCAGTAAATATTCATTTATATTATGACAATTATTCATGCTGCTACGTAGAGTTTTTCCTGCAATTTCTTCTGCTCTCCAAGTAACTTCTCTTCCGCAGCCCACCAACATATACTTCAGATTAAATATAAATAATTTTGCTTCGAATTTAATAAAAATTATAATATTAAAACATGTACAAAATGTTATCAATTATCATCAATTATCAAATTTGATAATTATCCATTTTTTCTCCTGGATCTCCAAACCTCAAAAAATAATGATATTCGATCATATCCAACCTATAGCTTACTCCATATTTTTATAATTATTACGATTTATACCTAACCATCCATAATATTCATTATTGGATTGTTTTCTTGGATCTCCGAACCTCCGAAACAAAATAATGCTCTCATCATTCAAATGAATGGACCTGGGAATGAATTGCCCCATGTTACTGGAATAAAATTGGAAGTTATTTGGGTTTGATGAGCCAATCGACAAGAACCGCGAATAGCGTGATAAATTCCAATTGGAATGAGCGGGAGGGGGAGGGTTGCAGTGGTAGTGTAGCCAAATGCTTGCTTTAATGAAGATGGAAACGATTCAGAACGAGACAAAACAAGGTGAAGGTGACAGTTTTATAAAAAGGCAATAATTTCTATGACTGCTCTCACACACACTCACTATATCGCTCTCTCTCTCTCTTTTGGCTAAATCACGTGGTGGTATCGGCACGCTTTCAGCTTCCAATTATTTTTTGCAATTCGTCCTCTTCATCTTCCTCTGCTGTTCGACCTTGACAATGCTTTCTCTCTTTCTTCTCCCCTGTATTTTTAAATTTCCATCGTGGGCGAACCCTAATTAAAGATTCGCAAATGTCATGTATAGTAGGTGCGGTGAGATGGTTTGGAAGAACATACTTTTAAATTCTATTTTTAGGTAATAAGATTCTACTTGCAGATAAATAGTAACTTACTTCATAGTTGGTCGATGCTCATTTGTGTGAAGATTTGAGTATAAATTTATTTATTTCTATTGTTCCTTGTTATGGCTGAATATTATTTTTGGTTTTGATATTTGTCATCGTAAGTTTTTCAACTTTTCACGCTTTCTCATGATATTATTCTCTTTTTCGTTATTATAATCCTAATTTTTGCAAATTCTAGGTAAAATTTGAAAAAAAAAACTGATACTGCATATTTTTATTGTTACTTAGTTTCTGTTAACAGTTTATGGCACCTGTTGAAGAACCTACGGGTTTAGCAGAACCCTACAGTGTCATTTATTGTCAATAAAATTGAATGATTGGTTTGCAACGGTAAGGATTCATCATTTAATTTTAGTCTCATCGTGGTTTTGTATGTCTTAATCATCATTATGATCCATAATGTAATAATCATAAACTTCTTCCTGATGATAAGTTAGAGAGAATTCTGTCATTTCCTTCATAGAAAAATAGAAGTTATCTCAATAAATAAATATGGTAGATTTTTTCAATTTGGCGGATGGCGAATGTAATCCTCCTGTTATGCTCTGCCCTAACATAACACCACATGGTATATCATAACATAAAATAGCGTTCTTCTCAGATGTGAAGATTTGAGTATAAATTTATTTATTATTGCTCCTTGTTATGGCTGAATATTATTTTTGGTTTTGATAATAATTGCACTCGTAAGTTTTATAACATCTTGTTTTAACATCTACCGTTACAAAAGAATGTTAAATAATAGTCATTCGCCATCCACCAAACTAAAGAATTAATACTATAAATAATTTCATTTCTCAATAAACAAATTGAAATATGACAATTGAATTGACGTGCTGTCATAATGATTATATATTAAACAACCTCTTATGTAATAACGTGTGGGAGAGTGATTTCCGTTGCCATCTTCTCTAGAGAAAAATCGAAGTTATCTCACTAAATCCATCCATTTAATAAATCCTGAGCTGTTCAATGGAAGAATACAGGTAATAAGCGAAGCTCGGCAATGATTGAACTATAAAAAATCAATGGAATTCGTTTTAACGGTGCTGGCCTGAGTCCGGTGCCGGTGCGGCTACCCGCACTTGGCTGCTGCTGATTTCATTATCGATTAGGGCGCAGCTCTAATAGTTTGTGTGAGCCGGTCCACCGTATGCGCGCTTCCATTCGTGAGTGGCTAAATTAAAAATGAAAAACGAAGAAAAAATTATTCCACTACTTCTGAACCGACTTACAACTTTATCTACACAGATCTATTGGAGCTGCTAAATGTAATGGGGAAGCGGGAGTGAATATATTCTATGCTATTCTATTTGTTGGGGGAAGGCAGTAGTTTGGAAGTAGATAACGATAACTACTGGGGAAAGATTTGATATCTGTCGGGGGATTCGTCTTTTAAATAAGTCATCAAACAACTCATGGTTGTTGGAGAAGCTGATTGTTTTTTACTCTCCCTCACATCTTTTGTTTTTATCGTCATTATTGGTAATGAGTAGCTCTGTCTCTGTTGTTTGGTAGCAAGTGGGCGCGCACAGTATTGCTCCGCGGAATCAATATCGAAATCCAATTAATTTTTCGTTCACTATTATCGGTTGGGATGTAAAACGAACAGATTATTATGATAAGAAGAATGGAAAAGAGAGAGAGAAGCAGTGTGAATGAAAGGCTCCGATAATAATCCAGTATTGGATTAACAGCAAGTGAGGAGGCAGCTTGAACTTCTCTCACGTAGGGATGACACAGAATGGGGTTCGATTCGAAATTAGATGTACAGTTAGCTTCGGTACGTGCCGGTTGCGATATCCAATCCAATAACCTCTCCAAATGTTAGGCTACTTTGGAAAAAATGAAATATATCTGTGTTTTATGACCGATTCCGATAGACTCATTTAACAGCTAACAGTACTTTAATAAGGAAAGTTCAACATTGTCCTTCCGCTGCACATTCGTGTGATTAACAATTCATATAGAAGAAGAACTTTAATATTGTCAAACCAGTAATTGTTCATCATTACTGTGCTATTACAGATTATAGTACCATGATTTCTTGACATACTCTGCCACATCCTCAACTTACTGATGACTACTGACAAGAGAGTCGTAGTAGATCTTGGGGTGTTGCAAAGATATGTACCTGAGTGGTCAATTAATTTTCATTAAGTGTTGTCTTTTAGAATAAAAATCTTGGGAAGAAAAACGTTATTGATCGAAAGTCAATAATAAAAAATTATTGTGTATTTTATCTCTCTAGGTATGGCAATTAGACACCACTGTTCTCTAGATCATGAGAGACATGGTTATAGAAGTGTTGCAGTTTTGATTTATGCAGGACTTTATACAGTTGCATCTTGAATAGGGCCTGCATCGTTTTACATTTATGTTGTGTTCACCAATCGGGAGCACCTATTTTGAACAACTGATCCCATTTAATTAGCATTGTTCTGATCCTATGACTCAACTCTATGACTCTCCATTGACTGACTCTATGACTCAACGATATTATGCCTTATTTTATTAGTATGATCGGTGAATCAGAATATATGAACTTCTCTGTTATGTATCCTCATTCTGGATCAAAATTGCTCCAGCTTAGTACAACTCAACAGTTTAGGTCTTATGTTGAACTTTATTATGATTTTTGTATACTTCCTAAATTCTCATGTAGAGTTGACTTACAACTTACCCTTCTCATCAACGAGCACTTCTTCCCTGACTTGGAAATCGTAGCGGTTCTGTAGGTTGCGAGTTCTTTATCGAAACTGAATTGAATGAACGAGCAATGGCTGTGCCTTTGAACTGTGTCTAGGGATTGCGGGTAGAATATTTCATTGAAATGTTGTGGCCCATTAGAGGCCGGCCGGTTTTCCGTTATTAATATTCAGACGAGAAGTGAGGATGAAAGAAAGTGCGCTGCGCTGAGCAATGAACTGAGGTGGTCTTGCGCTTACTTCTCAGGCTCAGCCATAGCCAATGTGTGTACATACCACGAATAAGTAATTGTGAATTACCGTGTATAATCATACCATCTTGTCACCAGGTTGGCTGGGGCTGGTCACTCGTTTACATTATCCACTTTGCGGCATAAATAAAGCACATCTTGTAAATAAATACTTCTTAAACGAGTTTTCAATAAGATAAATTCTGTGTTTATTGAATCTCTCTCGTAATACTTCTATGCGACTACATTGTAGTAACTCCACAAATCTACCTTTCATGTTGCTGTTTGTGGCTTGATGTTGTGAGTTTGTGATGCTAGTGGAGAAGTGAAATTGATACTGTTCACAATAGAATAAATTATACATTGATAGATAATAATTTATGATAATGCTGCTCAACGATATTATTCCTTATTCTATGAGTATGATCGGAGAATCAGAATACCTGAACTTCACTGTTATGTCTATGTTTATTTTGAAGGTTGTTGCCTACATGAGCTCTAGGCTTGTGCGAGGGAAAAGTGATGAGTTTGAAAAGAGACTATTTATTTTTGGGCAGACCTCCGAAGGGGGGGGGCGAATTCAATTTGATTTTCACCAATTTTGGTTTTTTTCTGTTTTAGGATAGATCTTTACATTCAAATTGATAATGATAGTGATGTTTACTAATATTGTATTCATCTTTTTGTTTCAGGTATGTGTATACATTGTTCACGGTCACGGAGTTGGGTCTGTTGTTGGGAATCATCGATTTGGTAAAATCACCATTATTTATTTATATTCTTACTATAACTTTAAAAATTTCACTCCACTATCTGTTTTTTGTTTGTAAGGGTTATGCTCACATGAGCTCTAGGCTTGTGCGTGGGTAATGGGAGGGTAATGATGATCCATTACCAATTAACTTGATTTACAGTATTTTATCAGTAATAGAATTTTGCTTTTTTTATATATTTTTTCCTTTTTCTTCTTCTATTTTATCCATGTTGAATCATTTGTCACCGATTTTTGATTGGTAGATTGAACTTTCAATTGGTTTCAGAGTTTACTGAAAAATTGTGGTAGGATTTTCAAAGAATTAATTGTGGTGGAATTTTCAATGAATTCATTCAAGTAATAGTTCAAGTAATTGTAGGATGACTGGCTACAGCTGAACCCCATTCAAACCACTTTCCTATTATCTCTAGAACTCATACCAAATTTCCCTTTCTCATCAAATAATACAAATTATATCCAGTACTTGAAGTACCAGTGGGATGTGGATCTATTTGGAGCGACTTGTACGCCGAAGTATTCTGTACCGAGTACTAGTATTCACTCTCGTCTGGAATTCTTGGGCTGATAATTGCGTGGGCTAGCTGTGTGGTAATGTAGGAAATGTGTAGTGTAGTTGAGTCCATCCCTGCAAATCTTTGATAAGAGTTTTCCACGCAAAAGTAGTAATTGTGCATCAAATCGAATCGCAGTCAATGAAAAGTGTTGAAAAGTTGTATAGAAGGAAACCGTAAATTCAGTATGGCATTCATATAGCACTTCCATTTTAGCAGTTACTCCCTCGTCTGCTATATTCGTTACTCCTACTCCTCTGTAAATAGATAGGTTTGGTTGTCTTTGGATATCCCCAATATCCTTCTCCTCCTCCTTTTATTTGTTCCTCTCCTTGTTTTACTTCTTCTTTTCCTTGATCCTCTTCTCCTTCTCTTTTTTATTCTCATCTCCCTTTTTCCTCTTCTTGTTTTTCTTCTTTTTCTTAACCCTCTTCTCCTTCTCCTTTCTCTTCTTCGTTTGCTCGATCCTCTTCTCCTTCTCCTTTTACTTCTTACACTTTCTTCTTCTTCCTCTTACTTCTTCTCCCCCTTCTTCCTCTCCTTGTTTTTCTTCTTTTCCTTGATCTTTTTCTCCTTTTTCTCCTCCCCCTTCTTCCTCTTCTTATTTTTCTTCTTTTTTCTTTAATCTTTTTCTCCTTTTCCTTCTTCCCTTTTTCATCTTCTTCATCTCCTTGTTCTTTTTTCTTCTTTCCTTTTACCTTCCTTCACCTCCTTTATCGCCATCTGCATTTTTTTTTTGTTGTGAATCTTCTACTTCTTCTCTTTCTTCTTCGTTCTCCTCTCCTCCTCCTCCTCCTCCTTCTTCTTCTTCTTTCTCCTCTTCTTCCAATTCAACATCAGCTCTGTAAAAATCCGAAGCCGGTTTCGTTTGCATTCATTGTCGAATAATAATCTATTTTTGCTTTTGAGTTATGAAAAATTTAATCGCTTTTGTTTCGACCGCTATTAATGCTGGCAATAATTCCAATAAACGATTAGTTTGATGTAGTGAAAAATTCTACTGCCAATAGACTCTGGTCTCTCTCTCTCTCTTTCCCTTCATATATTTCCCCTCCTCTTCTTTGCCTCTCTTTCCTCCACCTCTCCTCATCCTTCTCTACATCCTCTTCTTGGTAATCTCCTCTTTACTTTAGCTCTCTTCCCTTCTTTTTCTCTTGTTCTGCGCCTCCTTTTGTTGGATGGAGGTGGGGCGGGGGAGAGGTTGGAGTAATCTGTCAGTTATATTTGAAGAGAGAGACATTGCGAGGGAGCAATAACAAAAATTGTATACGAGGCATGCTAGAAAAAGATAGGATGATTGAGTGAGGTTCGGTATGATATGAGTGCATGCAGCTGGAAAGAGACGGAGAACGATTAAATTCTGTACAAGATGGAAGAAGAAACTGTAAATTTGTTCCCGTTTATGATGTAGAAGATATGGTAGACAGTTACATAGTATGGAATTGGAGTGAGAGAGGAGTACTTAGTATGGCAGTGGAGTGAGGGAGAAGGAGCTAGTGAGAGGCAGAATGGGAAATTGGTGAATGATTGAAAAGCTGTATTGGCAGAGAACCGCATACTATTTCGTCTATTTATGTGGCCAAGTGTATGTTCCGGCTTTTAAAAACAATGTCGTAATTCGTTCAACAAATATCCGACTACGGTATAGGCTCTGTATATTTGCCGTATATGTGTTCTACGCCATGCTATGTATGATTGTCAAGCGGGGTCAACGAATAGATATATGAATTCCCTCTTTTGTATGGTACACATATAGTGCTGTTTATCGTGTACAATCCTTGCTCTTTTCTTAATTTTCCAACTGATTTGCTTTTTATTATGATTACTGATCCATAAATTGATTATTCTTGAATTATCTATTAAACTTATTTATATTGACAAATTTGAACAGACTGAAATTTCTTCTTGACGTGCGACAAAATTATTGATTGTAGCCTATAATAAATTGCTCACTGGTTGGAACTTGATGTGGATTTCTCTATTGGTGTTTGTTCTCATTCTTAATGGCGAATTCGGGAATTCCTATTTCAACGTTAATTACCAGATCTACTACTTCAGAAAACGTTGACCAATCACGTACGAGCACACTTGTTGCTTAGTACAAGTCCACACCCACAACGTGTTGTCATTGGCCGACGCCATTCCTCTATTAATTTATTCGATTCTCATTCATTTTACTGGTCTTTGAGCGTCTTGATCTTTGAAGTATCAAGTACGACCTTATTTTAACTATACTTCAACTTTTCCGTGAAAATTCTTGCTGTTAATGGCAGTAAATTCATTGATACTTTCCCAAATCACCCCCAAAAAGAACGTTTCTTGAACGAGCGATTTCTAGTTCTCTTTGCAATAACTTATTTATCACATATTCTTGATTGTCAAAAAATTCATTGATATTCTTCCAAACCGCTCACAGCCAACTGTTTTTTGAAAATTTTTTCAATTGTTTGCTTGTCTTTACAAAAACTTTAAAATATCTCATTTCTCATCTCAAAAAATTTCATTGATGGGCTACTCCTTAATTGCTCTTAGTAAGGATGCATTTCGAACGATTTCATGTGCAAGAGTTGAACTTGAGTGTGCATGATCTGAGTTGTATCGCAGCATAGTCGGAGAGTGTGGGTGTGGGAGTGGTGACTTGTGTCCTTGTGTGTGTGTGTGATTGCCTTTGCTTGTGTGGTGATAGTGAGGAGGCAGGGAAGGGTGAAAACGATCGACTACTTCAGGCAAAAGATTTAGAGAGGCAGTGTGCCTCTCACACACACGCTGCAGCCTCAGCCTCAGTGCAGACGACGGCAAGCTAAATATTCCATCAGTATAATTTAAATCAAACGTGAATGCGGTCTGTTGGTTGAATCAGTCTTTCCTCTCCCCCAGCCTGCTTCGACCTCTGCTGGCTGCTACAAACAAATAGTCAGTCGTCTGGTATTCTTGCAATGGGCATTGAAGCCCATGGCTTTTCTTAATCCACGTTCTCTTATTCTGGTGCCAGTCCAGTAGTGACTAGGTAGGCAGAACATACACTACACATACCGAAGAAGGCTTCAAGAGAATTACTACTACTGTTACTGTTTCTTCTCTATCGCTTCTTCTGTACCGCTCATCATTCTTATCTTCCTCCCCCCTCCTCTTCCTCTCATCCACCATTCGTCGAAACATTCCCTCAGCAGCTAAACTGTAATGCATTCATCGAGTTAAGCCTAGAAAGTATATAGAAGTAGAACTTATGTTTTCCACTTTTATAATCTCGGGTTAAGCCTCACGCATCAATGGCTACCGTAGCGAACATGGCCAGCATTTGTTGTTTTTCTGTGAGCAATGATTAAGAAGTGACGTGATTAATCTAGCGGGGGGAGTAAAGTGGGGGAGTGTGGGGGATAGGAATGTTGAGGAGTTGGAACTGGGAGACGGCATGCGATTCCTGTTGGAGGTCATTGCTGCAGCATCCTGCATCAATAATTTTTGTTTTTTGAGACTGTTTTTCATTTGGGCTGATCTTGTTTATTATTTTTTATTGTGGATTGTATCTATTTTGTGTTATCAGTGCTTGCGTACTAGAAAATGTATCAAAGATTAATCACAGAGAACAGATTAGATCTAGAGAGTATCGCTTCTCTATGGATTAATATTCTGAGAAAATTTCGTTAAATAACATTTTGGGCATTGATTTTACCTAGTTTGCGGTGTAGATGATTGTCCAAGGGCGAAAATTACGTTGAATATTTTTGAATAATAATTTTTCGAAATTATAATATTGAAAGAAGACCGTTATATAAAAGTAAAATTTATTTGGAATAATCTGTGGATAGACACAATCGGATAAACTTTAAAAAGGTAAAGCTGATAGCACGAAAGCCAATTTATTTCAACCGCTGTAATATGACATCATTGAACGGAACTCAAAGAGATTTGGTTCTGTCAAATGACGTCATTTATGCATTTCAAATTCAATTGGTTTTCGTTCAAACAGATGTATTTAGTCACAAACATATTCTTGAAGACATACAGTGGATTTATTACGATATTTGGCATACATTGATCAAGTATTGTTTCCGATATTCTGGTATTATTAAATGAGATTATAGTCTAGGGTAGCAGGTTTCTAGATAACATAGTTTCAGAAGGAAATACAATTTCAATTAGGCTAATCATTTTTTATTCTTCCTGAAAAAATCTCACAATAAAGGAACACAGGAAACAAACAATACAGAAACATAGACAACACAGAAATAGTCATTAGTTACAGTACAGATAAAATTATGGAATGTTATGTATTCTGTTATCATAATCATATTGTGCTGGAAAACAACTTCCATATTTGAGTAAAACTTTAATACTTGCGATATTAAAATACTTGTTGATGGACCCATAAAGCCAACCCTAAACACCCTGACCATCTATGAAAGACCAAAGCAATCTATCTGCCGTACGATCTCTCTCATTTTCGCTCCTCGTCACTCGCATGGCACATGTGTGTTCTCCGTCTCACTTCACGAATGCGCGCGTATAAGTCAAACTGCGGACGGATGATGTGTAAAGAGCTTATGCTGTCATTCGTAAATACAGACATATGTTAACACCACATGCAGTTGTGTAACATTACGGCTTTAATAGCCTTTATATTTATTTATAATTTATGGTTCATAAAGTGTGCTGTACAAACCGACCGGAGCGTAACGTAGTCATAAAAGCAAAAGCATCGTTAATAATTCTTTTTCAGGAAATTTTCAACAGGCCCCAATATAACTTACATAATATTGTACACATACTTATATATATAAAATTTTTGTGAGAGTGTGGGGGGGGGGGAGGTTGTAAATTGAAAGCACAGCCACAAGCTATTCAAAAAGCGTGATCCCATTACATTGATATTCTGTTTTACAGTTGGACGTTAATAATCTGTAGATGCAAGAGATCAATATTGTTCTGTAATAATGTACTGTATTGGAGATTCGCAGTTCATAGCACTAAAACATTCCCACGAGTTCATATAGCAATATAAAATACGAGAAACCTATAATAGGCGAAATAGTTTGGAATGGTATCAAGTACGTAACTTTACGGTCAAGGTTATGAGACTGACCCAATGCCATTAGATAAAATTTATCTATTGAAAATATGAATTATACAAAATTTACACTGTGGGATGAGAAGAATCAACAGTCATTCTCCCATAACGGCTTCCAATAATTAAAATGATATTCTCGGCCATGTTGCTCGAAAATCCAAAAGAGCAAAATGATATCATCTAACGAAACCAATGCAACGAGAGCCAATGAAGGAATCTGACGTCAATGTAATGACGTCATTTAATGGTGGTTAAATTTATTTGGATTACGGGCAATTAATTGGCCGTCAGTGTGATACACATTTGAAAAATCATTTTTCCAAGTCATTCTTTTGGCAGGAGATCATTCAATTTCCATGATCAAACTTAGTCAATGCAACAACGTTTCACGCTACAAAACTAGGAATCTTTCTAGTTTTCTTACAAATTATGGAGATGGACATGGATGATGATAAATAATGACAATCTTAATGTAAGCGAAAGTGAAATTCAATTGCTTCCTCACTCGATCTGGTTCAAATTTGAATAGACTGAAGCTGGATAAAGTTACGAAAATTGATTTTGTTGAGCGGCCATATGTATATGAATATATCCATTAAATTAATATGTATTTTTATGTGTATAAATATATAGAATATGTAGATGTGGACTAGGAGAGAGGAGTAGTGGTAATTTTGAAGCGATGGCCGTTGCCAGGGCAGAGGCCGTCCCTTCTCATTGTAATTAATGAATTGGCTTGGTCCTGACGATCAAATTTTGATTGGTTTTCCCCTTATCACCCTTCATATCTTATTCGCCTTGTCCACATAGAACAATTACTGTGGATAGGGGGGAGGGGGGTGCAGGATGGCATGAATGAGCCGGTAGGCCGGGGGTGGGAGGGGGGTTAGTAGACACCGATAGCTTTAATAATAATTAAAAAGCATCGCAGAACGGATAATTTATCGTTTATGGGCGTGGCATTTGAGGTCACATTCACTTGCTCACTGTTTTCGTCTCTCTCCTATTTCTCACTCGCTTTTTCGATTTTGTTCCGATCGAAACAGGGATCCATACATGAGGATCTGAATTTGTTGAGATAAATTTCAGTTAAATGCTGCTCCCATTATATTGATGGTAACATTTGTTCATAAAAGTAACAAATATTCAGGGACTGTTGCACGAATGTAAATTAAATTTAATCTTTGATTACTCACAAGAATTCTCATTGTTGATTGGAGATTGATTGACAGACCCTCTCCTGCAGCTAAGACTAACTCTATCCTTCCATTCTTCCTAAGAATTTCTTCCTTCTCCAGGGATCTGATTTTTTTAGATAGTCTGATTAGTGGTATAAATTACAAAATTTTTGCCCTTATCTTCATCATTATATATTCTCCACAGTGTATCGTTGCCATTTATAATACAGTACAAGAATTTCGAATAAAATGCTGTATTGTGGTGATACTTTCATATTGAATAAGTCAATACAATTCCATGTTGAATATGCTCTAAATATTCCATATTGACTGTCGTTATATCCTTGTAATTTTTACAATGGTAAAATCTCGTGAAAAATGCAGTGATCTGATGATGCTTCCTTATTTATCCTCCTATTCATTTTATTCTTATGATTCTGCTTTTTCTTCTCCCAGCACATACAATAACGGTTACATTCCGCTAAAGGATTTCAAGATCAGAGTTGAGATGTCATAATTTTGCATTTTCTCCAGCACTTTTTTCCCCACCGAATCCATAAAAGTTCATAGAACATAATTCTCGTCTCTCAGCGTGTAATAATTCCCAGAGTACATGGTGAGAAACCTGTAAGGTATTGTGAGAACCCCAATGAGTTTATGGTTGAGGTTAGCTAAGCAGCTGAGATCCGTTATGGGGACTAGCAGTAAATTCGCTATGCAAGGATGCCTATTGCATCTCCAGATGCTTCGAAAATGTTTTTCTGATGCATCATGCGTCTCAAAACATACTTAACGCTTACATCTGCATCCTGCAGATCCCATTCTTATGTAGGAACCGTCATCGAGATTTTTATGAAGGATGGAACCTGGATTAAGATTGATCGATTATTTTTTTTTGCACTGTCTCTGCAATTTAATATCCTACTTCCATGAGGTCTAGATCTTGTGTGGATCCTTTCCAAACTAGGAAATAATGTTGAAGACTTTCGATACATGTTTTTCAGGCAGTAAATTATCTTCAATTTTTCACTCGAAAGCCATAAAACACTAGTACTGACAGTTATTGTACATGAAGACCCTCAAGGTAACATTCGAAGATTATTTTTGTCGGTTTCTTTCTTACAGGTTAGTAGTTGAGAACAAATACATCGGGATATCAGTACTGAAATTTGACGATATATAATGAGGTTGTACCTGTACAGACATAAATAACCAAGGTCAGTATGTTGAACTCGATTTAAAAATGAAAAAGTGCTCTCTATTATGAAAGAAGACGTTGAAGGGTCAAGCAGTACTTTCGTACTTCAATAAACAATAATGATATGAAATCAGAATAGGATGGAAAATGAAATAGAGTGAGGTCATATCAGATAGTGAAATCAACAATTTGGTCTACGGATTAAGTTCATCAATCATCAGTTAATTGAAATGAAAAGCAAAGCACTAGTAGAAGATATTAACAATGTAGTGTACTGTATTTGGTTTATTTTTTTGGAATTGTAGAAGTAGAGTTAGTTGGATATGAGAAAATTCCAGTTTACATTTAAAAATTTAAAACTACCAAAAATTCAACATGGGGTCTTTGGGTTGATTTTTGGGGAATCTTAACAGCGGGATCACTTGGATATGAGATAATTCTAGTTCAGGATTGAAAATTGAACATTCCCAACTAGCAAGACTAGACATAAATTCAATTTAAAAAAAAAACAATTAGTAGCGAAAGAAGTAGTGAACTCATAGAAACTAATCGAACATAAATGAAAAAAAATTTGATATTTGAATAAGCACTGTATTGAAAATGAATATTGTGAATTTACTCAATTTACAGAACCTCATAATCTAGAATGCAACCTTTTTCGAAATTTTAATAATAAACTATATAACTGTTCATTATATGTGTAAATCCTTGAGAGAACTTTCATGCTATTGAAATTGTTTATGATCGACCTCATTCTTATCAACATGATTGGCCAAAAATGGAATATATTAGAGAAATATAAAGAAAAAAATTAGATGAAATAAAATTTGAGGAAATCAACTAATATCTTCTACAATTTGTATTGAGGAACATTTAAATATAATGGAAAGGGCTACACCCAGGAATTTCAATTCATCTAAGGAAGAAGATAAAACGAAACGAGTTGAGTGGAATTATCCAAGAATAAGAAACGCTTGATCATCACGGTTTCCTATATTGGAGCATAATGATGGCTATACACCTATTTCAAAATATAAAACATTTTTCGACTTTCTTTGTCAGGCTGAAACCAGAAAGTCGAAATTAATATTCTAAGCCATTATAAATAAAGAGTTCCAATTTCTGAACGACGATCCTAGATAAGATCATAAAATTTTATAGCAGTGATCATTACAACAGTGTTGTGTGCCGAAACATAGATGAGATCCCTTCAAGTAAGATAGTTTTGTAAATGGAACAACAAAATTAGTTAATACTGAATTGGAAAATAAAGCTGGATCATCTAAATGAACCACCAATGAAAGCAATGAAGACTTTTCAAGTTTGTTCAAGTTACGTCAGTAATAATCGAACATTGGTTGGAAATGTTGTTATTAAAACTTCCAATTTCCTCTGAGTTCTAGCCACGGAAATTAATAAGCAATTTACTAAAATGGATAACCTGACAAAGAACTTGGATGTCTCTGTCCAAAATTGGAATGTTTCAAGCTACCGTACATCACAAGTGAACCAGCTACGGTGCAAGTATACCGACACGGAATAACGGATGCACATTGATAAAATAATGATAGAAAACTGATGATAAGAAGATTCAATAAAAAATCAAGTATTATATTAATAGTTGTCGTTATATAATAATTTTGTGAAATTCATCAACCAATAACAGAATTAAATTTCCTTGAATTTTTTCATTGGTTTGAGAAATCTTCTAACGAAAAAACTCTGAAAATAACTCGCTATTGTGACATTGTCAATCCAATACTTCGCTCATCAGAGCTAGGCCTAAATCCTATTTAAATCTTTTACAACCCAACACCTAAATCTTTTTATCAACAAACTTACAATGGTGCTAAATTGTTCATTTATGTACAGTATAGTACTGGATTCAAGAAGTATCCCAGGGTTACAGGTGTGAGTGGAAGTACAGAATAATGATATGAAAAATAACAGAGATAGAGCAAAAAGTAGAAATTGTCCTAATAAATAAGGTGGTTGTGAAATTATAAACACAGAAACAAAATGAGCAACCATATTAAAGGAATTTCTATAGTGCTGTTCATCCTTAAAGACAACTGGCCAGCTTGGTGCGTTATCCAATTAGAATGCCCGGCAATGTTGTCATATTGTTTGCTGTTCAATCATCTGTGCAAGCATGCGTAAAATTTTTACGCATGTGCACCGAAATTTCAGTCTGATATTACGACTCGAGTTTTAACTTTGATGATTTACAAGTAGAGCACACGATCGGAAATTAAACATATTTTCATCAATATTATAGAAGTGTGCATATTGGCAACGTTGCAGGTGTGTAATTGACTAGCTCGGAACATTGTGAGGAACTATTTCTGTACTCAGATGTCTTCAAGGATGAAAAGCACTATAGTATTTTCAATCATCTTTTCAAGCCGTATATACACTATCTAATTTACCATCAAATGAAATATCCTTAATCGAATATCTAACAGGGTAAGGTACACACACAGTAGGCATGGACTGCTCTCAACACGGCAAACCATCATACGAATGTCCAGAGTGCAGACTACCTAGTCAGCTGATCAATTCAAGGTCATTTCATAGCTTCTATGCTAAAAATTTGATGAAAATTTATCGCGTAAAAACTACTTCAGCAATCCTACAATGCTACCTAGGAAAACTAGTAAACTATCGAACAAAATCAGAAAACCCTAGCATCTCGCCATCGAATCAACACCTAAATAGTATCTAATCCAACCACCACACACACAATACAATCGCTCCAAACCTCATATAATACTAATTGAGCAGCGGGCCACCCGAAGTCCGGCCAAGTCATCAAGAATAATCAACAACACGCAAACAGGCAGCACACAGCATCTCAGATGAAAGGTTTCTGTGTTATTGTTATTTTATAAAGCACACAGAATCACCGATCGGAGGCTGTGGCAAGCGAGTGAGAAGGAAAACAAAAAGAGAGAAAAGAGAGGGAAAGAAAACAGCACTGGATGAGGGTGGGGTAGAGAGAAAGAGAGAGTGAGAGAGTGAGCAAGGGAAAAAGGTCGTGGAAGACAGACTCCTCGAGAGACCCAGAGGACCAGGCCACGGCAGAATGCAAATGATGGGGTCTGTATATTTGCATGAACACGGTTCTAATTAACGGCCAACAGTCTTGGACCAGCCAACATATTGCACGGCAGTCGCCGCACTCTTAATTGACGTTCACAAAGTTGTGCTCGAACCCCCCACCCCCCATCCCCCCCAAAAGGGGCACCTAAACACCCTCCCAACATCCCTTTCCAGCAACTAGACACTGTGCAATTCATTAACATACCAACTAACCGATGTTGTCGCGCTAGGCTGGTGGTTCATACCTCAACCACGACTCCGACTCTGCTGCAGCTGCCCTTGTCTGTCAACTGCCACACGAAACATTCCACAGCCACCGGAAAGCTGAATGGAAACGCCCTCATTCAATTCCGAAAACTAGGAAAATTGCTCGATGCTTAGTGATAATACTACAGTCTGATATGAGATGCTGGGCTGAGAATCCTTTCACAAAATTGAAAACACTAAAATAAATCGAATAATACTGTATTCTATTGAAGAGAATATTAACTGTAATAACTGTATTCATCGCTATTTTCAGATCAAGGGAAATTACTCGAGGATTCAGTGAAAATACTATAGTGTGGTGTGAGTTGCTACGCTGAGAATCCATTTCTCAGAAATGAAACCAATGATATGAATAGAATAATAAATCGAGTTCAAATAGATTAAATTGGATAGATTAAAATAAATGAATTGAGCAGAATGCCCATATCAAGGGAAACTTTTCGAGGGCATTTCAGTGGAGCTACAACTGTAGTGTGGTATGAGATGCTGGGCTCAAAGTTCATTTCTCACTATTGAAACCAATAAAATAATGGATTAATTTTATCCAAATTCCATTTTGTTGGTTAGTATTCGAACCTGTTTACTCATTGAATCAAGGTAATTCTTATAGAGACGCTAATTTGAATAAAGTTTATTTTTCGACGCTGATAACCTCAGGATTCCTCAAGGCTTGTGCGTAGATAATCAGAGAGGTAATGGTGAATTTTTTTGTTTGTCAATGTCTCAACAGCCCAATTGGGCTTAGGCCTACCAGCTGGTTTCCAGTTTTACATCCATTTGACTCAATGGTGAAGGTAATGAGAGATGGATTTTACGATTTTTTGAGCAGCCATTTGACGAGTCCTTCGAAACACAGCAGTGACGCGAAAAAATAATTTGTAGTAAAATAGGTTAGAACCAGGACCTTTGGCTTATACTAGCGAACAAATTTGACTACGGTGACTCCAAATGCAGCATCATCTCACTCACTTATTTTCTTAGTATTGCTCTTATCGAATAATAGTAATAATCATCATGTTCATTTACTACAACTGAATTGCACAGACCAATGTTGAAATAAGTTAGATAATCTCATTTGATCGCCCTTTTTTCTCACTTTTGAGGGGTGAAATGCATGTCTTCACCCCTACCAGCATTAGTAATTTACAGACATCTGTTTATACACCTGCTAAGGGTTGTTTTTTCAACCCTCTTGTCCACTGTTTATATTGAGCAGCCCCCTAATATTTCAAAAATCGAGTCAATTAGATCCCAAGGAAAGATGACATGCAATCTTACAGGGTGATGCATACCTTCGTTCTCCAAACTATAATCATCTTCAGGACGAGTTGGGCCCTGTTGAAAACTTTATTCTATTAACATGGCTAGCAAGCACAATTTGTTTCCTTCTTCTTTTTTCTCTCCCTCTAATTCATAATTTTCTTCCTCATGTCTCTTCACTTCCGATCACCTTACCTTGTCTTCCTTTCAACCATCCATTACTTTCAATTCTTTTATAATTTTCAAGACTTGACTAAAAAATAAAATTGCTAATTTTACTTTTAGATGTAATATAGCTAATTTTTAAACGAGTTATAGAAGTTACATGAATTTATGAAATCAATGAATAGCTCAATTATTGTACTGAAGATGTTTACGCTTCTACTCCAACTCATTTCCTATCAATTAGAAATTTAAATAGTGGATTCTCATTCCAATCCTCCCAATATTGGATTAGTGAAAATAGAGAATTTTCTCCTCCCAATTTTCCAAATTATACGATTCAACTATATATTCCTATTGTATTATGTTGAGTTGAATGACACATTTCGTTTCTTATCTCACCTTCCGTTAGATGTTTTATTACCTAAACCTTTGTATTCTGTAATATCTATTGTATCATCTTGGAGATTTCTAAAAAAGAGACGTTCATCAATCAAATTTGACAGTGAACTCATACAAACAATAATTTTTTCTCTCATTTTCACCCACTCCTATTCCTTACTCTTAAACAACACCACAGTAATTAAAGTACTAGTAGAAAAAGCTCAAATATTGATCACCAATGACAAATTTTATCTACTAGCCACTAGTCTATTTGAGCTCAAGGTACCGCAGTTATAAGTGCCTATTAATAATTTATTTTATGTTCGTCTATTAGCTGTTCTACTGAGTGTTCTCCAATTGCAATCACTCTGTACAGGAAATTGTAGGAGCATACACCCAATTGCAAGTGATTGGTGAATGAGTGCAGTGATTGGGGTCGCAGGTTGAACCGTGTTTAGGTTAGACTATTGACGGTCAGATAGTCCGTGGTGCGTGACAAAGGGACGGGCTGAAAAAAGTGTTGCGGCGTTTAGTTGAGACTTTTAAGCCATGCTAAGTCGGACTTCGTCTATTAACGTGCACTCACTTAGCAGTTGAATGCTTGCGACAATCTTTTTCATTTGCCAAGTACTAATTATTATTGCCGTGCATGGCTGATTTCCTTCCATGTAACAGCTCAGACAAGAAAAGTACCCCTTCTCCCTTCACAACCCTCCTCCCCCTCCTCCTCAACCATTACTTGCCAAATGCCAAATGTCTTTGTCCAGTGTTAACTCTCCAACAGCCTATTTCATTGACTACGTGACCCAATGGTTACTTGTGAGTGCCAAGGCAAAGTGCAACATCGAAGCCCATACGTTACGTGGTTTTAATTATTCTCTCAATTTTGTTGAAGCAGGTTGATCAAGTGCCTTGAATTGTAATTATCAGTAATTGCGATGGTGGACTGAGTAGGTTGGGTATTAGTAAATCGTTTATAGATGAGAAAAATGAGAAAGAAATGAAAAATTGTAATTGTTATTAGTGTAATAATAAAATAAGCTTTATGTAGGTTTTCGTTCACCTATCAGGGTTTTTTTGGAACTGATTGACTAGACTATCTGGTTTTTCAAAGTATAACTTTTCTATTCTTCAATGGTCTATTAAGTTATTGGTATCAAATTCTAGTTCTCTGACAAAAATTACTCCTTCTATAGTTTTGAAAAATGAACATTTCTGACAAAAATCAATTGATTAACTGCACGTCTCAATTTATCCAACAAGAGTTGAATGGAGTTGATTGATTCAATGCACTGTTTTCATGCCTATAGGTGTTTTTCCTTATTGAAAGTGAATTGTCCAGTTGGCACAATGCTTTCCGTTTTGTTGTTGTTGTCCAGGAAGCACGGAATTATTATCTATGATGCAGTGAGCAGGAGGTAGCTGCAAAGCTGCAACTTGATTGGCTGTCGACCACTGAGCCACGCACCTGCGCGTGTGGACGACTGAAATTGAAATTTGAAATGCCATTTTTAGTGTGTCTAATGAGCTCGGAAGCTTCCAGCCGACCGGGATTATCCCTCTTCAAATTCCTATGATTAGGTGTAATGATCTTTTATAGCCTTGGCTGTATCTGTAATGCAGATTCGTTTTGTGAAATTAAAATTGGTTCTATAAGTGTGTTGCAAAACGAGCAGACCTTGTGTTTTGCACTTTATTACAGTTCAAAGCAAATTGTAAAGGGCTTTAACGATGCTCTCACTGCACTAAGTGAGATTGCATCCAACGCCAATAGCTGAATAATTTTTCCACGTCTTGCACTTGCACTTCCTCACTCACGACTTGTGGGAGTAACACTTTTCGCCACAACCCCGCCAATTCAACCTGACATTAAAGTGTGACGTAAATCAATATCAAACTGCTTCCACACCTAATTCTTCTCTATTCGTTCAACTGTCGAAACCATGTTGTCGCAATGTTTTAGAGAAATGAAACATGAAAATTACAAACACTCAAATCAAATGCGTGAAATTTGATGTTGTATTCAAACACAAAGTTTGTATATAGAACACAGCCCTTCCAAACAATGAAAAAAAGTAAATACAAAAACCTGTTAATATTTATAAAATCTTTAAAAATTTTAAAATAATTAAGTTTTATTTTGATGCACGACGTTTTTCAAGCCACCAAATTTGATTGATTTCCCGTATTTTGCTTCAGAAGATGCAAATGTACATGTTTGAAGTTTGAAATTCCACTGAATTTTGCAGTTTCAATCATAAACCTTCAATTATGTTCATTGTTCAAGTTAGCAATCTCAACACTAAAGTTCATTGTTCAATTTTGTTCGTTGGTTTCCAGCTCCAATCCTTAAACCTAAATTTGGTACGTTGTTAAATACATTATGAGTGATTTTCGACTTGACAAATTTTCCCAAAAATATGATCCAACACTTAAATGCTTTAATTAAGAACAAATACTCTACCAAAACTGTTTCACGTGGGTACAAAGAATTACACTATAATTCAATTCTATTCTCGGTAAGCAAATAAACCATTGAAGGCTAGATTGTGTAAATGTCTGCTCTCAAGGTCTGTGTTGCGGAGCAGGGTGGGGCGGGGGATTTCAAGGGGTGGATGTGGATAATTAGAATGGAGAGAGTTGGGAGACAAAACTTAATTACGTCGGGAATCGTGTTCGCCTGCAACCCGACTGCATCTCGATGCTGCGATATCTGCTTCAAATGATCTTTGTCCTCTCTGCTGCATTCGGCAAATGAATTCCTGCATGCTTTTCTTTTCGCTCTCGCGCGGTCCTTGTCGATATCTGCTATCTTTTTCTTTTGTACCCCAATCACCAGTCACAACTCTACGTACTTCTGTGTTGTTCTCACCCACATCTCTCCAACTCTCTCTCTCTCTCTCTCGCTCTCTCTCTGTGATCAGAGCAACCGTCTCCCGATCTGCTCTACATATACGGTGTGCAATTCCTCATACCGATAACAATCTAACCGACAAAATGTAACTCTAACCAAACAAGAGAGTATCGTGGGCCCGATTTGCATATTGCTGCGCTCAATTATTATCTTGGGGCGAAAAAATTCTTGTCACTGAAAGAGCGCAGCTCTAGGACAAGTGTATGGAGTGCGGGGAGTATTTGCAAATTAATTGGGTGGAAAGGATTTTTTCAATGCATTGTTAATCAATGTGAAAACTAATCAAGTTACTAGGTTCCTCAATAGTTAGACAATTGGAACCTACTCTGGTACATAACTGGCTATAGTGGTCATTTTCCAAAAAAAAAAATACACATAATCACATTCTGGACATTTTCTTCTGCCACCAATTTCTATTAATGAAAGTAAATATTTGTAAATTTGTTCCAGTTTTTAGAAAATAGATTATAATAATTTATTGTCTGAAGACTGAAGACTTTATTAGAATTATTTATATAGATTTATATAGCATTATTGATTAAGAATTCCGTTCAATAAATTATTATGATTTTAAAAAAAAGCAATTGAATATTTGCAATATCCCATCTCCTTCTAAAATAGATTATTTGTTCATTATTATTCATTCGCATTAGTTATATTACAAGGAATTTTTGTGAGAATTGCGATTGGATTAAATTTTGCATCCATCTTCTTGGCATTGCATCTTGGATTAAACTTCTAGAAAAAAGTTGCATTTACATTAGGAAGTAATGTACACGAGAGAGATAGAGAATGGTTGAATGGAAACAACGCGAGTGAACAGAGATTCAACATTTTTGAGGCGGCGTTCAGTGAGCAGATATAATGATAATGATGATAACCACGGTAATGATGAGCATGGATTGTCGAGCATTGCGCATGCGCAGTTGATGGGTGGGGGGGGAGCTGTGATGATGAGTAGGAGGAAGTATATAATAATAATTAGCGATCATTGTTGGTGTGGGGAGAGAGTGGGGGGGCCCCCTGTGTATGCAGGCAGAAGTGCGCTAATTGTGTTTGGGCCGCTAAATGGCATTATAATGACCGCAGGCCCCGCCTCGGAGGCCATAGTCGCCATCTTGGATCGACGGCCGACGCCCTATCAGACGCCCTGGCGACGCCAACTGCATCTTCTTCAGGAGAAGGGCAATTTGTCAGTGCGGGCGAGAGAGAAAAAGATTGAGAGAGTGTGAAGGAAGGAAGAGTAAGTAAGCTTGTGTGTGAGAGAGAGAGAGTCATACAACATGTCCGTCTAGGATGACCAAACCGGAGACGGAAGCCGAGCAATGAAAATCACGTTTATTTCCCTCCCCTCCCCTCCCCTTCCTCATCAACTGCTGTCATTTCTCTACATACATTTCTGTCTTTTTTGTATAATTTTGTTTTCAAGTTCTAAAAATATTTTCTGTTCCATCTTCTCTAATCATCAATGAGCTTTTGATTTTATATTGTGTTTTAATAGTCTAATAAAATAGTTGTAACTATATTCCTTATTTTTCTGTAACCTGTTTATATATTTTCTGTACCCCGCCGATACAAGATTGTGAAGTTTTCAGATATTTCTTTGTGTTCACTTGATGAGTATTGAGCTTGAAGTTTTTGCTTTGCTTTCAACAATTCTTTTCTATTTTTTCCTGTGAAATAAATTTATTATCTCTTTGCGTTGTGAATGAGGTTTTTCATAATACTTTGTGTGAAATGGAGGAGGTGTTACTGCCAGTTAATAATGTGGATAGTCAACGATGAGATATCCTGAAATTTTATATTCATTTTTCAAGCACTGTTTCTTCAATTTGAATAATCTAATTTCAATATCCAAATCAATATTCATCTCTGTTCAAATATTGTAAGAAATGTAATTCTAATTTCCTGTTATTCTCATTTCCAGGTGAGTTTCTGAATACAGTGATTGAATTCCGTTTCAAGTGGTAAGACACCTCCATATAATAATGCTATTCATTCTATTCTTCCACCTTGAAAACTTACATGAAATCTCTGAGTTTCATTGAAAAACGGTATTTCATCTCATGAAATCTTACAAGAGCAGTGCCCCCTTATATTAGGGAAGCTCCGCTCTCAATCAGTTCTGGTTTCTTCGTGAATTTCTGCTCTATCAATCTTCCATGTAACCGTATTCAAGAATTTTGCCGTATTCACTTTCCTCAACATAATAGCTAAATTTCTGTGTATTTGTTTATAAATTGAATTCTTTCGATCAATTCAACCTTTATCTTAGGAATTGTCAGTGTATTAATTTACAATTTCATGTGTATTTTTCGATAAATTTCAAATTTTCTGGCCGGCCAAAGACAGTGAGTCACCAAGCATTCTCATAGAATTCGCCGCTAACCTTTGGAATGTTTTCTTGCATTTGTTTTATTTGAGGTCGACTATTCGCTGTTTGTGTTTATAAAGCCGTTGGTTCATTCCTCGGCTGGATGTCAGTTGTTCGTCCATATTGTATGCCGTCGTGTATATCTGTAGATGCAATCACACACGTGCAATCTATAGAGCGAGCTGCCAGGTTGCCGGGGCAATTAATCATGTAGGAATCCGCGTTTGACGTTGGCGTTGTCCGACTATCATTCTTCGCCTGTTATCGTTCAGCCTCGGTCTCGTTCTCATGAGTCAAGCGTTTCGAAATTGAAAATTGATAGTGAACCTTCCACTAAGTGCTAATTTAGCTATTGGGTAATGCTGCTAGCTGCGCGTCTCTTGCTAACAAGGCTCCCCCCCTCCTATCGTGTAATGCATCTCTCGCAATAAAAAAGATGGAAATATTGATTGCGGGGTGGAAATCCTTGATGAATGAAGTATAGTTTTGCTTGCAGTTCTCACATGAAAAAAGACAAACATCGATACGACTGTCTCTGTCAAACAAGAGACAGTATACCTAATCTATGACTGTACAATAATTGTACATAGTGTAGTACTGTATAGTGAAAATCCTTCTGTATAATACACATTTTATTTGAATAATTAGAAAGAAATTTTCTGGACTGGAGCCATTAGGATGATCCCAACTCTGAATGTTTCGGCGTATTAACTGATAATGAATTGCAACTCAATGTGAAGTATCATAATCAAGGAATTAATGTTAATTTTTTAATAATCTGGCAAAATAATGTCAGTTTAGGTGGTTTAATTAAATGCAATTTGATTTCAAAATCGGCTGTGACTTTAAAATAATTGAACTTGAGTTCTTGATGTTGATATAATACGAAAATAATGCAGGTGAGAGTATATCTAAATGATATTTAGATAAATTATTAGAGAGTAATTTAATTATTCTCTATTTCATAAAGGTTATCGAATACTTTGATCAAGCTTTTCAAAACATGAAAAGTCATACAGACTTAACATCTGCTAGGCATGTACAGCATTAATTTTTTATTTTAATGTATTATAGTATTCAGTGTTCCCTTGACAATGATTCTAATAATTTTTAAAGCCAATTTGTTTCAACAATTGCATTAAATTCATAACTAGGTGTCCTCAGTGCTCTGCAGCACTCGTAAAAATGATTTACAAATGTGTCTCAAGGCTTGTTCATGCTTGGGCATGAATGAATGGGTTTGTGCAGTCTCTTTACGACGAGAGTCTTCTAGTTCTTGGAAGGTACTTACCAACTTACTTCGACCACAACTGACAAAGACGCTGCGGTGATGTTAGTTGTGACATGTTTTGTGCAATGAAGTCAGTATTGTGAACTGAAGATGTACTAACACCATTTTAACAATTTATTTTACGCTTGTGGTTTGGTCGATGACAAAGTAAGGGCATGCAGGTTTAAATGCATCGAGTTTACTGCATAACCTCAAGTTGTAAGCTTATTAGTGTGTGAATAAGTTCATTATGGTTTTCGAAGAAGACCTTTGAAATGATTTTATGTCAGCCATATAACTCATAAATAGACTTTATTTTTAGATGGATATAATAGATTTTCGAGAATTGGTCGCCTGTTAGAAAGAAAGGTATTGCTAATATTTTCCTTTAATTATAATTTTTAATTTTCTGAAAAAAGGATTGTAGTTGAAGATTCATGGCTAGTTGCATGAAAATCCAATTGAAGCAGGATGACGCCTCGTTACGAAGCTCCAAAGGAATCTCGTTACACGGGTACACATGATACTTCATCTCAAATTAAATTCAATTGGAGTTATTAAATTCAATTAAATTTTCAATTAGATTCAATTAAATTTTCAATTAGATTCAATTGAATTTTCAATTAGATTCAATTTTTATTTCGGTTAAATTCAATTAGATTTTCGTGCAACTAGCCGTGAGAATTTGAAGAGTTAAAATAAACTTTTATTTGAATAATTAAAGAGAAACTGCCCCAGGACTGGAGCCATTAGGATGATCAACTCTGAATGTTTCGGCGTATTGCCTGAAAACTGATAAAATTTTCATAAATTATCGCTAATCGACGGAACCAATACAGTGTAATTCTATCTTTGTCAAATAATGTCATTTTAGGTGGTTTAATTTGATTGGCTTTTGTGAAATCGGCTGTACGACTTTAATAATAATTGTACTTTGAGTTCTTGTTGTTGATTACATACTCAACTTACAATTGCGGAAAATGTCATGAATTCAGTTTATCACCTATAAATGTCACATTAATGACGCTCATGTACTCTTGTATTTGATCAATACAATATATGACTTGATCATATGTCGTCTTGTCTTGTTCTTTAATGTCCTTTCACCTATTTTCGTCAGGTAATGTACATTTGATTGATCAAAGTCTCATTACTTTGTCTACTTGATTGTACGTTAAGTGATTGATCGTTAAGATTGTGGATGAAGAATCTATAGCTTTGGCTTATTTGTAGAAATCTTATTGATGTTGTGGAACAAGTTAATGAAATTATCACTGGTGTACTCAGAAATTGTACGTGCTGAAAATAATAAAACAGTGGAATTGACAATATCTTTTAGTGTTCTATTTTTATAGCTTTGGATTGATTCACAATTCCACCAAATAATATTGAGTTTTTCTCAGTTTTGTCGAATTCAATAACAAACCATTACATTATACGAATCAATCAGGCTAATAGAAGTTGGAACAAAATGAGTAATGGCACGGCAGTGACCTTTCATTCTCACTCTGTCTGTCTCTCTCTCGCTCTCGCTCTCTATTCCAGTTTCGATTCCCATCACAGACCGCTAGTTTATTGACAAATCCCATCGGACAAATAATAATTCGATTCCTATCACACACCACATACTGCAGCATCCATTATTGGTGGCAGATAAGATGCCCTCCTTCCTTCCTTCAACAGTCAGCCGGTTCGGTTGGGCTGGGGAAAAAATAATACTAATAATGTTTTGACAGATAATTTCAAGTTGGCTGCTGCAACTGGTGGCCCGGTCTCCACCTCCCCCCCCCCAGGGGTGTCAGGAGGGTATGTGTTGGGGGGGGGGTGAGGTTGATGATGAGAGGAGAGACACACACACACACATCAGTCGCGGGCGGTAATAACAGAGAAGGATGCTAACGCCACTCGCCCGGACCATTCCGATGGATGGTAGCTGCAGCTCTAGTCTACTCTCAGCTACGTAATTACTCTTTGGAGAGATACAAAGCTCTGGCTGGCTCTTCCTGTTGCTCAGCTATAGCACTGGATGGAGAAAAGACTCCTGGAGAAAGAATATTCCATTAGTGGAATTGTCCATCGAAATACACACCCGACCGACCCGACTCGGGGACGTATCTTCTTCTATTTCTTATATTATTTTTACTCTTAATCTTTTTCTTCGTCGTCGTCGTCTTCTTCTTCTTCTTCTTCTTCTTCTTCTTCTTCTTCTTTCTTCTTCTTCTTCTTTTCTTTCTTCTTCCTTCTTTTCTTCTTCCCTCCTGCTTTTTATCCTCCTTCTTATTGTTCTCCAGTCGTCTTCCTCTTCTCTTTCCTCCTCCTCTTCTTCTTCTCCTTCTTCTTTTCTTCTTCTTCTTCTCTTTCTCCTACATTCCTCTAACTTTTCCCCCTTCTTCTTCTTATTGGGGTTTCTCCTTCTCCTCCTGCTCTTTATCCTTCTACTTCTTGTTCTACAGTCGTCTTCCTCTTCTCTATCCTCCTCCTCCTCCTCTTCTTCTTTTCTTCTCTTCTTCTTCTCCGTCTCTTTCTCCTACTTTTCTCTCACTTTTTCCTTCTTCTTATTGGGGTTTCTCCTTCTCCTCCTGCTTTTTATCCTTCTGCTTCTTATTCTCCAGTTCTTAGTCCTCCTCTTCTCTATCCTCCTCCTCTTCTTCTTCTTCTTCATCTTCGTTGTCCGACTGACTAGTGACTGATAATGACTTATTAATGATCATCGTTCTCTGGCGGTCCTACTTTTAACGATGAGCACTGCGATATGACGGCTGTCTCTCCAAAGTAGTAGAGTTTGATGGAGAAGAAAATGAAGGAGATGATGAACAAGAGTAGAAAGAAAAATGGGAAATGTAAGGGAAATCGTGAGGAGATAGAAGTGGAAGTTAAATGCTGGAAAAGGAACAGGCAGAGGAAAAAGAGGAAGAAAAGTGAAGGACAAGGAAAGAAAGACTAGAAGAATAAGACGAGGGAAAAAGATGAAAAAGAAGGAGAAGGAACAAGGAAAGGAAGAAAGTAGTGCAGATGGGAAGAAAGTAAACAAGAAGGAAAGAATACAAATAGCATCATTGGAGGAAAAAGGAAAGTTTGAAAGAAAGGTGAGGTGAAATATGAAGATGGAAAGGACAATGTTGGGCAAAATTTAGAGGAGTATGAGTAGATAATTGGAGGAAAAAAGGAGCAGTAAAGCAGGAGAATAAGTGAAGGAGGATAGAGATGAAATGGTTAAGGAAGTAAAAGAGGAGCTGTTGTTGAGGAGGTAGAAGAAGAAGTTGAAATAGGATGAGATAGGATGAGATAGAAAACAGTAAGCCACTCAAGCTCCTTTCCCACCTCGTCTCCTTCTTCTTCCTCCTCCTCCTGCTCCTTCTATGCCATCTTCTCCACTCCTGAGAATATTTTCAGGAGGTATCTCTCACTTTTGTGCCGCTAAGTTACCTTACATTTAAACATCCAATTGATTACTAGGGAAGAAAGAGTACAACAAGACCAAAAAAATAATTATGTTATTCTGATACAGTTTAGTTTAAAGGATCAAAGCCTCTGAGATAAGATAAATTGGAAAAATTGGATGCTTACATTCACAATCCACCATACTATTTTCTATACTGTACTACAGTTTATACCTCACAATCCTCAATCTGCTAGTGATGAGTGAGGAGTAAGTTTTCATACAAGTCTCATCAATGCGCGAGATGATGATTCATCGACGGGTCACAATGAAAGTTCTCGCAATTACCACCACCAACACTTTCTTCATCTTCTTCTTCTCCTCCTTTTTTCTCTCTTCTTCTTCTTCTTTCCCTGTCTTGCTTTTCTTCTTCCTCTTTCTTCTACTCAGGCCGAGTTGTTGGTTTTTTCAGAGGGTTCAATGCTAAGTCATTGCCAACTTGGACAGTCATTCTTTTCCTCTGTGGCCGGCCAGTGCAGTCAAATATAAAGGGCTTTCCTATCCCACAGTTGCTCTATTCGCAGCATCCCAGCTTCTAGCTTGAATTTCGAACTCCTCTTTCCCCCTCCCTCCATTATCTATTAGTGCTGTAATTCAATTTGCGCTTTCTCTCTCTCTCTCTCTTTTCTCCGGGTTCACTCATCTCTCATTGAAATAGGCGACCGATCATTAGCAATAGACTTTTTGTGAGTGTGCTATTTGGTACACCGGCATTTATACACCACCTGATATTAACGCCGTTATCACTTAGCTATTGTTTAGTTATACATTTCAGGTGTACTGTTCTATCCTGAGCAATGATTAGTGGCTCTCATAACTGTATGTCTTTTGTTTGAAAGGTGAAAATAGTGTTGGCGAAAAGTAGGTCGAGTAGGATCTAGAAGGATAGTTGGATCAATAATGATTTATTGTTTAAAACATGGACTGAACATGTTGTAGTATATTCCATGAACTAAGCTTGTCTTTGTTACAGTGGAACCGATTCCATACAAGCTGTAGTATATAAAGGTCATGCTTCACAAGAATCGAAGAGTATGGGCAAGTGTTTCAGTGAAATTGTAGGAGGAATATACCGCTAAATTTTCAATTACTATACTATTATTTCTTTCGAGATTTAATTTTCATTTAGGCCTACAATTCGGATGCATATTCAAAATTCGCCTTCAACCTATTGACATAATAGAACGATGAATATTGCTGGAATAAATATTGGAATGGGGCATGATGAGTGAATTATAAACAAGAAATGGGAAAGGGATGGAGGATAAAGGATATGGGGAGGATGTAGAGGAAAACGAGATGGTTCTTCTCTACTGTTTGGCATTTGATTCATTCTTATTCAAATCTAATTATTGGGGAAAAAATTGCCAATTTATTGGTTTGATTCCAAATTGTTATTGTTGTATTCTTTCTCGAGTATTCTATTTGAAGTATAAATCACGTTTCGAAGAGAGAATGATAAAAACTCCTTTGGTCCTTCCTAAAAATATTCTTCATGTTTCAACTGAATATGTGTTTTCTCGTGTCCTCTATTCTTTATTAGTGGCGAAGCGTGGTATACTTATTTGGTCATCGCTGGGTATATTTCCTATAGGAAATATAAATGAGAAACAGTGGGATAGAGGATAAAGATTCTTTATTCCCTCTATCCCCATCGTTTCTCATTTCTTGTTTCTATGTTTATCATTCACTCATCATGCATCATTCCAATATTTATTACTCTCTTTCTCTCTCTCTGTGATAATATTGATGAATGGAAGGATATTAGTGAATGAATATTTCTTTTAATGAAAAAAACTTTATCAAATATGAACTATTGTTATTCATGCTAGTAATTTTTTCGATATCATTGCAAAAATTCATTTTAAAGCTCGTTTGCTGCAACAGGCGAGAAATTCATGCGTGTACTTTTTCAAATAATATTCACACATACGTAGAGTGGTTGTGCATTACAATGAGGCTGCACGATCACGATCCTGGAACATTTCCTCGTGTAATTTGTATCTGAAATTAGCCTGTTATCAACCGAGCAACCCAATTGATTCCATTCTGCAACAAAAAGCGAGGAGAAAAAATCGAGTTGCGATACTTTGAAGCGTCGTCATTACGTCTGAGAACGTGGAATGTTTGGTGCAACAAAGTGTGTGCTCTGGTCATTCAAGTGCCTCCTAGATGCTGCGACTTGCACAAGTTATCCTACAATTATTGGAGGCATTCCAAATCCGCACGTCGTAAAGACAATATTAAACCACCGACAGTACTAGCTGGATATTTTGCCTCAATACTCCTTGATGCTTCCATGTCAGTTTGCTTCTCTCTTACTCTCTCTCTCTCACACACTCACTCTCTCTCTCTCTCTGTCTCACAGACTCCACAGAATTTACGACTAGATCCTGTTCTTGCGCTGAAAAATTGTTATTAAATCCATACATTTTGCGCATTTCTTGACAAAAGTGACGCTGAAAACATCGTACATTGTGCCGTAAAACTAAGAGTTTATTATGAAAGATAACTTCCTATCACATAGTGTGCTGCTGGATATTCAGTTGTGATGGAGAGGGTTTGCAGATCGAAATTGAGTAAAGTCTAAATTATTGTAATTAATCGATGTACCATAGTATCTGAATACAGTTAGGAGTCTTGTGGTAATGCGATTCCATACGGGAATATGGGCGTCCTTTTCTGTTTGTGTTTCAATAGCAATTGAATAATATTGCAATATCTTATTATTCCTTCCATAATTTACTCAACATAGACTTTAAAAAAAAACAGTTTGATAATAAATTTGAATATTTTACAAATGTTTTCAAATGTGTAGAAATGTTTCGAAGCAGCCACTTAATTTCATCATTTTTATCATTACTTTTATCATTTTTAGCTTACTTTTATCATTTTTCCCTAGTCTGTTTCAAACATGTATTTTCTTTTCAATATTGGTGAACTTGCGATTGGTATGTAATAGCCTTTTGGCTTTTGGCAATAGCATGGTGTACAGTAAAGTCTTACTATTGGAATACAATGCAAAGATGACAAGCTTGACAAGTAATTGTGTACTTTTAAAGTCAGATCCTGAATTAAAACTTGTGTTTTTATCTATTGCGATTACTGCTCAGAAAGTGTAGGCGTGAATGTCAGTTATTATCGAGAACATTCATCAACGAAAAATTGTGATAAGTATTAAAAATAGTGTATAAATCAACTGGAACTGATCTCATTAAATCCACGTGTTGTTGAAATAATAAGGCTATGAGTCATGTGAATATGATTATTAATAAGTTTACGCCAAAGACCTTCCATCATGAGTAACTGAAAGTGTTTTATTTAGAGGCGTAATGAAAGGTTGATTGATACCCTGCTGTGCAATATAACATTGCAAGTTATGATATAGTTATTTATATTCTAACTCTTATTTAAAGTCCAGTCATCTATCAAATCCACATTAAACTAGGCTAGACTTGAAACAATTCAGTTTCTATTCATTTACATATTTCAGAAAATTTATTCATTTAATATTTATATGTTACATGTTAATACAGTTCATAGTATTTTGCTTTTCATCACTCCTTATTGATTCATAAATACTGTAAAACAAAACTTTCTCTTTTCTTTCGCGCCATTCCAATTTTAATATATTTTTATAATTCATTGGCCTGTTGTTTTTTCTATTCTCATTATTAGTCAGTGTTATTTCAGCAGAATTGTTGGTAATTTGATCGTTCTTTGGTCTCCCATTAAGTTTAAATACAAAATTGGATAATCTATCATGCCTAATTTTTAATGAAAAGATTGATTGGTGAGCATTAATTATTGATGATTGACTCAATTAGAGTGGCTTAATTCCAAGAGAAATGTTGTTTGTTATTTCTTCTCCCCCTAATCTAGGTTAACTCCACTGTCTTCCACTTGTTTTACTTGTTTAGTTTTTCCTCAAGATATTCTTCCTTAGTTCTTACTTCATTTATGATCCTTATTGCGACATTTGCACCAGTCTACTTATTTTTGTACTTGATTACTGTGCTCTCACATACCATTTTCCTGAAAGAATACTTTCTCTTTTTCATTAAACTTATATATTTTTGTTCTCGTTCTTCCTCATTTTTTCATATCTCATAAGTAATAAACATTCCATTCCAAGGCTATTTTCACTCATTGCGTTTTTGTGTTTTCACATCTTCCTCTTCTTTCCACCATGAATCAATTCCAATTCCCAATCTTGGTGTTTTCCTCAATCTCCTTTTTTTTTGTATGAATCGATTATAATCCTCATCATCGTCATCTTTTTACACTTTCCAACATTATCCTAGTGAGATCATCGTTATTTTTCCTCATACAATTTCTTTATTCCTTCTGATCCTACCCAATGCACCCACCCACTCAACAATCTTCGGCAGAAATTCTTCTCCCTTAAGAGAAACAGCTGCTGGGTATTGCAAGAGATTCAAATTGAAACGATTAACTGAGCGAACTTGGCTTGAGATGAAACCATAATATTCAGTTCTGTTGCTGGAAAATAGGAGCTGGACACCCAATTTTGGCGAGTGCAATTTCTGTATCAGTACCTACACAATTTTCGTTGCGTGTGTGTGAGTGCGCTTGCGCAAAGGAGGCATTGCAAGAAGACAACAGCACTTAATAAATAGCTTACAATATACAAGTAGTGGTCATCATGATTGTAGTCATATCAGTAGGCCTAGCCTAAACCAGTGCTCGCGGTCGGACCTGTATTATGAGCGCGTATGTGTGCGATGTTTTGCAACACAGTCACGTTCTACTAGTTTAATCAGAGTTAAGTCCTGAAGAGTTTAATCAATACGAAGGTATCTGTGCGACTAATAACACAGCTTTAATATCTCGGCACAGTGTTCCGATTTAATGGGACACGTTCCTGTGATAGAGACAAGAAAAACGAAGATGGAGAAGGAGAAGAGGAAGAAGAAATAGCAGTGCTCGATGATTTTCGGACAAACGGATGCCAGGGCATCATCGCGATATTCGCCGCTTTTAATAAGAATAATAATAATGATAAAAATAGGAATATAAGAATTCGAACGCACTTGGGACGTGACTTAATTTCGACCTGTTTAAAATAATTCCGAACCGTTTATAGTCGACTGCTATCGACTATCGTTATTGCGGACCCGTTTCGATAGGGTACCAGTATACCCCCCCCTTGTGAGGTTGAGGAGGGGGATCGCTAAAATAATGAAAATTCCCCAGCTGCTGTGCTGTGAGATAGGGTTGAGTGATCCCAATCCAGGATCCACCCTTGATCAATAATCTCGACTGGTTCTAGTTCCTCTCAACCAGATCTTCCCAATTTCAACATGGAACTTCTCACGTTCCCAACCCAGTATCTCTTCCCCCCTCCTCCACCTCCTCGCCCCACCAACCCATACATCATTAAGCTATATATTATATTCGCATTCAATCTGACCGTAACATATTCATAAATTGTGTTTAATGAGAAAGTGCACATCAGATCTAACTTGCATGCGAGCGAGGAGCAGTCTTCATTAAATTGCATCAGCCGTATGATTATTATTGAACGTTCAACTTAATTTATCGTGATTTTCATCAGTTGCTGCTTTGGAACAACGAGCAATCTTGTTTTATTTTTCGAGATTTTTTAAAATTTAATATGCTTCCAACTGTATTCCCGCAATCAAGATCTGTGTGCGTGTGAATTTTGCGCTCGAAATAAATTATTCTGGATGATTGTAATTATTGTTAGATTGGAAAATGTTATCTGAAATTAACCTGAACATTGCATTATTATTTTATTTGTTGATAATCGTCTTGGATAACGAATTGGAGTGGGAATATTGAACAAATTTACCAGGATAAAAAACAGACTAGATTACTGATTCGCAAAAAGTCCAGGATTACATATTCATTGTGTAAACCATAAAAATAATTAATACTAAAATAATGTGCTTTAAAAGTCATCTATGACCATTTTACTAAGTAAATGATTTTTCATCTTCAATAAAAATATAAACAGTATTGTAATACAGTATTATACGAATGGCAACACTGCTCCAACAGCAACTACGTCATACATTTTCTACCAATCACAAGCGAGCAGTCGCCATTTTCTTTTAGTCCTCCCATTTTTAACGCCTTTTCATTGGTCGATGCAAATTTCTATACGCCAATCGTGGGACGGTCAATTTCGACCTATCATCATGCAATCAATGCTAACAGAAAATTCTTCGTTTAATAATTTTATATTATATCACACCTGAAGATTAAGATTTCAATAGTATTATAATATTTTTATATCTAGAGTAATGCAATCTGACTTTTCATGTCATTTTCATGTAACTGACCATTCTGATTCCATTCTGAACTGACTTCAATTCTCATGTAAATGGAAGATGAAAAGCATTTATGTTTGATTGTACCAAATAAGGTACAATTCATTCAGGATCAATTTGATTACAATTTGATTCAGGATCAGTGCAACGCTAATCAAATGGGATTAGGTGATTCAAAATACTGTAGTTGATCCTATTTGGTGCAACCCAATTTAGTAAAACATCTCATGTTTTCTATGGCATTCGATTGGTATAGATTACTAATGATTCTCAACAAATTTAGAAGTTTTTATTTTCTCGCAGTGGCCTAGTTTTCTTTCAAGTTTCAATAGTGAAAATGAAACCCATGACCTTCCAAATTGATTATATATTACTGGTAGAATCCCCGTTATTAGTGTAACACACAAACTTATCATGCAAAACAGTGTCTCAACGATAAATGCAACTTCAGTCTCCATTTTCGGCGCCAAAGCCCCCCTTCCCCCCTTTATCACCACTTTCCTTCCTCCTTCCTCTCCCCTGTACCCTCTTCAACTGAGCACGCCCATTTTCTTTGCAGGAAAATGAAAAACTAATTTGTATTCAAATTAAGACGAAGTTTAGCAGCCATTTTTCAAAGATGCTTCTTGTTGACTTGCTGTGGAGCAGAAATGTCGATTGAAAAATGTGTCGATTCGAGATGGACTGATCAAAGCAGAAATGCCGATTGAAAAAGTATCGATTCGTGATGAGTTGATCGGAACAGAGATTTGGACTGAAAAATGTATCGATTTGAGATAAACTGATCGAAGCAGAAATATCGATTGGAAAAGTGTCGATTTGAGATGAACTGATCGAAGCCGAAATTATTATTCAAATTTTGTCGATATGAGATGAATTGATCGCAACAGAAATGACTATTGAAGAATGTATCGATTCGAGATGAACAAATCATGCAGGATATTCAGTGTAGTCTCAGTACAAGATGAACTTTCCATCTCGAGTACTTTTTAAAGAATCCACAATCATAAGTGAATATAGTACGTATATTACTCCACTAATTAAAAACACGCTAAAAATGTTACCCACCAGGCCTACTCACGAACAAGCCTAGAGCCTCATGTGGGCATTACCCTAAAACAAAAAGATTAATAAATAAAATAAAGGATTCTATTTTGTCAATCAAAACGAATTTCTACAAAATGAACAGAGTGAAAGCTGTGATTAAATTAAACGTATGATAACCTACTATAATGATCGAAGAATATGTGTGGGATGTAGAATTTGAAGAACATAAGAGACTGGTAGCAGTGGTGAAGAAGAGATGAAAAGAGAAAGCAGCAAAGGAATGATTTTAGAACATAGCTGAGGATGGGACAAGGCCTCTCTCTAATGAAGTTGTATTGCTTTATTCATGAGTGAGTGTGTGCCCTATAAACTGAAGGCAAAATGTTGACACCTTCACATTCAAGGGCCTCATTAGCTGTTTTCTCTGCCCACAATAATTCTGCAGCATTCTCGTACACTGTCGCTCTCTTTCTCCGTATGCATGCTATTCTCTTTTTAACACCATTGATTAATTCACTTGATTAATATTGATTTTTACGATAAAACTGCACAAGCTCTGTTTACTCTCTTTTTCATTTGAAAAAATAATTTTCTAAGTTTTTCAATTTAATCACATTAGTGATTGAAACGACTGTATTTGAATTTTGTTAGCCAAATATTATTCATTTATTAGTTTTAGCAAGCATTCAATAAATTATGTTAATGGTTTCTTATTTTTATTCAAAATTTGTTCATTTGCTTTCCTTTTCTTGAGGTCTTGGATGTTTGATGATTTCTTGTATATTTCTTGCTCGTAGTTCTTGCTCATTCATGAAAAATTCTATCATAATCCATAACTTTTCATTGGTTAAAACTTTATTCATAATCCAAACGACCACTTTACAAAACCTGCAAGTTGAATACTGTACATGCAATGATGAAAAAGTCCAGTCAAATTTTTCTTCAAAACAAAGCAAAGTAAACTATAAATGGATAACAAAAATCACAGTTAAAACAGGATAGCCCAGTAAAATTAGGAAAGGACATCGTAAGGAAGCTTGATCTCGTTCAAAAACCTCTTTCAGATTTTTTTCAATACTATCTGAAGGTTTAAGATTGAAATCCAGATTTTCCCTTCATTTTTGTTTAATTTTACTGGGTTAGTAGTAGAATAATATTGCTTGTTAACATATTTCACAGTTCACAATGTTTCCAATTCTTCCATCCTTCTTCATATCACCTTTAAATCAGAATGGAAGCCTGCACCTCCTTCATATGTGGAGTTACTAATACAATTATAATCATGTTCCTATATCTATGTATGCTATTCAGTTGTGTTATAGTTGGCGAAAACCGGGCGCACCATTCATTAGCCTGCGTTGCCATAACAGGCAACATTAACGGTGCCTTAAACTTTTATTACTTTCTTTATTTCATCTGTTGGTGGACTGAAATAGGTAGATTGCAGTGTTAGCATTCACATATACCATTATTTTATATTTGTATATCCTTTAGTATATTTACTTGGTCCTGGACACGATAGCCGAAATCTCTTAGCTTGTAAACTCAGGTCATGGTTAACTCCAAGGTAGCTTTGAATTGAATTTCATTCCCAAAAAAAACAAACAAACACACTTAAGTAAAATGAAATCAATTGTAGACTATAATGTATAAAATAGTATAAATTAAATAAAATAAAGCTATATGTTACAACATTATTGTTAATGAATCTTTAGGCACTATCAGAGTTTACATCTGCTATTTGAAATACATGAAGTTATTCATGTGTGATTCAACCATGTAAAAGTGATGAAGGCTATATGTACAATTGATGGATGCCCTACAGTCTACCACCCTAATCCGTTCCTGTTTTAATTGATGAAAATAGTTCCAAGGTTCACAATCTCGATTCTAAACCAACTGCGAAATGAGTAATCAAGCATCAGACAATTTTGTTTCAATTTAAAACTGATTATTAATTAATTAGCTACATATAGGAAATACATATACCATACAATACTATATGATTGAATACATACAGGATCATATACAGGAACCCACGAACAATGCTCAAAAAATTATCTATTTATTATATTTTTCCTAAGAAGAATCTTCTTCGGATTCAATGTCTGGTCTAATATAATAATTATAATATTAATTATAGAAATGAATGTATGAATAATCTGTGAGAAATTTATTTTTTCAATATTTCATCATAGAAAGGAGGAACTTCATTCAACCTAACCTCCTAGTTTCACCATCTCTTACAGAATTCCAGCTGATTCTGAAATTGCTGATTGAAAAAGGGGAAAAATCAATGTTTTCCAAATGAAACATTGAGATACCACTGGATCCTCTCTCGCAATCAATATTTGCCTCGAATATAAGCAGAGCTAACAAATCGATATTCTCAAAAACAAACATGAAAAAGTCTACAGCTTAAATTGATACAGTTATTTGTAGGGACATTTCAGAGAGTGTTGTTGTGTTATGAGAGGATACACACAGATCTCTGCGGTGTGTGTGCGAGAGAGAGAGAGAGGGTGGATGTGATTCCTTAAAAGAGGTTTGTTAGGTTGTCAGCAATATTGTTTGGGTAGGGGCTAGGAGAGTTTTGGTTTGATAGTGAGCTAGAGTCCACAGCAGAGACGGATCGGGCCCTCGCCTGTTGAGGAGGCCGTGTGTTAATCGAAATTTCTTGTAGCCCATCTATTTACAGGCCAAATAAAAAAGAGTGCGACGGAGGAGACTGAGACGCAGCTATCACGTTGTGGAAAGGAGAAGAACGCTGCGACTCATATCGCCTGTGTTGTCTCGACTCGTTTCATAGCAACCCAACACAATTTTTCATCAATCTTGCTCGCCGTTAGGAGATTTCGTATTCCTTCAAATTATTGAAGGAATAATGCATTGTAGGATGGATAAAAAATATTCTTATGGCATTTTATTGGTGGGGAAATCCTCACGGATAGGTCAGGACCAAGGTCAGTGGATGTTGGTGTATGTTTCTATACATACCTTGGGTAAGAAAAGAACACATAAATTGAAATCAAATAGGTTCAACACATTGAAGAAAAACACTTTGAAGATTAATTGTTTATTTTACTTAGATCCTTGGAGGGTAAGGATGGAATTTTTAAATGAAAACCTTGCCTCAATTTTGTCGAATAAATAAAGATCAATTAAATAATGGTACGGTTGAATTGAAATACATTATATTATTGTTTATTTCTAATTCGTAGGAATAGTAGAACTGAAGTATTAATAGTAATACTAAAAATAGTAGGAACAGACAAAAATGATCGTCTATTCACTATTGACTAGTTTTTTTACACTAACGTTTGAATACTTTCACAATATTGATGTAAATCAGGTAATCTGATAAATAATCAGGTAATCTGATAAATAATCAGGTAATCTGATAATCAATGGAAATTCTATCCAATACATTTACGATTTCACAATTGAAAAGATAATCAATGGAAATTGGAAAGTCAAAAACTGGCATTTGAGCGACACTAAACAATACTCGTACTGTATTACAATAATTATTTGTCTGCGCATTTTTAAAACCTCATTTCTATTTAAAGTGAATCATAATTTGTCAAGGTGTTTATTCGTGTGAGCGAATTGACAATGACAACAAATAGCCTACTCCAATCAATAACAATAACCAAGTTCGGCATAGCCTTGCCCGTGAGTCATCTTACTCTCTTTCTCATTCTCTCTCTCTCTCTCTCTCTCTCACCGTTAGACAAATTGCGTAGGATCAGCATACCTAGTGCTGGATAAATATATTATAGTTGAATCGACACTGACCCGGAGTCTGGAGAAGACTGGAAGGGCTGGAAACCTGGAACTATTCCAGCAAAAAGAGGACAAATTTCAACTCAGTCCAAGTAATGAGTAGAGCTGCTGTCCTCTTTGAACTAGTCGACTGTGAAGTCTGGTACCAACTGTGCTTGCAAACTATTTCAGGAGCCTATTTCTTGAAATATTAAAAGTCTTGTAAAACTGGGAAAAGGCGAACATACACTAGACATTGCTAGCACGGCTTACTATGGAATGAACTGGAATGTATAGTGTGTGTTAGCCTTTTCCCTGTTTTACAAGGCTTCTAAAATTTTGTGAAACAGACATTTGATCTAATTTTGTTGGCTCAAACCATCACCACAGACAGTTATCTCGTTATGATAGTTGTAAAGTTAGCTGAATGTTGAGGTTTCCTAAAGATTTTAGAGTTCATGCATAAAGGTTAGGCTATTCCATGTAGTGCATTAACGTAGAGTTATTCCAACTTCTAGTAGCTTTTATTTTGTTAGTTTCTCCCACTACAGTTCCAAAGTTAAACATCCAGGATCTGTTGAGCCTAATCGCCATTTAGCAATGTTAATTCTTAGGAGTAATAGAAGATTAAATTTGATCCACTCTTGTGCTACGGGCCAAAAAATATTACTACATAATTAGAGATACAGTAATTGGCTTTTGATACGTTTCATTCCAGTCCATTTAACTTTGAATCGCTGTCTTTCAACAGGGTTCTAGAAAATTTCCTTTCCTTCCCACTAAGAAATAAGCTAGTAGCATGGAACTTCATTCATTTATATAATATTTCAAGAATTCAGTCTTGATAACTTAATTTATTGTACGAAAGGCAAAAATAATTAATTGGCTGGCCTCTCGGAAATAACAGTTTGATAACTACTGATCTAATCTACTTATACTTCAACCTGATCTTTTTTCTACTTGATTGAATTTTCTAATAATTATTAATATACTTATTATTGTTTTGTAAATTCTTTCTCTCTCTCTCTCTTAGTTTTCTAATTATTGATCACACTCAATATGTGCAAAAATTTCCAGTGGGTATCTTACGTTATATTATGTTTTTTTAAACATCGGTGCCATTGATAGGCTGGGCATGTCTGATGTACTTTTTCCTTTTGAAAACGATATGGGAAATATTTTTCTTTTTAAAAGAGTAAAGTTGAATATTCCACTAGTGCTGATAGATTCTATGAGTACTTATATATTTCTTATTCCGTCTATCATTTTTATGTTCTTGGTATGAATGTTGTACGAATGTGTGTCATTATAATTGATGTGGTATTACCTATTGGTATCAGGCGTAACCTTCAACTCATATTAATAAACAAAATTGTTGGACATGATGGAGGTTTGTGATTTTGTGGAGGGTATCACTGAGGTTAATTCGTGTTTTCTAACAAACGGCGAAAATATCATAATTATTCACCAAAATATGCAGCTTGGAATAAAATTTTGATTCCTTCTAACATTACATTAGCTGCTGGAAAGTGAAACCAGATGTAATTATTTTAACTGAAACATGGTTCCAACGATTAATGATACAAGCCCCTACAATATCGATGGCTACGATAATTATTCTACTGGTAATGATGTAAAGTAGAGCATCTGGTATCATGATTTTGTTTCGTCTCTGGCAGGGGTTTGTTTGTTCAAGAGGAGAATCGAGGATTGATGGCGCTGATTCAATCTTACTAAATTTCAAATTTTCAACTACCATTTTAGTGTATTAAGTTTATACAGATGGCAGTCGGTTGGAATCGATGTTTTCTGAATAGTTTAAGCCGTCTCTTGGAGACTGAAGGATTTAAAGGGTGACTCAATTATTTTAGGAGACATTAACATTAATATAAATGATGTGAGTAATCTTGGAGCTTTTGATTACATGGAAATGATGCATTTCAACAGTTTACCAATCACTCATAAATATCGATACTCGGGTAACAGATCTAAGCTCAACTTGCATTGATCATATATTTTATAAATCTAAATTCAATAGGAAAATAATTCAGAGTGCAGTAATTGAATCGCTCATTACTGACCATAGAGCTATTGCGGCATCTATATCGATGCCAGTAGACAGAGTCAGTGATGCTATACCGGTAGTAAAAACAATCACCGACTTCAAAAAGTTGACTGACTTGTTGATGAAACATGATTGGTCTATCTTATATGCTTATGACGATGTTGATGACAAGTTCTCCTTGTTTATGGAGGTACTGTTGAACTATATAGAGCAGTGCACTCATTCACGTCAGGGGTCTGCCATCAATGTTAAGCGTTTGAAGCCGTGGATGACGGATAGCCTTTGTTTAGCAATTAAACATCGTGATAAGCTATACAAAACACATGAAAAACTCCCCAAAATAATCAATTGAAACGTGACTACTTGGTTGCGAAGAATAATATAATGAAACTGATAAAAGAACAAAAGTTTCAATTTTATTCCAAATTGAAAACGTTTCCTATCAAAAAGCAGTGGGAGATCATCAATGATCATTGTGGTCAACCCAATTCTAAAAGAAACCTATCCATTTGCTTTGTGGATATGTTGGTTTAACTGATGAGAAGATATTAGCAAATAAATTTAATGAATATTTTATTAATATATCAAATGAGACTATTTCTTCCATACATGACCCAGATGAATCCATGAGAGAGAACTACAATAGGAAATTCAAAACTAATTTTATCTGTGAGTCTTTTTTCTAAACCCTATTAGTTTTCACGAACTATTAATTGAAATAAAAATGCTGAAGAAGTGAAGTCTCCAGGATCTGACAATATATCCGCTAGTCTGATAAAATCAATATCTTATTCAATAGTACCTGTACTGTGCCACATTTTTAATATCAGCTTTCTGAAGGGTCAATTCCCAACTAAACTCAAGACTGCTAAAGTCGATTTCTATTTTAAGAATGGATCTAATAGAGAAATTTCAAATTATAGACCTATTTCTTTACTTTTCAGTCTTCTCAAAAATATTTGAAAAATTGTTTAAAAAAGAATAATGAGCTTTTTCAAGAGAGTAAATTTTTCATGGAAATCAATTTGGATTCAGGAGGATTGAGTACAGAGCAGGCACTAAATAAATTCATGACAGATATTTATCAAAGGTATTAACATACCTCATAAGTATAAAACCTCTGGTCTATTCTTAGACATTAAAAAAGCGTTCGACACTGTTGAGCATAGTATCCTGTTAGAAAAGCTCTATGCTGCTGGAATCCGTGGTGTGACCAATATGTGGTTGAAATCTTACTTATCAAATCATAAACAGTATGTTTCCATTGCCAACTGTAATAGTGAGTTGGCAACAGTTAAACTACGGTGTGCCACAAGGATCCGTTTTGGGTCCAATACTATTTTTAGTTTACATCAATGATTTATTTTCTCACAACTTCAATGGATCCATAACATCTTTTGCCGATGATACCGCTCTGGCTTATTCTGCTAAAAACGAAGAAGAACTGCATAGGATGATCCAGCTAGATTTGTTTGATTTGCGATGTTGGTTTAATTGTAATAAATTAGCACTTAATTTAAATAAGACCTGCTACATAAATTTCTCTCTATCAGCACCTTTTAACTTTTCAAATCCTGTTAAGTATCATGAGGTTGGCTGCAGATCTGTAAATTGTGATTGTAATGTAATTGAACAATCAGACTCTGTCAAATATCTGGGTTTGATATTGGACCAGGGTTTGAATTGGGACCTACATATAAACAAAATAAAAAAGTACCTACTTTATTTGGTGAGGACGTTTTATCGTCTGAGACAATTTTTCTATTAATATCCTTCGTGGTATTTTGCTTTTTTTTTCAATTGTAGGTTGGAGTATGGTATTTCATGCTATGCCTCTACCTTTATTTCTCATTTCAAAAATCTTATTATTTTACAAAATCTGTCATTAGAATAATCCATGGTGCTGATAGACGTGCGCATACTTTCCCAATATTTAAATCATTAGGAATTCTTCCTTTCAGATATATATGTATTAAAGGTCTTATCCCTGTTCTATAAAATGAGTGGGGATAGAAATCCAACGGGTAATCTAGAGCAAGATCAGCAGGTGACTCGGCAAACCACGCGGATGTTGTTGCGACTCCTAAACCAAACTGCACTTACTGCTTCCAAAGGTGCTTTCTTTTTCTGGGACCGAAATTTTTTAATATTCTTCCTGATTATATCAGGAAACTGCAATCATGTAAGAAATTCATCAGTGAAACAAAACGCTGGCTATGGCTTCATACACCATTAGAAGTTGAGAATTTTTTCAGGGTGGTAAGCTGAAAAACAAATTATAATTAAGTTATGATGTAATTAACACTATACTATAATATACTGTAGTTTTCAAATGTCTGTGTAATATTATTCAATTTGATTCTTGTCTCTGCGTTGTTTCCTTCGTCGATTGATTAAGATCTCAGTGGTAGTGACTTCCTCCTAATTTTCTTTTCGATTAAGTTCCAATACAAGAATTTGTTATTTAAAAAAGGTAGCCTGATGCTGTGATCTATTATACTATTGTTGATTGTGTGAGTGTGCGTGTGTGTGTGCTCCCTTATTCAAATTTTTTTTTTTCTCAACTCCTACTCACGGACAAAGACTGTGTGGAAGTCCTTTTGTGAGTAGTATTTTGGTTACATTAGTAGTTTTCCAAGTTTATGTCCATCTTTCATCATTTCAATTTTATAGTACATACACTTTTTATTTGCATTATATTATAAATTGGAATTGTATCTATATATAAAAAATGTGTTTTCTTTTGTCTGATATGATGTTTTTTGGCAAAATGTAATGTGAATGCATGTTATACTGATGTGAACAATAAACTTGATTGATTGATTGATTGATAGATATTGATGCGCATCCTGCACTTAATATGATAATAATGATTTATTGCCAAATGAACAAAAATTCACTCGATTGTTGTAAGGAAAATTCACTCAATTCCACTCAAGAAATAACACAGAACATTGAATGGAGTTTACCAGAGATTGATAACAACCGAAACCTGATCCCAAAATTTTAATGAATGAAGTTTACCTGCGATGATGGTGTAACAACCCAATCCGGCATCTCGATATTTTAATAAATGCGTGACAACTTCCAGTCTTTATTATTCAGTATTATTAGTCTTTACTAATTCTACAATCACAATATCACCTTCACTACTACAAAAAAAGGTAACACTGCAAATACGAAAAAAAGATTGAGAAATGAGCCTGCAGATTGAAAAGTTATAGATATTGGCTCATAACTAGTGAGCCTTTGTCTTTCCGAAAATGACAGCGCTGACAATGTTGAGGGTCACTTTTGTTTTACAGCCGTATCGCAATTTGCGGCCATATTCTGTTGCTGTGGCAGTGCAGTGCAGTGCAGGGCTGAGTAACCGCCGTAATAGAAGCAGCACAAAGTGGTTCAGGGCAGGCAGGCACTTCTTGTATTGGTTCTGCAAGTACTAACGCCTACGCCGTTCGAATTTTTCCAGGTAATAGTCAGCCGAGTGCCAAATGGTATTGTCGGGGTTAGATTACTTTCGTTGCGAGGTTGAAAAAAATTGCTGCAAATTATTTTTGAGTTGACAAAGTGTGTGTTGTAGAGGAGGGGGGGGAAGTAAAAATGCCTGGGGACAGTGTGTGCCCCCTGTAATCTCCTCCTTCACTGTGATAATTTTCCGCTACAATTCAGTGGTGCCTTCTTTTTGCATTGTATTCTTTACGGTTTTCTATGTCTGTCATTTCTGTTGTTGCTCCAGCCGTGAGGCGTCTGATTGCTTTTACTTTCTTTCTCTCTTTTGTCTTTTTCACTTTATTGCCCCTAAGTATACAGCTGTGCCGTGTAATATACACCCCCCTCCCCCTACCATACTCCTCCAACATTCTCTGTCTCCCTCCCACATGCATCTTGTGCTTCCAATGTACACTACACCATCATTGACATCCCAATCATATTCGCTCACAAAGCACGTAATGTTCATCTGAAACACATTGTAGTTAATTTGGAATGAAGTTTTGATATTTCTATCATTCTTATTCTATTATCCTACTCTCAATTCTATTCTATTCAATATTAATTTGTCAGGAAATATGAAGTAAAGTTTCAAACATTTAGGGCATGTTTTTGATGATGATTTCATTTAATTATTACGAAGCTATTCAACCAACTTGAAGCCATAATAATTCTGAAATCATAATAATTGTGTGTGATAACACATAATATAGCAAATTATTATATGAAATATAATAATATTGATAACAGTGATATTTCAATCTTCTCATCATAGAAAACACTTTTTGAAATTGTCAAACTCAATATTCATTCTACAAACTTCTCATCACTTAAAATGATTATAATTCTGATTATGAAATGCTGCTGTGTTGAGTTATAATCATCACTTCAACAAAGCTCTTTATTTATCAATTTTATAGAAATAAACTTGTTTTAATAGATTTGAAATCATGGTTATTCTAAACGTTTAGTGTTTCTAGACCTTCCCAGTTTGCTAATTCTCATATCAAGTCAATAGTTTCAGCAAGTGACCTTATAACTAATCGGATTTCAAAACTTTGGTGGTATTGGTGAAAATGACACACATGATATGTGATGTATGCCTTCCGGTTTCCTGTGATTTCATCCAGTTTCCCCTTTGTTCAGCTCACCTTCAATCCCATAAACGTACAGTAGTTCATAACCCAGTTACATTACAGTTAGCTACAGCTACCCAACATTTTAATATTTATGTATTTGCAACCGGTGAGCATTGAGAACTATCCGTTAAGTACACATTATTACCAGATAGTTATTCATTTATTCCTTACCTTGTGATAGCTGTACTTATTATGTATTTGCAATAATTGGACCACACCCGGTATTACAATAGTCACTTGCGCACTGTACTTTACAACTGGAATATTCAAATTATTGACACCTTCGAGTTCAAATAGATTAGATGGAATTATCGCGTAATCTATGACAAACTTAAGATTGAGATCATTTTTATTTAAATCATAATATATGAGGTACAACTCGTATCAATAAATATTGTTTTATGTAGACGTCGTTGGCAAGGCTTTGTAGTCAGACTCTGTAGGCCGTCAACTTTAAATAAAATACAGTATTTGACAAATGAGCTACAATACTCACACTGTACAGTAGCTAAAGTCTCATTGCTAACCTCTAGTAAATTTTTTAAATCGTGTAATGATCACCTATATTTTTAATACGATAATAATATTTAGGGCTTCATAGTAGTTGATCGAATCTGATAATAATCTGCTGTAAACGTGTTGTTCCAAGCACTCTCTCTATTTATTAGTACTATTTATCTCTATTTATTCTACTGTCGGGAAGTATTGTGTAATATATCTTTATACAATTGTAATATTGTTATAATGCGGTAATACTGTTCTCTGCAATAAGTGCTTTGTTCATATGAATTAAATTTGAAACACAAATATGCTTGGAGGAATCCAGGGTCGTGCCTCAGTGTTGTTATTGTAAAAACAAAGAAGTAAAGTATGCACTTACCGTTTTGCAGTACGATATAGATTTGATTTTTTCCAATTTCATGGTCATTATTGAAGGAAAATACTCGGATTTAGAACGGATTCAATAAAATTTTATAGAACAAGAAAATCGAATAACATCGGTAAGATTGCATCAAAGGTTGACTTTAAAAAACCAATAAATGCGAGGATTATCCTACTTTATTTATTTTATGTATTTAATGTAAGTGGAATATCGTGTTTCTTATCTTGAATAAATCTGGGCGATGATGAGAGAGTCAACTAGGACAGGAAGGTTTAGTGCAAGAATTGGAACAAACTACATTTACAAATGAGTCTGTAGTGAGAACTCAACTTGTTACGTACGCGTAAATAAGCTTCTAGTACACTCTCGGCTAAGTTGTACAAGAATTGCGTCAAGGTGAAACTGGAATACTGAATGAGAATAAGGATTAACAATAACTCAATGACGCACTGTGATCTATGCAAAGATATTTTCCATTTTTAATTCGATTGAAACCTTATTTCAATTGAAATACTATATAATAGGGCAAAATACCTCTTTGACATTATGTTGGAATGCACTCACTTCCAAGAAATTTGAGAGATATATTTGAAGAAGATGTATTTATCGTACAGAACTACGAAAAAAATTTAGATTGAAACAGTTTTGGCGTAGGAGTTTTTACACTCAAACTACAATATAAAAAGATATCATATATGAAAATATACAGAAATCACCTCAACACTGAAGTTTCAAAATGTATTATTGACTAACTTTCAACTAATCATTTTTAATTCGATTGAAAACTTATTTCAATTGAAATGACTAGGGCAGAATGCATCTAATTAACCGTGGCGAAGCGTGGTATGCTTGTTTGGTCATTTCAACTGATATTTTGAACTATTGAACTATTTGGTCATTTGACAAAATAAGCATACCACGCTTTGCCACTACTAATTAACTAGCTAAGAAGTAGTAAGGTGAACTTACTACTTCTACTCACTACTTCAGAAGAACTAACTTACTCTAGAAAAAGTATATAATAATAAAATTTAGATTGTAGATCTAAATTTATTTACTTTGTGAATAGCACATACGAAAAAATACAAACATCCCTTTAGCACTAAATTTTTATCTTCAGATACCTCCCACACCCTTCTATTGGCTACCACACACGAAGACAAACATCGCAGCGCATTCTACCGAGAAAATTGAGAACTAACATATTTCCGTGAGTAACATGGTGGCCAGAAAGCAGCAGTGGGTGCATACTATTCTGTTTCGGTTAGAGTCAATTATCAAGTAGTATCTACACTACCAAAAAAGCAAGGGTTGTTCTCCTGCGAGAAGGTTGCTTTCAAAAATAAAAACCCATGAGATCTACAATCTAAAAGGCAATAAAACAGTAAAACGAGCCCGGCCGAACAAATATTGGCCGAACGCGTGAAGTCATTCACCCACCGGTACATCTGAGTCCAACTCAACGCACCTTTCGATAGCTGTGAAAATTGGTCTACCAAACACTCAGTCGTGCTTTGCGCTGCATCTTTCAATTAACAGCATTCCTATACGGTACCGGAACAAAAATTGGAAGCCGAATCATGAGTGGCCCAAACACTGTTCGTTTTATATCTGAACACACATTCTTCAACTTTGAAGCAAATAAACATAGTTCATCATAAAAATGTAGTTTAGTTCTTTTTGTAAGATGAATGATTTTCGGGATAGAATCTAGACATCTAGAAACTTCGTCAACATATGACAATGTGAAGAAAAGCCAGCCTTTATCCACACCCCTCTATTGGCTGCCACACACGAAGACAAACATCGCAGCACATTCTACCGAGAAAATTGAGAACTAACAAATTTCCGTGCGTAAATAACATATTTTGTAGTTCTAACTATCATAAGAAGCCTATTCTCTCAACAGTATAGACTTCATGAATTTATGTTATGATTTGGATATCTCCCATGGTTACCAAACTTTCAATCGTATTTGAAAACTTTGTCTCAATTCATCAAATAGTTTCAGAGTGGTTAATTGTAATGTATATCCATTCTTTATTCCACAAATAAAACTTCACTGATTTTGTGTGATGAAGTCCAACATTAGGACGAAACGATCGTCACTATAATATAAGTTGAGTCTCTGAATACAGTGTTAGAAGTCTTGTGGTAACGCGATTCCTCAGGCTAGGCGTACACCGGTTAGTCAAGACAAGACGAGATTAGTCACGTTTAGTAACAGTAATTCACATTGATGCTTATGAAGCAGCACACACCGATGCAATGACTAATCGGTGTGTGTTGCTTCATAAGCAACTATGTGAAGTACTGTGACTGAACGTGACTAATCTCGTCTTGTCTTGTCTTGACTAATCGGCTTGTTGTACGCCTAGCCTAAGGAGTCTTGTGGTAACGCGTTTCCTTATACGCGAATATTACGGGAATATGAGCTTACTGTTGTGTTTCTGTACAGTCTGTAGGTCTGTTTTGTACTTGAAAGTTTTTTTTTAAACCAGTGTTGGCTTAATCATAATTCAAATTAATAAAAATTAATTTGAATTTAAATTTGAAATTGAATGCTATGATTCGGGGTGAGATTTATAGTTTGAACTTGTATCTATCTAGTATCTTTGATAAGGGCCCAGTTGTATACAGTAGAGTAAATTCTATATTTTATACAACTTGTGTATAGGCTTGGAACGTTCCTTAAACTTTCTAAAAGTTAATATGAAGAGTTCTACTTGAAAAGTTAATAATAAACTGTATTTCCTATGCATTGGGAAGGGGCAAGGGCCCCGGCCGTTCCTCAACTTTCTAAAAGTTGAACTTAGTTTTTCAGTCAAGGTTTTGCAAGCAAGGGCATGATAGTAGACAACAGTAGAGACCCGAAATTTTTATTGTAGGAGGGTGGTGAGTCCTGGGCAGACAGCGCGCATCAAAGGCACCGACAAGGCAGGCGCCCGAACAAGAAAAGAGGGAGGAGTCGGCGAGGAGGATGTAGGAGGAGATGATGGCGACGAGGAGGTGGAGGAGGATGAAGAAGAAGAAGAGGAGCCCGATTGTCGGGAGTTGGAAGGCAGAAGGTCAGCCCTGGCACCCGTAAAATAAAAACTCACTTTATCGTCAAGGTGTGAAAAACCTACCTTCACCAGCAACGTGACTTTTTCATATTTTTGGCTTTCGGATTTCGGCTGGAGTTCATTGGTTGTTGAAATGTTTCCAGAAACAAACAACTGCGTTTGCCTTTCAATTCGATACACCCACCTTCTTCAAAAGTATGGATGGCTCTTTCCTTGGAAATTCCTGGCAACATGTGTGTTTGTATTGTAGGCAATTTCTACCTGAGCTGATGGATAGCCTGAGTGCAAACTCTATTATTTATGTGAGTTTTTACTCTATTATACATAAGATTTGTCTTGGTCCTAAAACTTGTCTTGGATTTCTAGTATTATTGACGAAAAAAATATGAAATAAGTCTAAAAAGCGTATGAGAATTGAATAGTGATACATAGAAATGTTGAAAAATGGAGTGACTTAGAGTTTACAAGATTAGTGTTGACGTATTGATAGGAATTGGAAATGACTACATCAGGAAATGACTTGACATTATGTCAAGTTTCAAGAATGTCTGAACGAATGCAAGAAGGAGTATCTGATAGTTAAATGGAACAGATCATTCTTTTCCAAGCTGGTTTTAGATCGGAATACAGCTTTTAAAAAACTAATGTCTTTCTTATGGCCAATCTGTAGGGCTCAATTCGTTGTGCAAAAAATTGTGCAATTAGGCGAGGTGGAATCTACCCGTAAGGGTCTCCTCACCAATAAAAAGCCATACGATAAAAAAAGTCGTTTAATCTTGAATTTTAACCAATAACAATGGCATGGCCTAATTTTATGATCACGTTGAAGTTCATTCAAAACTTTCTTTATGATTGAATCAATTTTTTAAATCTCCGTTTAATATCAGAACTTGAAGATTCAATTAGAAGTATTTTGTCATTGTTGGAGAAGAATGTATTCGTTATTTCATACAAAAAATTCAGCTCCAGAAGTTCAATTTGATTTCAAATAGCGAGAGAAATCGTAATATTCTTCTAAACTTTACCTACGGGCCTCATGATTTCCTCTCAGTATGAGGCTAGTAATGAGAGAAATAAAAATGAAGCTGCTTTGTCAAGTGATAGTCGAACAAAGCCTGACATAATGAGCGGACACCATATCTTGTATCCACAGCTGAATAAATACTACACTATCGTAATGAATCTATACTCTTTATCATCGGTATAAATGAAACATGTATCCTTCACAACAATGAAGAAAATTAACGTGCTACCTTTGGGACCATATTGATGTTGTTTACTCAAATTTACCTCTCTAATTTAGGGTAATATTTGGCAAAATTTACTGTTTTCCTTTTTATTATTTTGCGTCAAGCCTTTGTTGTATATTTGTAACACTTGTACTTGTAAGTACTTTTTCTAACCGTATAAAAATAAAATAAAATAAATAAAATTTTATTGTCATTCAACAACAGTGTTATAGACAACGTCAAATACATCTTAGCTATAGTCAGTCATAAAATTACATAGTTATAAAACATACATAACTTAGTCCTTACATGATAATATTATAACATGTAATATAGCTGAGTATGCGCGATTTGAGTGTCTACGTGTGAATAGTGCCTAGATCTAGATCAATTCTTTTTTATCAATCGATCAAAGGATCAAATAACACTTCAATCATATTGTAAAATTAAAATATAATCCATGTTGTGATGAAAAACTTTTAGATCAATCGAGAAATCGAAGTAACCCCATTCTGAGCTTGACCAATAAATTCCAGAGTTGTTCTCATTCGGGAGAACCGCCACTGCATTATAAGAAGAAGTATACACGGTATATTGAAGGAGATGTTAGGAGTATAGGAGGTAGTATTAGTAGTATAGGAGGAGGCAGTGCCAGCCTTTGATCAAGTGCACAGATAAAGCCACATTAATTCCCGTCGACGATTTCATTTCTCTGTTTCATTTCTGTTCTGCTGCTGCAGCAGGAAATCGTAGATCAAGTGAAATTAGACAACGTTCTGTCGTTTCGTTTTATAAATTTGAACACACAAACGAATGGAATGGAATCTTACTTGATCAGTGCTGGTATCTCTATCATTACTGTACTGCCCGTTCACATGTTTGTTGTCGGAATGAAGAAGCAGCATATATTCGGTTCAAGTACTTACTTCATACAACAAAGCAACACATGTGAATCGGTTGTAATAATTATTATTATAGGTCAATGTCTCCTGTAATGTAAAGAGCTCCCAGGTGCAGTTAACAAACAAGGCCATGTTCCATAATGCATATTGCATAAGGTTATCATTGTTTTGTTTGGGGGTTGATCCATAATTTTTCTATACAATTTTCAATTGAATTCAGGTACTTGAGTTGATAATGGGGACCCTTTCCTTGACATTGTTGTAGTTATTCTTATTTTCAAAAATTTCCAGTAGAATTTATCATTATCATAGTTATTTTTATTTTTAACAGTAGTTTTCAATAAAATTGATAATGTTTATAGGGGTTTTTCATCATTGTTACAGGTATATTTTAGCTTTTACAGTTTTTAAGGAATATGTAGCGTTTCGTCCGACACCCAAATTCTTAGAAATTAGTAGCGTTTCGTCCGACTGGTTTTCACGCTTCTGTGCGTATTGCCAACGAGTAGCGTTTCGTCCGATTTTTGAGTCTTCTACCTGACTTCAGAAACCCTTCTATCACTGGCTAATTACTGTTGTAAATAATCAGTATCAAATAAAATTTAAAATCTGCTTCTTCATATTCTATAGCTGCAATAGTTGGCTATTTGTATTGCTTCATGTGAATTATTTCTATCAAATAAATAATCAGTATCAAATGAAATTTAAAATCTGCTTCTTCATATTCTATAGCTGCAATAGTTGGCTATTTGTATTGCTTCATGTGAATTATTTCTATCGAAGCCACTCGATGTCAAAGCCTATTTATTTGGATGTAATTACAAGCTTTCCTCCTTATAAAACTGTATCCAGAAGAAGCTCATATAGAAATTTATGCCAATTCATAAACATTGGCAGAAGTTGAATCAATCCAATAATAGCAATGAATTGTGGATGAGTACATTTTAAAAATGGTAGCTTGGATGAAGTAATTTAACCTACTTTCGGCTTCACTTTGTGGATTCACTTTGGGTAGAACACCTCTGACATCTAGGCGGCTGAATAATGAAGTTGTAACTTGAATGACCCAGTAACTGCTGCCATCTTACGACAGAATTCAGAACTAGCTGCGTTGTGCATTGCCGACCAATCAGTGGAGAGAGGCGGAGCTTGGAGGCGTGTCTGTAAAACTTGAAGCTGTAAATCACCCTGTAACTGTAGCCATCTACCGGTCGAATTCAGAACTAGCTGAGTCATTCGTTTCTTGCTTATCAAGAGATAGTAGGCGGAGTTTGAAGGCTACATGATTTACAAATTAGGCTACGATTCATGGAAGAATTTTAGACACAGTCAAGCATTGTTCAAGTATTTTCATTGCTGAATAAATAAATAGAAAAAAATGTGTCTTGGAAAACACAATAAATGATTGAATCACCGTTTCTGAAATATGTTTGGATTGTTTTCATAATGAAATGGTTACCCCATTAACCTATCTTCTGTCAGATGTTGTTGCAGTTGATGTTGAAGTTGATGCAGTGCAGACATCCTTGTTTTTGTTATTATTTGTCAAAAGGTTTGTCACTACTCCTTCAGGTATCCTGCCTAATCCCAAAACTACCTGAGACATTGCTGTCGGACGAAACGCTACAGGACCGTTTACAAGACAATCATTTCATAATTTTTAGTAGGGATCCTTACAAGTGAATATCTGAGTAAAACTCTAGAAAACAAGATAACTTAATCAAGCCTTGCACTAGTTCAATTTATTACTGAATTACTCTACTTTACTTACTTACTGAGTAAACTTCACTGAGTTTCTTGCTATTAGGCTGTATTGTTTTCTAAATAATGTTTTACTTAACTTTGTTTTCAATAACTTTGTTGGTTGAAGTTGAATAAATTTTATTTATTTATTTACTATCATTCAATTGAAGAACAAGCTTCAAGTCGTACGGTCAACCGCGAAGAGCATACATAACTTGAATAGAAGAATGATTAAATCATCCATTCAAAAGCAGAGAAGTTTCAATGTAATAACTAATATAAAGTTCCATCGAAAAAAGATTACAAGAAAATTCATCCTTGCTAAAAAAATATTCAACATAACTGTGAAGACATCATGTGAGAAGATTGCATTATAATTTATAAATAGTCTATTATAACTTCTTCAGCATCTAATTTCACGAGTAACATCCATTTCTGTGCCAACAAAAGGCTCAAGTACAGATATATTTTATGAAGATCACGATAATCTATTCATGTATTTGTGGTATCAGTTACACAGCCTCTAAATAGAACTGAGCTTATTAATGCTACCTGAGAATGTCGTTTCCCTTGAAAACTCATGAATGAGCGGATATTTGCTGTAATTGATAGGCTGTTATGCCAGTAGTAATGTATGTACTGTACTGCTAATTATTGTAAGTATTATGAATTGCTGTTTGTAGCTCCTTCAATACTTCATCTTTGACTTCAATAAATATTTCTACCCAATCTACATTACTGTACTCACATTCCTAACAAATCATTTAGTAGCATTTCCAAACAAGTCAGTAGGACTTATGGTTATAGTGAACCATAACCAATATCTTCTAATGCTTTCTTCGACTGTTTATTTTTTCAAATCTCTCTTCTGATTCAGAAATTGTTGTAAGGTAGGTCTAGATTTGTGAACATGGTACAGATAAAGATTTAGGTACATAAACAGAACTTGTGTAAAGTAAGATATATGTTTAATAATATGATAAATCCAGGAACATCTACTCACATAGAATACCTCAACCATTTCTTCTACATTTTGACATTTGAATGAAAAAATACTTTCTTCAAATTTTTGACTCATGTGAAATGAGAATCTCTCACAAGCTCTCATTCATGTATTCACACAATCTGTGTGAATACATGAATGCAACAATTCCTTATACTAATTAATTGAACGAAATTCCTAATTAATGCCATATAATTCCACATACATTTTGAATAAATCAAAATCATTGTTAGTAACAAAATTTGACTTTTTTAAGGAATTTGTTTCTCATACCTTTCATAAGAAAATAGTTACCGGTACATCAATGTTGAGAAATTAATAAAATGAATGATGGTATATTTTACAACCCAATACTTATTCAATTTAGTGACTTTTTTATCTGCTGCATCATTTTCTTTCTAAGGCTCATGACCTATTTGAGGTTCAATGATAATGCAAAAACTCATTTCCCGTCTTACTTATTTTTAATAACATATATTTTTTCTGTTTTAGGTAAGCTCCTCTACCAGTCTTTACACTTGGCGTCTGAATGTAAGTTTGTCTAGCGATCTAATTACTTTTTTCCATTCATTTTTCGCCGCCCATTGTGTTCTGTAGTTGGCGGGTGTACTCTCTCTGTCATCAAGCAACATCTCACAATCATCATCAGTGCACAAATAATCATCGTTATCATTACGATTTCCTTCTTTCGCCTGGTGAGACGGTGATAACTATTATTTTTAACTCCAATTCTGGGCAAGAAACAGCCCCTTAGGTGGGTCAGGTGCTTTCTAGTTCGACCGAACACCCCCAAAATGAGAGAGGGAGTGAGAGAGAGTGAGGATGAGAGGGGGGAGAAAGATAATAATAAGAAAGAGTAGATTGAAATTGATGGATGAAGAAAGATACACGTCATCATGGAAAATTAGGGGGAGGCTGGGGTCCGACCGAAATTAGGTCCAAAAAACTGTTCCAGGTATAATATTCAGCGCATTCCAGCCTTTGCTGACATCCGCTCTGTGTGCCAGCTCAATCTATCTGTTGACATGATAGTGATTGAAAATGGAAATCAATGGTTTCAGGTTGGGAAATCGCATTATAGACGTCCGCTTCGGGCTACAAAAGAATTATTAATTTTTGCACATAACTGGCGTCAATCCGTCAATATTATGTGTTTCAGGGTTGCTTTTTTATGTTTAATCCAATTCAACTTTATCCAATGTTGAATATGTTGTACTGTATCACTTTGAGCAGTATCACTATGTATGAAGATGTACCACATTCTAATTATTTATTTTTCTACTATCGCACACAATACAAAAGAATGAATAAACACTTTAATATTTAGACACAATATAAGCAAAGAATGCTTAACAATAGGGAGTTGTGTTGAGCAAAAAGACAAGATTGTTTATCACTTAATGGGTTGATAAATTAGACCCATCTTTTATCATTTACCAGATCATTTCTTCTCCTATGAGTTTGAATTCATGTCAAATTATTTATTGAGCCGATATAGTTATCGGCTCTTCTCTGTTTTAATACTTATCAGACGTTACCAAAAGTGCATTTTGAAAAAAATACATTTACTCATTATATTTAGGAGTTGAAAAGTTCAAGTACGAGATTGGAGTAAAACAATGGAGGAATGCCATGACATTACTTTGTGAATGTACAAAGGTGGTTTGAAGATATATTTTTGTATTGATTCCGCGTTATAATAGACACTGATATGATTTGATGTTCTATCTATTCAAGCATAATAATAATAATTATTATTATAATGAGTAGGAAAATTTCAAAAATTCTTTTTCATTATTTACTTTGTCTTAACGATTCCTTCCATCCATTTCGATTGAAGGCGTTTCCTATTCATCTAATATTTATTAGATAACTATTTTATAATGCCTTGCTCAGATACAAAGCTCTGGTTCCACATCATTGGAAGTCGGCTTCAATTAAAAACAGCTGTACAAGGACGAAACCCATCTCATCTAGCTGGAACCGTTCCACCTTGCCAATCTGTTCTCATCAAATTCGTTCCGTTTGTTTAACGGGTAACTGTGCACGTCTAGTTATTGAAGAAAGAGTAACATCTAATAGATTATAACTATAAGGAATGGCTTGTACATCTTATGGCCAATTTGCTGACAAGTGAATGAGTATTGTGAGGACGGCGTTGCCGTAATAAAGGCCTTCTTCTCGTAAAACAGTTCAACTGACATTTATAAGTGTCGTAAAGTATCTATTGAAATGTGGTCGAGTGAGAGAGAGTGATGGAGAACTGTTGCTTGTTAGAGAAGGACGGACGCAGAGTGTGTGTGAAAGCCTCCGCAAGGATTCGTGTACTTCAAATCTGGAAGCTGAGCCATTTTGAAAAAGACAAGTGCGCGCGGTTCGTACACCAGAAGTATTGCTGATGGTAACAAGTCTATTGAAGCTTTTCTCTCGAGCGCTAATGATCTACTTTTTTATTTACTCTTTCTATGTTCGCCACTGTACATTCTAAAGATGCTCACTATAAAAAGTTATTTCCGTTCAGGTGTACCGTTATCATGCTCAATGATAGTGATAGCTTTTTCACTCAAGCAATTGCATCAGAAGGTCTAATACAGTGCGTTCAGATAAATTCTTTTGCATTAGAAGGTCTAATACAGTCGCGCACATCCAAATATATGAGTCTTTAAATAAGATGATTTTCATATTAGTTCCAGTGTCCACCGAAAAATAGCAACAATGGTATTATAAACCACAGATTTAAACCGAAATTCATGTATCACCACTGTATCCTTTAACAGTTGAGATGTACAATTGCATATAATGCTTCATTAACCAATTTATAATATGCAATTGTTGCATAAGAGCTATGGTTATTCGTTTGCTGAAAGTAGGCCTACCCCTTCCTTCTCTGTGGCCTACCCTAGTGGATATCGCACATTCTTCTTATTCTATCTCCTTGTGAATGGAAGGGCAAATTACCGGGAAGACTCTTATCAACTGGAAAACACGTGCTAATATTACGCCTACGGGGACAATAATTAGCATAATGTTTCCTTGAACTAGTTAGTTCTAGTCGCTCACTGGGTGTAGCTACAGTATGCGACAAGCGATATCCGCTGTCACAGGTCTTAAGTAGTTGATTCTGGGTTGATTATCTGCAGATAGGTTGATTTCCGAGTTGATTTAGTCAATGTTTGATGTTGAGTTGACAAGCAGTAATCAGTTTGGTCGAGGTTGCTTACTTGATCTTCAGTTTACGGTGATGTGATAATTTCTCACTAATTTTCGAGGTTGCTTACTTGATCGTGAGTTTATAGTTATGGGAATCTAGTAATTACTCACTCAGTAGAGTGTTGATTCCTGGTGTCTTGAATTATGAAGGGTTGTTGTTGGTAGCTTAGTACTATTTTGTGATCTTCGAATATAATTATAATCTTCTCTGATCTCTTACTTTTGATTTCTGTCTCCCAATATCTCTTACTCCCTCGTTACTCCCCTAAACACTCTCAGTTTTGTCAATATCCTGGGGCTTCTCTCTTTCTGCCACAATTTAATTTGTTCCTTGATTTTCACTCCACTTATTCCACTCTAATTCTCCAACTTTTCCAAGTACATACATTGACCAATCAACTGTCGTTGATTAAGTCCAAATTGAATGAAACAAGAACATACCGTATAACCAAATTCTTGTCTTATCTGTTTGAAGAATAGGCTGTCAAAAAATATTAACATAATTTTCAAGGAAAAGGTGCCATGCAATGAAGTAGCACCGATTATCAGATTATCCTTGAAAATTACTGTCAGGAATCGATTTTCGAAAGGAATGTCCAACGACTGCACTGGACTGCAACTGCACAAAAATTACAATAAACTAATCGATTGTCGATTCTAATTTCGATATGATCATCGATTCTCGAAAGGAATGTCCAACTGGATTGCAACTGCACAAAAATTACAATAAACTAGTCGATTGTCGATTCTAATTTCGATATGATCATCGATTCTCGAAAGGAATGTCCAACTGAACTATAACCGCACAAAAATTACAATAAACTAATCGATTGTCGATTCTAATTTCGTTACGATCATCGATTCTCGAAAGGAATGTCCAACTGGACTGCAACCGCAAAAAAATTACAATAAACTAATCGATTCTAATTTCGATATGATCATCGATTCTCGAAAGGAATGTCCAACTGGACTGCAACCGCACAAAAATTACAATAAACTAATCGATTGTCGATTCCAATTTCGATACGATCATTGGTGCGGCCGTGCTAAGCAAGTAATTATGCAATTAAGGTGTAGGTAGGTAGGCAAGCCAAGTGTCTGTAGGCTTGCAAGCATAGGGACACCCAAGGAGCGACTAGAGTAGGCCTTCAACACACCTGCATGCAGCTAAGGTCAATTATTGTTCATTTCCGAGTTAAGTGGGAATGCTGCTGGCCTGAATTGCTTGCTGCTAGTAGCCAAGTTTCAGTTCAATTCAGTCAATCCTACTAGATAGAGATAGTGCACCACTACGCAGTTGTGATTATTCAACAGATGACGTAATGCTGCCAATTGACTTGCATCTTGTTTTGTTTTTGTCGCAGTTGTGCCAAGCCGAGCACATCGATTGAATCTCGAATTTCAGCTACTTTATAATATTATTTCATGGTGTTATCTTGCCATCAAATTAAGACGATATTGCCTCCAGGCTCTTTTTCGTCATTGTCATCAAATTCAGACCATATTTTCCGAGTTTTATGTCCTCATATTCATTGAGCATGATCCCAATGAAAAGCTGAGGGAAGAAACATTTCCATTTTCAAATGCACCTATCTTCTGAACGGGAGCGAATTTTGTCAATCCATTGACATATTCTTGTTCATCTCTTCAAGTACCATCAACTATTACTGTACCACTCCCACATTACAATAATTTATTGTAAACTCTAACAATCATTATTGTACTCGAGCATTACAGGACAACAAGTGGATGGCCTTTGGAAAAATCTTGACATTGTAAAATCAGAGGAAGAAAGAATAAATTAACTGTTACTTACCCATTATCTATTTTGTTAATCTTCTGAAAAGCTGAGGGAAGAAACATTTCCATTTTCAAATGCACCTATCTTCTGAACGGGAGCGAAAAATTTAATTGTTTCTGTTATTTAGAGGATTTTTATATTTGAGTGAATTATTTTATTTTTAAACATCTATCTTAATTATTATGTTGAGCTTCTTCTTTCCTCTCATGGTCTAATGTTAATTCAAGTAAACCATTAGAGGTGTTTGAGATTTCTCATGTTGATTTCTCTATTTTCGGATCAGTCTTTCTTGCCATACTTCTATCTAATCAAAGACACAACCCAGTATTCAACCTTGTGAATCGAATTATAAAGACAATCATTCAAATATCCCCCCGTCTGTTTCAGTCTACGATAACATTCATTCTCAAAATAGTTCACCGATTAATTCAAAAATATTTCTATCGCGGCTACATAAATTGGGTTCATGACGAAAAATGCTTCTATTTAAATTGGCGTACAGTAGCCGATATACTTTTCAAGCTACTTAACGGTTCAAATTTAAGGTTTACGAACGCTATAAGTTGGGTGTTATAGTAGTGAATTATGGTCATGAAAGTGACTCACATACCATATCGAGTTGGGTCTGCAACTTATAGCGGCCATATGCAAATTTGGAGCACGCACCAGTGACCGGTAAACATATAACCATGGATAAATAGGTATACAGTTCAAGGCAAAAAGTATATGTATCACATTTATATAGGTATGGATAAAGTATACATTGTTATAGACCACTGCGCAGCTGTTCTGCGCATTTGAAGGGTTTGATTTAATGTCGCCCTGTATCGATTTCAACATTGACCGACTCCCACTATACTTATACTATTTTACTACTATTCTATACTTCATGATTGTTCCAACAGTGGCTAAATAGACTTTTGTGCTGCTTTAGATCTGACAATGTAATGAACGTTTGTCAGCCCAAACTTGTTTATGTGATTTCCAAAAGTTTTCAAGTGTCCCATTGTCACGCGAGTGTTGCTGAGAAGTTGTTTCAGTTGATCAACTAAACGTTGAACCTGTGTATTATAGTTCACTTTCAAAATATGAAACGGATTTAATGGTAGCCTACTTGTATTTCGCAGATCTTGTAAGAATTGGAAAAACAATTCTGAAATATTATGAATAAAAAGAGAAGAAGACAATTATTTTGAGTGGTGATTTTACTCAAACGTTTCAAAAACTTTTATAAAGATATTTTATAATTTTATATTTTGCAGATTTTGACGAATTGGAAGAATTATAATCTGTATGAATAAGTCGTGGGAAAAGAATTAGACAATTAGAATCATTCTCAAAACATCTCACCAGACACTGCGTCTGAAGTTATATTGTCAGAAAATTTTCCCATTTCCATCCACAAGTAGTTCTTCTCATTTCTTCAATTTGAGGCCTAAAAAGTCGTGGATAGTGGAACTAATGGTATCAGACAATTTTTCCATTTCCATCCACTTTTAACCTTTTTCCTTGCAGTGTTGTGCTTCAATTTGAGGCCGGTAGCAGATAAAAGAGATGGAAAAATTGGTGATTATTGGACGTGTAATGAAGGTAGTCACGTTAGGATGCGGCCATTTCCACAAAAAAGCAATTTGCCAGAGGTGACTACTCTGAAAAACGATTCGAAATGTCTTTGTCATTATGGAAGACACACAAGACGTTCTGCTGCCAGTAATGTTGGTTTTTTAGAGACCTTTGATTGAAGTTTGGAGTGCTGCAGGAGCAAACTACAATTTCGAATCATTATCTACCAGTTGTTGAGTGTGTTTTTTGAGTTTGAAGGCGGAAAGTCGTTTCATATTTTAGCTTAGTCTTGGGGAAATTGTTGACGAACAGTAGTACAAATTCATGATTTAAATTTATTGAATGAAAAAAATATAAGCATGAGGATGAGACTCCCATGCTTGCCTTCTTAATACTAGCTGTTAACTGTATTAAGGTAGAAGGTACAGAGTAGATAGTTAGCTTAGGCTAGGCGTACACCGGTTAGTCAAGACAAGACAAGACAAGATTAGTCACGTTTAGTTACAGTAATTCACATAGCTGCTTATGAAGCATCACACACCGATGCTATGACTAATCGGTGGGTGTTGCTTCATAAGCAACTATGTGAAGTACTGTGACTAATCTCGTCTTGTCTTGTCTTGACTAACCGGTGTACGCCTTGCCTAACAGTTAGCGTAATACTGTACAAGTATATGGTGTATATGTAGTAGTACAAACATAGTGTAGAGTAGTATTGTTTGTGATATTAAATTTTCAGTACTGAGAAAGAACAAGAAGGATAATGAACACACAACAATAGATGAATGATAATAATGATCAATAGAATACAATGATCAGTAGAGTAAAAAACCATCTAAGAATCTAATGTGCATGCTGATAAGTCACACTTTTTTCTGTTTCTTTGAAGATTTAGGTCCGGTTTATGAGCTCGGGATTTAGCTAAGTCCTAGACTAAAACGTTTGTCTCGATAGATTAGTGGGTTAGCAGCATAGAGAGCCCTTAGTACATAGTGTCGAGGCTAACGTTTGTCGATGCTACGGTGGCCACGCATTTTAGTCTAGGACTTAGCTAAATTCCGAGCTCATGAACCGGCCCTTAGAAACTTTATATTATAAATTTCGGAGAAACAAAGTCTCAAGTCTTAACTGACGATTCCATGCTTGGTGCATTGTGTCTGTTTGTAATCTGTGGCAAACAAATTTAAAATTTACAAGGACTAAATAGATTTCTACTATTTTCTACTTCCATTTATCACAGAAGAGCAATGCGTAGCAGTGGGTGTGAGAGACCGTCAGAGTGCATACTGCATAGCATGAGTGTGGCCTGCGAGAGAGCCTGATGATATTAATATTATGGGCTGGGGACTCAGTATAGGTCGAAGAGAAGAGATGGTGTCGTGTCGGTTTCCACATGGCTGCTTGATGCAGGTTGGCATTAGGTGAGGACTGCCATCCGATACTGGAGCCCCCCCTGCCCCCACCCATCCCCCAACACCCCCTCAAAAAGGGGCAAGTTTGGTCGCGGCGGCCCGCTCTTTAGTCGCCGACACCTATAGTAATACACGAATATATATATAGCTTCATGTAAATATAGTGCTATGTGTACTTTATGAATATATGTATTGTTTTTTATAAATATAGTACTATGTGCCCTGTATGAATATATATGTATATAGGATACAGTTCTATGCCGACACCTCCACACTGCAGCATTGAACTCAACTCTTCACACAGCCTCAGAAGAGACTCAGACACCAGCTGTCCAAAATGCATCAACTAACCTATCAACAGCTGCCCTTGTGCGCTGGTGTTTGTGCGCGTGCGCGCATCTTCATTACGTAAATCACTGTGTGAGTCTGGGGTAGGCTTTGGTCCATTCATTGTGGAAACTCGAGAACAAACTGACTGGGAACTAACTACAGTATTGCCATGAATTGTAGAATTGTAAGAACTCTGTAGTACAGTATTGCCACGAATTGTAAGAACTCATATTGTAGTACTACAGTATTGTCTTGTAAAATTGTCGAAACTGCACATCAAACTCTTTAAACTGACTATAGAATTGTCTTGAATTCTATAGGTTGACTGCGATATTCACAATGCTATTGATAAGAGAGATTGGATATTGCAAATCCACACATTTCACAAATCCACATTTGGGGAGAGGAGAGAGAGAGATAAGAAGAGTATTCTGAGTATAAGTCAAGTATTCTGAGTATGAGTCATGATTTGATTTTGTCTTGAAACTCAAGGAAGAGCATCTATTTTTCCTGCACTGGGTTGAAGCAAACAACACTAAGTTCTTTGTTATTTAATAAGAGCAAACTTACCATCTATGAAACGTGTGAAAAGAATGTAATAATACAGGGTACTATAGCAAGAGGTAGTTAGGCAATATTCTTTTTCTACATTTTAGTGTGTAATGGCAGGTGGAAAAATCTCGTTCAATTTCAAAAATTTCCCATCACTTCAGGCTAGAACGGAAGCATTGCTTTTCCTATATGTGATGATAATTGCAGAAGAGGCTGTTTCACTTGAACGGATTTGAGTAAGTTAATAGATTCTATTGGCCTTCGCAATCCTATTACCAGCTTTGTGCCTAGCAATTAAACAGGATTTTCATATAATTTTTATCTTTACGACCGATCAAATGAGAAGCAAAGGCGGGACTTGTAATGAGGAGCTTTGGATGTGCACGCGTGAATGTCAAAACTGTTCTAACACAGACATCTCTGCTGCATGACTCTCAACAAGACTTATTCAAGAAAATTCACTATTGAATTACAGCAATCACATTCAATTGCACTTGTTTATATTACCTGGTTTATTGCTTTTGCATGAAAGGATCAAAGCAATTAGCAACTAGATTTATTCCTATGTATGTCTAGTGCAGGTAATATCAGTTCTGTAATTGTATGTGCATTTGTGGATGATAAGTATCTACTACAAGCTTGATGCTAAGTATTTTTCACACGTACGCCTAGGTTAAGTTCACTTCTCTCTTTCTCTTTCATACTTACTAGGCTACATCATTCGCAACAAAGCTGAATTTCTCAATGATAACGAAAACATCTCAATCTTATAAGGGCACTTATACAATTCCAATAAAATAAAAACTGATAGAAAGAGTGATGTTTTAGTATCATTTTCGATTAGTGATCTTATTTTTGGCATGTAGTAATCTTATGTTGGGTTACATCAAGCACGATCAATTTTCATCTGTACAATGCTAAACAAATAGGAAAAACTGATTCGAAATACAGTAGTTGATCCCGGTTATGCAACCCAACATTAATTCAAAATATTGTTAGTTTATAGTTTTTTGGACTGAGAGTTTCAATAAAATGAGTCATGAATATTCAGGACTATTGGATCTAAAATTGGAATGGAAGCAGTTTTGTGCGAATGCCTGTTGTTTCTTCCCACATTTTAAAGTATATTGTCAATGAACTAGTGAGGTAATAAATAAATATTAATAGAGAAGAAAATTGTAAGCAGAAGTAAACAGAGAAAATTGAGATTTTGAGAATTTTTGCAACTCAGTCTCTAATTTTAAATAATAAATTTGATTGTGGCTATTTTTGGAATGCTCAATTCAAAACAGGGCATTGTAACAAAATAGACAAATTGTTATACAGTAGTGCTCACATAAACTAGCTCGAAAAATACTAGGCGATTCAATAAAAAATACTATTTTGTTTGTTTTTGGGTGATGTATTTCAATTTCAAGCAGATGAGTTAGGAACTTGCAGCTCTAGTATGGGTTCTGTGTGCTATTAAAATGTACACTATATTGAAGGCTGGTAGCGATTTCTAGACTTGGGCCCTGCAGACATATAGCAGGATTCTTTTAAATTGTCAGAAAACAGCTGATTTAACGTCAGTGAACTAGCGTACATCAATCAGGTGTTTTCTGACAATTTAAAAGAATCCTGCTATATCCAGGGCATTTCCACCTGTTGTGGCAACTTGTGACACACGCACACGCATGCACAACTAGGCCCAATACCCAATTCAGAGCTGGTCGGTCCCCTGTTTAATATGTAAGCCGCGTAGAAGGATCAGCTAGAAAAATAATTATAGGAAATGGTCTCGACTAAGCATCGAGAGCAACCACGAAAAAACGAAAAAATAAAGAAGCTAGTGGGTCATGGTACATTATAATAGTTTATAATGATGGCATTTGGGACGGTAGTGCAATTTCGAAAATGAGACTAGCGTCCCTTCAGGCTATGCACTCACTCCCACACTCGTGCTTTCTCTCTCACACTCGTTGTCTGGCTGACTACATTATTCATACACAAGCCTTACTACCAGGTTTCGTTCCATTTTCTATGCAATAGATAGGAATTGATCACACTAGCCACTAAGACTAGGGTTGCCATGAGAAATCATCCGAAGCTCAATGAAAATTTCTCTCAAAAATTCTCTGATAGATCACTATAAGTATAACAATATTCTGTTATTTACATGTGTCGTTAATCACACTGAAACATGTAAATAAAATGGTTTATTGTGATAGACTAATCGAAATATAGAATATCGTGATAGTATTGCCTAAACCTTATTATTGTATTTATAGAATTTTGTTAATTTTCTTCTCAGCACAGTACATGATATTATTGTATTCAGAGTGAGAGTAGAAGTAACAGCAGAAAAATCATTTAAAAGAATTATTCATTGTATATTGTGATACCTGGAGAAAATTTTTTTTTCGAATTTCAATTTCAATAGGTTGCATTTGGGATTTGGGAGTAAGGTTGGATATGAACAAGTGTCTTGACTTCACAAATAGGTGAAATTTCTGGCTCCATGGAATTTCTTTTTCTTTCTCTTTTTCCCAATCTTCTATCATAATGAAAACAACTTTGACAAATATTTCCAAATAAACCTTCTGTACTTCTTCTTCATCCTCTTCTACTTCTATTAGACCTACTTCAGCAGAATGATTCTTTATAAACCCTTTGTACTCCTATTTATTTATCATTTAGTCACCTCCTCTCTCCTTCTAAAATAATAAGAATTAATTTTTAATTGATTAAAATAAATCTTCCTCATCATTTAAATAATTGTAGTCTCTTACCTCCTTCATTCTAAGAGCAACCACGCCTCAATTTGAAGCTACCATTTGAAACCTATTCCAGTCACTGTAAAGAGGCATTTCGACCTCTAAAATCTGATTCAAGATGCCACATCAAATAGTCTGCATAGGAGACCTGAGCACAGATTTGTTTAGCACTTTGAGTACAAGATAATAATGTATTACAACTCTATCTTTCTTTATCATCCACGGAGGCGAGCAAATTGGCAAACAGAGAGAATAGAAGTAAAGCAAAATTCTTCTGATCGCAAAGCTGAGACAACTCGGACTCGGACTCACCAATTCACCTGGGGCAGTATTCTTCGACGGCTTGCAAGTTCCATTTCCGTTGCTGCCACAAAGATGGAAGCCGAGGGATGGCATGGAATGGAGGTGGAAAAGAAATGATAGTAATAACAATAATGACAGTGCCGGTGGTTGCCAGGCAATCTTCAGTCATCAGTTTTCCCCGTATCACTCCAACCGCAGAGATCGTATTTTAAGCATTCCGCCTTCAATTCTTTGTTTCGGTTTCACAGAGACACAGCCTCTTCTGCCCCCACCCAACACTCATACTTTCTGTTGTTTATTCCAGATTCAATCATCCTACACAAATTGGCGTATTTCTAGACAACAAACATGTTTTTGCAATGTACAGAAATGCCAAGGTTTTGAACCATCCAGTTTTCTGTATTTTACGGTTTCCAGTGCATTTTAAACCCCTAATAATTTCTTAGTCATACCAGTATCAGAATCGATTTCAATGAACATTAAAAATACATTATTCCCATTCATTATTTTTCAATAGATATAGCTTCCTTATCAGCATTGAATATATACCCTATATAGGGTATAATAATACCCTATACCTATACCGTATATTAATAGGGTATAATAATACTCTATACCTATAGCCCACCCCATATTAATAGGGTATAATAATACCCTATACCTATATTACCCTATACCCTATACCTATTCAATGGTATCGGTGAAGCACATAAAAGAATGTATTCCTATACGGAAGTTACATTACATTCAAGTAAAAATCAGACCGGCAATCTTGGGGTGCGGGGTTCGATTCCCCATCTGGACACAAATTTCATATAGCTTTCTTCTGATTTTTGTATCAATGATTATGTATTCTAGCAGTTGGTTAACTGCAACGTCTAATAATTTCTTCCATCTGAAAATACGTTCATGGTGTGATGAATTATTATTAAAAACATATTTTATATTCGCGAATTGCATTTTTGCAAAAATACATATTACCTGACAATATTTCCTAGTGAAGTCTACAGAAAATTATCTAGCGTCGGGACGCGATAACAAGTTTATTATCAGATCTTCTCTATTTCTTTCCAATAATCCAATTAATGTTTCAATAATTATTAATCACAGAACATATCGCACATTGAATCGTACTTGTGCAGTTTATAGATGAGGAACGAATTGAAGGATCAAGAAGGTAGAATACAAGTGGAAGAAACAGGGAATCTATATCTGTGGAGGATGTAAGGGTAGGGCCATTTCATGCTAAAGCTAATTAAATGAAAAATAATTTAATTTCAATCCGGATTCCTCCTCTCTTCATTTGTAGCTTATGGTACTTATGGTGCTGCTATGAGTTAATTAACTATTGTTTCTGCCTTGGAAGAAGCCATCTTACGCACGTACTTTTGCGTTAAATTAGATTTGAAAACCTCCCATACAAATACAGGTTTACATAATGTTTTCTCTGGAGCCGTGAATAAAATGTTTTATTTTAGTGTTTTCATTGGACTAATATCAGAGAAGATTAACACTTTTCCTTCTGAAATTATTACCAGGTCAGGACGATTCTAACTTATTTTTGGTTCATTCCTAAACGTATTATTCGCATTTCTATGAATCGTAGTTCATTCATTACTCCATTCACCTATTTATTTATTCACTTATTTACCATTTCACTCTCAATAATAATTATTATTTCACTTACTTTGTCTCACATATCTTAACCGACGCAATGCACCAATGAGATGAACTATCATCCATAATTTTTCTGAATTCTTATCTCACAAACCAACTCTGAACTGCTGATGTCTGATTATTTATTACCTAAAAATAATTAGAACTGTCATTGATTTTATGTATATTGTAATTTTTTTGTTTCAACGTCAATTCATTTCTCAATTCGTACAGTCAACTGTCAAATGGAGACTTCCATTGGCAAGAATAATAGTCAGGAAATGCCCTCAAGTCACTATTACTGCATTTAAAATTCGGCCAATGCTATTGAAGTCCATGGATTCATAGATTGAACATGAAAAACAATATAATTATACTTATTATGTATGCGGACTGCGGAGAAAAAACTGAGTGACTGGTGTGAAATAAATTTAATATTAAAAGTTATCTGAATTAAATCTATTAAAATCAGTTTCAGCTTATCTTTAAATAAAATGTTGAGTTCAGGCTATTTAACTTTATTGGTCACCCGACGCTGAGAGGCAGAAGGGTTAGGAAAAGAAGAAGAAGAAGAAGATCTGGCCGAATTTATCCTAAATGAATAATCCTTAATAACAATTCGAATTATAATAGAAACAGCTTTATTTATATTTATCCTGTTCGAAAAGCTCATTCACCTTGTTGAATGACCTTTCAATTTATCAATTTGGAATAAAAAATAGAACACGTGGTGAACTTTTCAATGCTTGACTTATTGTTTGGATAGTGTAGAAAAATAAAAAGTCGTTTAAAAAAAGGCGGAACTTCTTGGAATATTCATTTTCAATTCCAGAATTTCGAACAATGTAGAAGATTTACTATCCTTGAGCATAGTCATTGAATATATATCCTTGAAGGATATATATTCAATGGCATAGTTTTCAGGGCTAAATTTTTTCTCAGGTTCAAATAGGCCGACCAAAGCCGAGCTTTCAGAATTTTGGTGTTTATTGTTGCTTGTATTAGAATTCGGCACGTCAAAACGTCTGGTTTCTGTGAGGGGTTGAAGCAGAACATATTATGACAGCCGGCCTGTCATGAATTGTCTTGCCATCCGGTATTGTTTTTGTCTTCAGTTGGAGAAGACATCATGTTCACCACCTTCGAACATCATGTTCACCATTCATTTGCAGCACATATGTGTGCCCGATGTCCCCTTTTTGGCCCAATGAACACCTTTTGTTGGGCGTCAGTGTGAAAAAATGTGAATCGTTTCAAAATACCCGCTATTCCTGGAAAACCTCGAAAAGACGTTCAAGAGGTTCTTCTGCGAAACGCTGCTTTCACTGTAGACTACAATGTGCTTATTGTTTTGTTGTTATGATTGAAAAGACTGTAATCTCGTCAAGATTGTACAGATTAATTCTGAATAATTCTTTCTAGGTATAGCAGGATTCTTTTAAATTGTCAGAAAACAGCTGATTGATGTACGCTCGTTTACTAACGTGAAATCAGCTGTTTTCTGACAAGTTAAAAGAATCCTGCTATAATGTATTATACAGTATCTGTAATGCCTTTGTTGTATTTGTAGAGTAAAAAGGAAATTGCTCGTAGAAATTGTACTTCCATTAAAATTACCTGGATTGAAGATTCAATCCTACATTTTGTTGAACATTTCTGATTTTTCACAGTAATGTCTATGCTTGTTTTATTATTTTGGTAATAATAATTATTGATATAAAAATATGGTATACTTGCAAAAAATTGTTCTATTCAACAACTCCAGCTAAATGTTTCAGCCTGATGTTTTCAGCAGGTGCATATTTCAATTTCCTCTTCTATTTGTAATTTTTTATTGACTTGTCTCATTTTTCCTGTATGTTTAACCTTGTATGAGAAGCTTTTGTTCTTTACAAAATGTCAATCAAACTCTTACTAAATGTATGCAATGTTACTGTGTATTGTATTTGCAACTTTGTATACCAGTATACACGTGGTAAACTCGAATATACGACGTATTGGAAGTAGTTTAGTACTTCTCTATTCAAATATCGCTGAAATCGATCTATTATGTAATTTTCTTGAGTACCCACCCCACCCTCAATCATCGATAACATTGAATCAGCACAAATGAATACACTATTAGTTTCGATACCACATTGAGTCTGCAATATTGATCACACTGTTGTGTTAGATACCACAAGGTAGACGCAAATGAAGAAAAAGAGGGAGATAGAAGGTAGAAAAGATGGAAGAGGATGAGGATGAGCAGGAGTGGTAGGGTAGGGTAGGACCCACTTAATGTATGGAGCCTGTAACATAGCTTTTACCGTTTCTTGGGAACCCGTTCGTCCCGTACTCAGTTTTATTTAGGAGCTTGCTTTTATTTAGAAGCCGAGTCGTGCCTAGTACCTGAGTACTAGTACCTCAGTACCTCAATTTCCGATGTAGCCTACCTCATTATGCAGCCAATTAAAGAGTGCTTTATGGATTTGAGATTGCGCCGTGGACCCTCCGTCAGGCCAGCCTACCCAACCTAAATACTCGACTTCTATGCGATAGACTTGTAAGCTAAACGGACGCCGACTTTGATTGTCTAATGAGATCCTCCGACATTGTAACAGAAGTTAGTTACCACAGGAGATGTTCAAGGAACTTCTTCCTGGTGTAAAAATAAATCTCTTGGGTGTAACTTACTTGGAAATTCATTGACCATTATTTTCAGATACCTGAAGTCCTAAAGAAATAATATGTGAATGATACATTAAACAGTAGATTGAATAACAAAAACCAATCTCTTGGGAGTACTTGGAATTTATTGCCGAATATTTCCATATAGTTGATGAAGCAAACACTGTAAATAATACAATTGACAGTATAGTGTAAACTCTGCATATTGAGTATCACAGTTCACAGCACTAGAAGGCTTTATTAAAATGAATAGGAAGAATTAAGAATACATGGAAATAATAAATTGAATACATTGTTCCATTGAAATTGAAATCTGATGCTTTTCAACAGGACAGCTGCTGAGGAATACTGTGGTCGTTTTATTGAACTTTATTGAACCTTAAAATAGATGAAAATAATGAATAGGAGACATCGTTTCATTGAAATAGGAATCCTATGCTTAGATTAGAATACATTCTGAGGGATGTTGTAGTCGTATCACAATATTATAAAGTTTTGATGAATCTCAAGCAGAATTTTGCCAGGGTGAATGAGGAAAAATTGGGCATTTAGCAAGATGTTACAATAATCCACTCTCCAACTCCTCTGACAACTCCTTTACTCTGTATGTTTCTCCAGAAATATTGCTAACAAACATACATTGTGGGTTGGAACCATATTGTGGATTGAATCAATTTTTTGATGGTCTCGTGATTTTTGAATTTCATAACTCAGAAATTAAAAAAAATGGATGTGAGTGTACGTTTTTAGTGCATGGACAGTACTCTAGTACTTGAGTATCAATACTTTTGTATCATAGAGTACTACATAGGTTAATTGTTCTTAACCTATTAGTACTTATTACTGTACTATATTATTGTTTCTACGCGTTTCCCACAATTTTGTCGCCTAAGAAATCATTTCTTAGTAAAATGCTTTTAATTCCAATAAAAGCATTATACTACCATTACTTGCTTAATGTTTCCTCTATGTTCGTATTTGAGGTATGTTAGTATTTATTTGAGTTATGTTAGTCTTTACGTGTAGACGAGGTCGATGTTGAAGCGAAGCGAGGAATTTGGCGTTTGTGCGCAGGTTTTCTGAACAGATTTTCAAACGCGTTGAATGTCACCGGTTTTCGGAGGAACTAATTTTTTTGTCAAGCACGAGATAAGTAGCGGAGGAAAATGTGGAAAGGCTAATTAGGCGCGTTGGACGACAGACCAGGTGTCAGCGGACGACATCTATCGGCGAAAAGCCAAAACACAAGTGGAAATAATAATAATTTTCTACCGCCTGGAATACACGGCGAGTGTCCGTCCATTAGCCGATGGAGACATCATCGTGTTGCCATTCGAGTCCATATTTCATTGATAAGAACACGGCTGGCACCTCTCTGAGTGGCGAGAGAAAGAGAGAGAGAAGATTCCCACCTCGGACACCATGTCAAAATATCCTTCCTTTATCATTATTCAATTTTTTCTGTCGCATAGTGTGGCAGCTTGCAGACAACCTCCGCTCGCTCTTCTTATCAGAGCACTTCTATCATCGGCTTGCTCTCTCTCTCTCACTCTCTCTCAAACCTCCTGTCACCCTCTCGGTTCATCTGTGGTCATCCCGACAACGAATCTCCCACTATCATCCTCGCCTGGCTCCATATACAGTTCTCTTTCGAATAAAGCACGAAGTGTTGTTGAGATACACATACAATTTTCACTGTTTAGATTATTCAGTTTGCTTTATTCTTTTTTACATTCATGATTATTGATCATTGATCATACTTCCAATAGTAATTATACTTACAGTTGAAAAATTTGTTTTTGATCATAATCGTACTACAGAAAATTGTAGCAATAAAAGTACTGTACGTTTGATTGTTGGATCAAAATGCATTATTCAACTTCTGATGAATATGAGACGAGTAAGTTCATTGATAAGGTATATTCCCACATAGATAAGTGATAATTGCCTTTTTATTGGTTAAGTTTGAAATAGAAATCTAATATATGATGACAACATTTAGATTGCTGGTTCAATGTACACTGGTATTGAAAAAGATACGGAATGTGAGACGAATAATTCTTGCCTTCCATTGTATGTTGAGTGTGTTTTTAAATATCAGCTTATCAAAAGTTCACTTTGCCGCTCAACTAATGGTACTATACTGTAGGAATTATTAATGTACGTAAAATGAAGCTATATTGTAATTAGCAGTATTGAATTGAAAGAAATCATTACAGTATTTGGTTCTTGAACATTTCAATGGAACATTAAATCCACATAAATAACTTATAACTAACCTCTATAAATAATTACAAGCAAAAAACTAATAATCTTTCATGAGTTTTAATCGACTACACTCGTGTGTTCGTTAAATAAAAATTTTGTTAAAAAGTTGGTTATTGAAAAGTTTCAAACGTGTAACTTTTTGAACTGAAATCGGTCCTCCAGTAGTCTATGATTATCTATTTTTCTTGAAAAAATTGTGATTAATTCATCTACCTGTTTTCAATTTATTATTGTTGATTCTCCATGTTCGTAATTTCAAAATTTTCCTAAAAGTATAATGATTACTTCATGAACTTGTTTTCAATTATTGTTTATTTTCCCTGTTTTTGGATGTGTCCGCTTTTTTTATCCTATTTTGTTTGTTCACACTTTGTTGGGGACGCACGATGACTATCCAAAATAGCAGCCGGTTGGTAATTGAATTGTCCGCCAATGGCTGCCTAATGGAAGCGTCCCGTTTCCATTAGAACAATTGTTGCTCGTGACTTTGAGTTCATAATGGAGAATAATTTGAGCAATTACCGCTCCTCACTTAACCACCCCCCCCCTCTCCCTCCCATTACCCCTTCACCACCTCTCAGTCAATGTGGCTGACATTTTTTCTGAAAACATTCAACCCGTTCTTTTACTGGTCTTATTCAATTTTCAAGCAATCAGTATCACCCCAAAAAAAAACGTTGTTTCCATTCCACAAAGAGAAGCCTCGAAATGTGACTAGCTAAACAGCATTTTAATTCAACTTTGTGTTCAGTACATTTGTTTATTTACAAGTTTTAGAAATAATGTTAAAAAACGGGTTTGGATAATTTGTGATGATATTCTTATTTAGTAGAAAATTACTCAAGTACAAAATATTTCTTCAGTTTTAAACACTGAAATTAATCAAACATGAAATGTCTTGTCTTGTCTTGACTAAGTTGAAACTTGAAAGATGAAAATATTACTATATTTAAAATAAACTATTAAAATATACTTTAAATTCTCATTATTTAGTGATTTAGTATCAACTACTACTTTCCTCTATACTCTTGAGTAATTCATAATACTTATTTTCTAATAATTTTTCATTACCATTCAATATCAACTATTTGTCAATGTGACTAGAATAGTTGAAAAGTCAGAGGCATAGCTGTAATAGAATGCATGTATTTGAAGCTCATCAATCATATTGCTATTATCATTTAGGCAAGCCGTCAAGATCCAGCTTTAATCTCCTACTAAAAGCCTTTGAAAAGTTCAAGCGTGTGTAGACTCTTATAATGTTCCAGTGCAGGTGAAGGATTTATGTTGCCATATTTGGTGTAGTTGTCTAGGATAGGATTTGTTTGTTATGCTATTTGCTGTCCAGTAATATGAGGTTTTCTTGTTGATCTTACAGTAATATTTGTTTGTATTCATAATTATCCAATAAAATATGTCGTTTTCTCTTCATAACTCATAATTTCAAATAATATTCATAGTTTTAATAATATCAAATACTGTATCTACTTGTCCAATAAATTAAACTGTCATGAGGGAAATAATCCTTGGAAGACCTTGATTTCTGTTATTGTTGTTCACAGCTTAGGTAAACAGAAATATATTCTGAAATACAAACGGATCTTATTCCCCGCAATTATTAATTCAATTTAACTGAAATCAAGTTTTTCTCAAATTTTGTTTTATGTCTATTACAAAAAGTGAACAATTTCGACAAAAGATGCGAAACTTTATTCTTCTTTATGACTTACCATTAAGTTGATATTATATTATAACAACAATTTAAGTTTTTTTCATGATAACAAAGTGTTATTTTTCTATAACATTCCGTTCATCTTCTCTTGTGTGAGACTTGATTCGTATTGTAAGTCATAACACTAGTTTCTGTTCCATTGTGGAACATTTTTGAAAAAAATTGTTTAATTTAGTGAATTGTTGAAATGTTGAAACTTTGAATATGGTTTCCTATAGATTTCAGTGTTTCTCATAGAGCAGCATCGAAATTTATCAACCATGTTACTGTTGACAACACAATACTATCAATGTATCAATCAATTTGTTCATCTAGGGAAATGTTGATGTTTAATAGGTTTCCTAAGATTTCAGGGTTTCTCATACAGCATTCACAAGAATTATCAATCATATGACTGTTGACAATTATTATCAATTAGTAACAATCAATTGTTTAAATTGGGGAAGTGCTCAATAGATCAGTAGAGAAAGTGGTTTCCTATAGATTTCAAGGTAGTACCTAAGACTAAAGCAGTAAAAAGTTATCAATCATGTGACTGTTAATATTTATTGTCAATATTATTAATGAACATTTCAGTTAGAAAAGTCAGTTATGGATTTCAGTTTTCAGATGAAAGCTTGACGATAAATGAAGTAAGAAGATTGAGCAATAGAGTCATTCAAAAATGGGTGATAATACAGGCAACACAGGTTGCTGTTGCATTTGAAGAATGAAGGGGAGTGATTAATAACGAACACTTTATGGAATATTTATGGAAGTCGGTGGAGATTAAAGCATATTCTGCTTGATGATGTGGAACGTTCTACACCGGAGAAAGAACAAATATATAGGTAAGAAGCATTACATACCGTACTGAGGTAGCAACCAGGGCTCTAATAAGATATTATCCAGTATGTGAGTAACAATCGCTCCAAGGTCGTATAAAGGAGACATTAGCATCAGCAGCAACAAAGAGAGCAGCATGAACAAAGGGTGTGTCAAAGGCTCATTAAGCACCCTCTATGTCTTCCTATCTCACCTTTCTCTTACTCTCTCTCGCACCCCTGTTCTCTCTCTCACGCCAAACCGTCATCTTCATTATTACCGTCATTCAAAACACATCATAATGAACCGTGAGACATTTCTTTCTTCATTCTTTGAGGAAGTTGGTAATAATTTCGGGCCAGCTCATCTGAACTGATGTCGGTACTAGATTTGGTGATCTTTGTTTTGGAAACCTGAATATGTCTTCTGATGGTGGTTGATTGTTTTTGGGTGCCTTCACAATGGAAAAGGATGACTTCTGGTGGCGAAGTTTGGACAGTCCAGCACTCAAGCAAAAGAAAAATAAACAGTGATAAGTAAAATTGAAAGTGAAATTTATTGGTAAAAATACAGAAAGAGAAATAAATTAAAAACTTGAGAATGGATGAAATGAGAGAATATGTTCAGTAGAAGATGGAAGTATTGACAGATTAGAAGTATTCAATAGGATAGATAGGTATTGAAAAAATGGAGTATTTGAAATGTTTCCAATCTGGAAAGAATTCAATAATTTAAAAAATGAACTATAACCTGTTCATTGATAGGAAATTTCCTTGATTACTTGATTTACTTTGATTAATATTGAAATTCAACGCAGAACTTAGTGATATTGAGTAGAATAATGATTTTAAGAGAGAGTATTTTGAATTTTACTTTTCGATTGAAACTAATTCTTTTCGATTGATTCAAACTAATCAATTCAATTAAAATTCATTGGAATAATTAATACAATAATTTTTCCAAATATTCTACATCCTAGACTTGAAGCCTATTGATGAACTGAATATGAATAGAGTATTACATAGCAAGCCAACGTTAAAATTGAAATTGAATTTTATTTCTTCTTCATAAAATACATTACAGCAATAAAAACACATAGATTGTATGAAGAATTTCCTCTTATGGGCAGAACCCTGTAGAAGAGGAAAGAGGTCCAAGAATTCAGTTCTTCAACGAAATAATTACTCCACCTCGAACAAGGTGTATCATTTTCGTAGCAAATAATGATAATAAATAACATGGATTGACTGCTCTTCTCTCCAGATTTTGACGCCCATAAAGCGGTGACCATGATATCGTTGTTTTTGAACAAGCGAGTAGTCCGGCTATCCGACAAGTTTTATGATAGTTTTCACGCCAGCGCCATATTTAAATAATGGAAAAATTTATCTGCTGTAGAAGCAACCGCATCACGGCAATGCTTTTGATAGACAAACAACAGCGTTTTGCTCGGTAATGTAATTATTAATAGCAGTAAGGATGTTATCTGCATGGCCTGCGGGTATTGGCTACCGTGGTCCACCGGCCCCATCCCAACCGTCTTCCTTCTTTTTTCTCTCTTGCTTCCTTTGTTCTCCGCCTGGCATCGAACCTTTGGTCACCATAAATTCATCTAGAAATCACTTTTTTATAGACCGGTTACTACTTCCTTACACAATAAGTTAACAGCTCGAGTAGTGAGTGAGTAAATGCGAGAGCTGACTAGCGCCTCTACACCTGTTCTCCACGTGTGCCGTGCCTTTAATAAGATGCTATCGTTTTTGTAAATCTATCGATCGACGCCTAATTATACATATTTATTACGCCAACAATGTTGATTTACAGTGCGGTAATGTATTGTTGGTTTTCATAGGCTGCATGGATGCTGGCGTTCTTAATGTTGTTTACTTGTAGGAAAGTTGTTTGCTTATTTGAAATTTGTGGGAGTAGAAAGTGACGATTTATGATCCTGTTATTTATTTAGCAATGTACAATATTATTTGATGTTATAATGTTACAATAGATATTTGAAGGGAAGTTACAAACGGATTTTGCCCAAATCTGTTCCTCTTCCAATATTTAAAAATTGTTCAAATTTAGATTATCCATTATATCCCACTAAGTCACCGATTTTCACTCCAAATCCAAATACAAGACAAATTTTGTTCGAAAACTCATCAATTTTATAACTTACTGAAGTTATGAACATCTTCATTGATGTTTCAGTACTCACAAAAGTAGATTTTCGATGAACATTCGAGTAACAATCATTAGAAAATTATTTCAATATGCTCTCCACGCTGGTGTGGATACTCACTAGAAATGAGAATGAGATATCGCATGGTGTGAAAAAGAGTTCAATGAATTCATTTAGTTGCGATATAATAGGTGTATTGGGTTTTTAAACTCTGTAAACTGTATTCGTGAAACTCTGTTAACTGTGTTCATAAAACTAACCTGTATGAAGTACTAGGCAATGATGGCTTTAAAAAAATAGCCTATGCCAAAAACAGAAGACAGTGCCATCTGCCGTGTATTATAGCATATCATGTCTTATGAATTGAATGACATCATTTGAAGGAACCTTTGCAACGATTCTCCTATTGATCTCTGTTGGATAACGTCATTTTACGTCGGTTAAACTCAATTAGCTTCTGTGCAATCGGCCGTGAGTTCGTTAAATAATAAATTCCTTAATAAACGAATTCTGTTTAGGAAAGATTTGTATCTTTCTAAACTTTTGAAAGCTTTTCAAAATACTCTCAATATTGTCCAATCGTCGCTGACGTAAACACGACAGGAATGTTTGAAAAATGTTTGAAAAAGTGAGGAAAATTGAATGCGAGTGAATGATCAAAAGGCTTTCCGCTATGACTGGATAGAGGTGTGACTAGTTGACCTCAACAGCCTTGTGTGGTGAGGCTGAGGCAATTATGATATTCCATATGGAAGCGAACTTGGCCAATGCTCCTTGTCTATTTTCCAAGATGTCGGATGTCGAAAAAGGATGTCAAGTCGGAAGGGGTTAGGGTGATGGGTGGTGGGGGGGGGAGCATTGATCTCATACAGGCGCCGCGGTTTTTCGTCTTGTACTTTTCAACACCTATTGAATCTAATTAACGTTTGATCCGTAGTTACACACAAATAACAGATCTGGTTTCCGTGGCTTTATCGCGCCAACTGGTTTGTTTTGTCAATATCCATTCATTTCAGCAGAAAAAGCTCGGAGCTCCACTCCGAGTATTTACGAGGCTTGATCGGAAAGTGAGCGACGCTCTCGTATCAGCCAATTACTTGCTTTGAGAGATGAGAGTATAATGGTAGGCTATTGCAGATAATTAGTTCTTGAAGATTGATCTTGTCAAAGCTTTGTGGCTTAGTTGATTAACTGTAGATGTGATATATTCCTTCCTTTTTTTCTACTCCATAACTCCCGATTCAGTCTTCAGTCTTGAAGTCACATTCAGTCTTGTTCAGTCTTCTTGTCTTTTATACGTGTTTAAACATTGAATTGTTTGTATCGTGATATCCTTGAATTCCAAATATCAGTGTAGAATGAACAAATTTTAATTGCATGCTTCTATCGTAATCGTGATATCCCGCAATTCCAAATATCAATATTGAATGGACAAATTTCAATAAGTTGCTGTCATTGTTTGCAAGTTTATTACTGTTATTTTAGATGTTTTGATGTTGTTATCCAATTGAATACAGTGTATTGTTCAGTGTTGTTCTTCTCATAGTAACTTATGTTACATGAAGAGAACGTGTTGGATGTAATCTTTTAACTTACATGGGTTTGGGGAGGCAGTCGAACAAGGAAAGTAAAATGAAAGGAAGTGAAACCGAAGCTTGTACATAGATCAAGAGAAGAAGAATAAATTTATTTTCCTCAAATTTATTCAAATCGTAAATGAAACTTTTGATTGGTTGATAGCGGAAATAAATCGTTCCATGAAGATGATTGTAGAATGATATCTGATTACAGTATTTATTTTTGAGTAATCGGAATCACATTTACATTTTTCAACTCTCAGACATTCGTTGTCTTTACGTCTTCTGACGATATACCATAGACGCAGAGACTAACCAAACATGTCTATTTGGTTTTAATGGATTATCACTGGATGTACTCGACAGGGAACTGGGAAAATAGATGACTAGATATTTATCTGCTAAATACATCCTCAAATTCATCCAGTGCATGTCCAATTTGCAATCGGCCGAAGTTATTTGGTGGGTGGGGAGATCTTTACGAGCCAATAACAATCATAATCGATTGTGTTAGCGCACTCGTTTCGTATGGTATGAGTGGTGTGTGTTGTGGGAGTGGAAGTGATACGCGATATTAAATAATAGAAATGAACGGGGAAGAGGAGCAGCAGCGAATGTTGTGGATGGTGATGATGATGATGATGATGATGATGATGATGATGATGATGATGACTGGGTTCCCGCGGCGACGCTGTGTCCATAAATAGTCGTGGACAAGATGCAAATTCTTGGGCCCCCAGTCCCCCAATCGTTTGCCGTCTCGAAAATACACACAATCCTCCAGCTCTCCAGGCCCGGGTTTTGTTTTAACCTGTTTTACCATATCTTTGTGTTTTTTATATCATTGTATGTCTCTTGTATATGCTCTTGAAACATCTTATCGTTATTCACACAGCCTTTTCCTCCTCTGCCTCCTTTCGTCGCACTGTCAAATAAACGACACGTAATTGTAATCTAATTCTCCGACATTCCGTTTTTACATACTATTCCACCGCCGAAACTTCGTTTCTTCTCTCTTTCTTCAGACCCTTCTTCTTCCTCCTCATCATCTTCTTCTTCTTCTTCTTCTTCATCTTCTTCTTCTTCTTCTTCTTCTTCTTCTTCTTCTTCTTCTTCTCTTCTTCTTCTTCTTCTTCTTCTTTCTTCTTCTTCTTCTTCTTCTTCTTCTTCTTCTTCTTCTTCTTCTTCTTCTTCTTCTTCTTCTTCTTCTTCTTCTCTTCTTCTTCTTCTTCTTCTTCTTCTTCTTCTTCTTCTTCTTCTTCTTCTTCTTCTTCTTCTTCTTCTTCTTCTTCTTCTTCTTCTTGCTCTTCTTCTTCCTCTTCCTCGTTTTCTTCTTCCTCCACATATCTCGAGCCGGTTCTTTTACTTTTGCGGCTGTTTGTTGCGCGTATTTATTCAGATTTCGGACGCAATGCTTGTTGCCACGAGACTAGTAGCTTCGCACATGTTCATTTCCTGCTTCATCACCATTTGCAAAATGTTCTCGCTCATGGTTTCTAGAAGTGAATGACGACAATAGTTAGTGGGATTGACAATATTCTCGAGTTATTTCTCAAGAATGTCATGGAGAAATGTACGTGAATCGACATTTATTATGAACTTTCACATAACAAAAATTCTACAAATAAATTCAACAATATTAATTAAATTTTTAGTTTGCTCGGACATGAACTCTATACTGTATTAGATCTATTCCTACTAACTCTAAAACCAGGAATTAATGCATAGAATTCAATTGATTAATTATATTGATTTATCAATCAATATTTAATCGATCAATTTCTGTTCGATAACCAAAGTCAATGTTCAAATCAATGTTGAATTACAAATGTTCAAATAAATGTTTAATGCTCCATAATTGAACCATGTTCAATTCCCAGTTAGCATTGAAATAATCGTATGAGATGCTCTCCAAACCCTCATCTTCACTAAATTTCTTTTCTTTCATCCTCTCCTCTGCCTTTCTTGTTACTATCCAACTTATGCCTCTTTTTCTCTGATTTCACTTTGTATATCGATAGCAGCAATCGGAGCCTCCCCCGCTGAGAGCGAGAGAGAGAGAGTGTGTGTGTGTTTAGTAGAGCGCGGCCATCTTCGTCTGTTTACTCTTCTGGTCTGAGTCAGAAGTTATTGAGAAGAGGCTTTGGCTCTTTCTGCTTCATCGACCAAGCGCAGCCTCACAGTTCAGTTGCAGCAAAAGGGTGGTGCATAGTTGGTGCACCCCCCCTGTTCCGTTTTTACTCAATTCCCCCCTTTCCCCCCCTGGCCAGGACTCCTTCGGCGATCGTCCGATCGAAACTCGGTGAAATTTATTGCGTTGCGCCTCTCTTTCCTTGACTTGAGTGCAACGAATACCTCAACTCAACGCACTACCTCCTGCTCGGTTTTTATTCGATTTTTTCAAATTTCCCGCAACGACCAACGGCGAACAACCGTTCCGGCCTCCCTCGAAGAAAACAAAGACGCGGTTGAAGAAATAGGGCGCCTGTGTACCGACATTGAATGCTCCGTTACACGTAATTATGATTTATAATCTCTCTCATCGCCCATCTTGCTCTAGCCGCAATGAACAACGACTGCAATCAGCGAAACATTATTGTGCAAGGTTTACCGTTCGGTGGTTTATGACAAAAGAAACTTGAAAAATTCTTTGGAGTATTATTCTTTTGTGGAGAACTATAATTAGCCAGTATCATTGGGTACTTGAGGAATTCAGATTTATCTTCTCTAGTTGGTGTATTGTGATGTGTCATTTGGTGGTCATCCTTGGAGATTGTTTAGAAGAAAACTCTAGAATGAGTGCTTCCTTCTTCTGAAATTCATCTCACAAAACTCAATAAACTTCTTCCAGTAATCGTTCAGACATACTCGTGTATGTCAATCTGAGGACAACAATATATACGTACATCATTATACAAGGTATTGTTTTTATATTGTAACAATTAATGAATTGCAATCTTGAGTTTCCACAAGAACTATCATAAACAATCCACGAGAGAAACTGAAATAATCCAATGGGAAGGGGAGTGATAGTGTCTTTATAACAAGCTGTAGAAATGTGAGTCGAAGGTAGAATGGAGTGGCGGATAATTTACTTGCGAAAATTAAAAAAAATTGCGAAAATGAACCAAGGACGAATTCAAGTTCAATCGTCTTCTGGAAATCAATTTTTATAAATCTTCAAAAGAAATTAGATTACATTACTTCCAACATGGAGGCATGATGGATTTACAATATATTTATATTCTACATTGTGTTGAAAAATACAGTAAAAGATTGGAAATTATGATTCAATTAAATTTATTATTTACGATAGGCCTATACCGAGCAAATCAATGTATGAACTAAAATTTAGGATAGGCCGTTAGGGGAATAACAGTATAAATTGAACATTATTCTCACGAATATTATTCAGCTTATTTCTCTATGGAATAGTGCATTATCATCAAAGATACTGTCCAAATATATCAAATAAAATTAGGAATAAGCAAATGACTGTATAAGTTGAACATCATTTCAACGAATATTATTGAGCTCTTTATGTAATAGTGCAAACTTTGATATTTCAATTACCTAGGTAACCCCGCAAAGGCGATTCCTCCCATACCAAGTTGGGAGCCGACCCGAAGTCTCACAACCAGATACATCTAATGTGAGAAAAGTATCGTCATGCAGTCGAGGAACAGATTTCATCAGGGATGCAGCACGTTCTTAGTTTTCCCTGGCATTGCTGTACATTCGAGTTAATTACGCGTTCGAGCATTGAGTAATCCGTTCTGCAGTCATACCATCGGTTGGAAAGAGAGAGAGTGAGTGTGGGAGAGATAGAAAGAGAGGGTGAGAGAGAGAGAGACAGTGAGAGAGTGAGGGGGTGAGTAATGCAGGAGAGCAGTAGCAACCAACGAAGTACAGTAGTAGACGATGGTCAGGCAGAAGAAAAAGACAGAATCAGCCTTATCAAGATTTGGTCTGCCCCTAATGTATTCGGTATGAATTAAACATATTCGGCGACGTTCAGGCATAGACGTGACAATGCCATGCACATGCTGCATGAGCACATTGTCTGCTGAGCGCACAGTGGTCGTCGAGAGTCGAGACCAGAAAAGTCGAGTCTCGAACTCACGATACACGGCCAGGTCGATATCTCTGTATCTGCTCGATGCTAATGAACATTGCACATTTTGCATCATTGAATCAGTTCTGCAACTGTAGGGTTTTTGTCTTATTTTCCTACTTGCAAAAGAGTGAAGCACCCCGTGCAGTCTCTAGTATCTAACTCAAGCAAACCAGGGTTCAGTTTACCATAGAACCTCTGGCATTTAAAATTTATGAGGTTCTTGCTCAGGTTTTGTGAGGTTCTTTTGAGGGTATTTGCAGACATTTTGAGGTCTACACCCTCTTGCTCAAGCTAAATCAAACAGGGCGTTGTTTACCATGGAATCTGTTGCATTCACAATTGAAAAAGTTATTTCAGAAAGAAGAAAATATTTGTAGATCATGCAAAAAACTTCTAGGGGATTGGAGTTTGTCAATATTGTGATTGTAACATGTATTTTCATTCATCTATCAGATTTCGCCCTAACTTAACTATCCCAGGTAAAAAAAATAAAGACAGTCATTCAATTCAATTCATTTATAATCGGGGTGAAACAGCACAACAGTCCAAACTTTTTATACATAATTTCAAGAAGTTTTCCAATAAAACAAATATCCAAAAAGAAACAGGACAAATTTTATGGATTCCTAAATTCAAAAAATTGTTCAATATTAAAGGTCATGTTCACAATCTTCAATCTGCAACAGGTTGAAGTTGAAAAACATTGTTGACTAGTTCTAAATACGCATTGCGTAGTATTAGTTGACTTTCATTTTGTTTTCGGCATGCAGGAGCATAATCTCAGGAATTTAAATTTCATTACTTGAATGTAGTTTTGTGGACCAGATTTCCAGTGAATCGAATCATTATTATAACCTATGGCATAGAAGCAGTTTAGGGCGAATGGATTTTGTTTTTCTCACATTGTCAATAAATAATAATTGTAATAATAAAGATTATAAATAATAAATAATAATTGTCAATGACATTGTATGTATTGTCAATAAATGAATGAACTATGAATAACACTGATTTGTGAGTCGCTAATTAGGAAGGTATTGCTCTGAAAACTTTCTGTTGGAAAACAATTTTTTGTTGGGAGTGGAAGAGGATGGTCGAAAACAAAGAAGAAAATGGAGGAAGACATTTAAAGGAAGACTGGAGTTAATGAGTGAAACCTTTCTGGTGGGTTGCGCGCGCATAATGTACAGAAAAGTCTCAGAAAATCGAAGAAAACAAACGGAATGTGATTGTGAGGCGGAAAACAGGGTAGGGCTGAATGGCGATTTGGCAAGGTTACAGAAAGATTCGATTAGGAGAAATGGGATTCACACATTTAGCAGAGGATCATTCGGTTGTTGGACTACAATAATTACGCATGTAGAAGTGCAAAGACTTTGGAAGGCTGTGAGATAAGATAGGGACAGCCCCCGTGGCTAGAGGGGGCCCCCTATTACACTAATGCAATGTTCACTTTCGGCTCCAGCTGCCCAATAACCACCATTCTTGCCATATCTGAATCATAATTTGCCACAAGATATCGTCCCACCTCGGCCGGATGCTGAAAGCTTCCATTTCTCGCCCATTTTATTATTCCAATAACCGTGATAAAATGGGAGCTTTTAGTTGGCTGAAATCTGACAACTGTTGATTGTTCATAAATTGGGTGGTTCCATTAATTTGTGACAACACTGTCTGGGATTGGATAGTGTTTGTGAATTGATTAAGTCTGGATCTGATGTGTGAGAGTCGATGTGGGAAATAGTCGTAGGACTGTACTAAGGAAAGCATAGTTATTTCATTGATGTTTCCAAGCTAGGTTATTAGAAATGTTTTCTATCATCACTTACTAGTGCTGATTGAACGTAATGTCGATATTCTCTTGCAGGCTCGCAATTTGAGATGAGAGTCTTGATCCGAAATTGATTCTAATGTAATACTGTAATTGATAAAAGTCAATTCAATTTTCGATTTGGGAAATAATCGTAGTAGACTGTATACAGGGAAGCATAGTTAATTATTCATGTGATTATTATGTGTGCTGGTGATTATTTGTGTCATCGATTACCTGTGATTATTATTAATAATTGTATCGATTATTAATAACGAAATATTATCGAAAAATTTTCGATAATAGCCTATTTTTAAAAATGTTCCCATTTATCTCTTTCTCGATTGATTTCCAATTTTCTGTTATTCTCCTGAAATTAGTTATCGAATGGGCCCCTGAAATATTGTTATTGTCAAGTTATACTATGTTTATGGTTACCTACTATGTTTACCATATTGTATTGTCAAGTTATACTATGTTTTTTTTTCAAATAATATTCATACTATTTTTCCTGTTTTTATATAAATTTTATTTTAATTTTTATATTTATTTTTTTAATTTTCAATTTAATTTTTTAATTTTTTTTTCGATTGATCTCTAATTTTGTTGTTTCGGTTTGTGTTGCAGGTGTCAGCCACCGACCCCGACTGCGGCGTGAACGCAATAGTGAACTACACCCTGGGCGAGGGGTTCGGGGGGCAAACTAGTCATTTCGAGGTGCGATCTGTGACGGGCGAAGTCTGCATCTCTGGCCAACTGGACTATGAAACGCGCAGCGCTTACGAGTTCCCTGTTATTGCCACTGATCGAGGTGAGAATTGAAGTTTATTCATTTAAACGCACACATAAAATTCACTGAGAAGACTCAATATTGTTCATAGGTTATTTGTAAGGTAGAATAATTTATAAGTCTGCACATCAATTTAAAGAAATATCCGTGGTATTCGATTAAAAAAAATAATAATGTAAGGGTATTTTCTGGGTTGAGGTGGTATTCGGTATAAATCTCCATGCCTTCAAATCTTCAATTGAATGGCTAGAATATGGTGTGAAGGCCAGGGATCAACCATCTGAACCTCCGACGCACCTATGGTGAGATAAACAAGTGACTAGTTTTAATAAAATATTGAAAAAAAATTCTGTTCATCTTTGTAATAACTCTTTTGAAGTTCAGTCACGTTCAACTGAGAAATTTGATATTCTGAAATACGTTGTTTAGAGATCTGAAAACTAAAACATGTTTTTATTTGCCTGAGCTCAAATTTTTATTTATTGCCAACGAAACAAAATTAATGCCATAGAATAAAATTTCGTTCAAAATAAATAATTATTATGATTTAACAGTAACTGTATAGTTGCAATGCCTCATTACCTTCCATCTTTTGATTTCACATTGATTTAGGGATTGATCTAGGAACCTTTGGTTTATCAGACCGGCCCTTATCGCCCTCGGCTACTCCAATTGATACAGCATACTTCATATTTCTAAGATTTCATTCTTTAATAATCAATCCCCACACAAAATGAAATCATAGTTATTGTTGTAGTAATAATAGAATGCTGATGACGTTGGTGGCAAGGTACGCATGCGTAGTTGTGGTTGCAGCAGAACTTCCTGGTAAATTAGAGTGTCGAGCGACCAATGAATTAGATTCATCGATATGCATGCCCAGGAGAGCAGTGCATTATATGCGAAACCCGTTAGTAAGCATAGGGCAGGAGTTGAGCAGAGAGACTGAGTTTCTTGTTGGCACGTTCACTGCATATTGCATAAATGTCATTTCAAACAAATTATATACGAATAAATGAAAGTTCATGAATATAAAGTATCATTATTTAGGCGTAATTTATTAATACTCGACTTGATTTTCTTGAAATCGGTTTCTCCTTGGTATTTTTCCTCCACTTTAATAATACCTGGGAACAATTTGTAAATGGGAGAGTTTCATATTTCCATGTCGATTGCTGGTACAGTAGTTGAATTTAATTACATGATTGTGCAATGCGAGCCTCAATTTGTATGGGAATTGAAAGTTCATAGAAACTCCATTTGTCACGGATGTCAAGTAAATGATATCATGAATTCAGGTTGGCCTAGTAACAAATTACATACAATCTGTGTAGGGGAAATTGAAAAATTGATTGAATCTACATATTAACTGAACACAAGAAATCACATCAATCAATAATTCAGTTTGTAATTTCTATATTTTTTCAACCCAATAAACTTGTGTTGGGAAAGCTTGTAGTTTTGTTTGTAAGCTCTTTATGCTCTTGTTTTATTGGGAAAGTACTTATAGTAAAAATATTGTTCTTGTTTTCTATTAGTTTTTATCTGCTACTTGTTTTTATAAGTTTCTATCTATTACTTGCTTTTATCTTATTGTATTCCATTAGTCCCTTAGAACTAACGTTGGAAACGTCTGCATCAATTTCATAGCTACAACTGCAATTAATGGACAACATTAATATACAATCCTGCTGGTATTGTACCAATACCAAAGAGCAACTCCCTATTTAGGAATGTAGAGTTCCAAAATTTTTTTAAATGACAATCCGGACTTTGATAAGCATAGATGATATCAATGTGAAAAATGAAAGTTGTCAACAATGAAATAGAAACATGCATGTATGAAATTATTGCTATTGTATTCTAGGCCAACAATTACAATTCATAGATTGAACAGCTGATATTGTTGATTGTTGCTGTATTGTGAGCACTCAATCTCATCTGACATTCGAAAAAATTATTGTCTGGAATTCTTGGGCAGCATGGGTAGGATATGTCAGGGTAAAAGACCGTTTATTCCTCGTTAGGACTTTGACATAGGATGACACGACGCACCACGCTATGATTTATTAACTTACATCAAATTAGTCTTCCTTCCTCTCCCCCTTCCCCCCTGCCCCATCGCTCTTTCTCTTCCAAGCATCTCGCTTTGTTCGTTTAAAAACACATTTGTTGTATGACGTACACCCATCGCTCTCACTACCCTAGAATTATTCATTTGACGCTCCCTAGTGTGGATAAAATTATCCCTGTATAGTGACTCTATTCGTATCCAGTTTTCACTTATTTCGAAGGGCATACTGTAGTTTGCATACAAGTACAAACTAGGGATATCACGAAGATGAAGATGGAGAAGATGAAGAAGAAGATGAAGATGGAGAAGAAGATTGAAAAGAAGTAGATGAAGTAGGAGGAGGATTGGAAACTATTCCATGTATTTCTATAGTCGCAGTTTTATGCGACCTGGGATGTCCTAGTTCTGTATAAATTTTTGTACTATTTTTTTTTGCAAATGGTATGTTGCTATATGAAATTAAAAATGATAGATATACAGATAGAAAGGAATTAATTATAGGAAGGAAGATAGGATAGGAAGGAAAATAGGATAGGAAGAAAGATAATATAGGAAGAGGGACAGATAGGATTTAGGAAGTTGGAGACAGATATAAGTTACAGTGAAGGACATTGCAGAGAGAAAGAGAACAAATGTATAGTAAAACAAGAGTTGTAAGAGAGAAGAAGAAAGAGAGACAGTGAGTGACAGAGGAGAGTGAGTGAGAGAAAAACAAGAGAAGAAGAAAGAGTGAGTGAGCAAGAAAGAATGAGAGAGACAGTGACTGAGAGAAAGAGTATGAGAGAGTGAGAGGGGCTTAGAGAGTGAGTGAGTGTAAGAGAATGTGATGATAGAAGTGTTGAGGCGCACAGCCGCAGAATTGTTTGGTATTCGATGAGAGCAGAGCAGCGTAGAGGATGGCCATCCAATGCAGCAGGCAGCCTGGCTCAGACGCATATTTCAAAACGAACCAGTTCAGGAGAGCAGCGAGCAGCCACTCTCGGTCGCAGAGTGAACACTGCAATGCAGCGCTGGTTATTAAGACTTGAAATTTCCTAATCTTGATAAGGAATCGAATTCCAAGTTCAAAGATCAAATGCCACATTCTCTCGGCCTGAGAGCCGAATCGCGTTTCTCGCCGAATTCGTACGGTGATAAACGGTTTCATTGCAAAGCTTACTCTCAATTTAACAATTCCAGGGGAAGATAACTGTGCAAACTAATTGTAGAATGAAATAAGCAACTGAGTTTTTAAAGTTGATAACTAATTATAAATTAATTGAAGGAGATGAACATTTTGAAGTTAATATTAATCATGTTTTTTGCACGACAATTGTGTTGTACTGGTTTGGCACATTTTCAAGCAAAACAGCAACTGAAGTACATCGCTATGGAGAAGGATTCTGTGTTAGGAGTGGGGATAGAAGGAGTGTAGGGTAGGGAATGGATTGGGGATTCAAATGGGTTTGACATTCATTAGTTACTAAAAATGAACATTGTTGATATAAAATTGTAGATACAAAGACAGCTTGATCGAGAGTTGAATTGGGCATCAATTTTGAACTTTTCAGATTAGGATGGCAACACACAAAACTATTACCCTGAATCCTTAATATAATACAGTTATTGAACTTTGGAAGATTAAATTTAATAAATATGTTGAGGTTTCTCAGAGAATATGCAGTTGAAACTAGTAGGTATACAGGTTCAGACTTAGCATTTTTTGGATTGAGATGTCGAACACAAATACACGGAACTACATAATAATTTGTCACTATAAATTGAAACTATTTCAATTTTAATACGGTTTCTCAAAGAACTATGCTTTTGAAACTACTGTAGGCCTGTTGGGAAAGGACTACACCGATGATAAGGGTGAAAAGATCAGGTTTAGCATTTGATGATCGAGTGAAAAAGCTTTTTCTGTGTAACTAATTTGGAGGGTGAAAAAATTGGAATGGGGTGAAATTAATGAGGGGACATTAATTTCTATTGCATCCCTGTACACGTATGTAACAGGCAGATGCATCAGCCACATTAACCATAACCCGGGGGTGAAAGCTGTAGATTATTTTGAGGGGTAGGCATAATTACTTTGATTGAGCCTCATCAGTTTATTGAATGTGGTGGCTTGGGGTAGGTCTGGCTGGGCGCATGCGCGGGGTGTGGGTGCGGGAGTGGACGTAGGCCTATGTGAGTGTGGCTTTCTTTGCTTGCTGAGTCCGGCCAATAAAACAAAACGTAAGATAAGATCTGGCTAGCCATATTTAGTACTGTTTGATGCGGTCCACGACAATTTTATGACTTGCCTGTTTAAATGAAATGCCTACTTAGTTCATGTCAGTGCTCTTGCGCTTGTGTTTGCCTGCTTTACAGGTACTTGCGCTTTCACTCTTTCGCTTTCTATCTTTCTCTCCTTCACTGTCTCTTTTCTTTCTGACTTCGACGACCTTCCGATATCCACGTCCTTCGATTCTCGAAACATCTACTTCTCTTCCTCCTTCTCCTCTATTTATTCATCTTCCTTTCCTCTCCATTTTCTATCTCCCTTTTCTATTTATCTTACATACTTTCTTTTCTTATTTTTCTCTCCTATTCCTCTAGTATGTTTTCCTCCGGGATCCTCCGTTATTCTCACAGAAGTCTGTCTTTAAAGAGACTACATAATTGATTTTTCCTAGTAGGCTGATCTCCCTCTCTTCATTTCTTTTCTCTCTCCTTTTTCTATCTCTCTTTTTCTTCTATTCAATCTCTCCCATCCATCGATTCACTCTTCCTCTAGTCTTTATTTTCCCCTGGTATCCTTACAGAAGCATATTTTCAAAGACTACATATTTGTAGCAGTTGCTCTAGTATCACAGAAGCCCAACTCAAATTACGTTTACTATCTTTATTTTGATGTCTAAGCAGCATACAGTAGCCATGAAGCTGAGGCCGCACTGCTAGATTGTTACCCAGTGGGTAGATGGAATATCTGTAGAACATATAACTTTCATAGTAATACAACAAATTATGTTCCATCACAGTGTTCTATTAATAACGAATATTGTTGTCTCAATTCGCTATCTATTGAAAAAAGAGTAACGAAAGAAATTAACCAAAAAGAATGATAATACACATTACTTTTTAAAAACAGATCATTCCTGGTTTGTCATAGTTATAATATGATCTAACTTCACTCATTCACTGTCATATTCGTTCAAATTCACAGCTATAAAAGCACAGCTATCATTGCTCTTTTAAATTCAATTACAACATTAACAAAATAAAAATGATACAATCATGCAATAATCAGCGGCTGCTGAGGTAGACAGCTAATTCACAGCTAATTCTGACAAAAATACGAAGCCTGGAAATCGTGTGTTTCAGGAGTGAATTATAGACATTCAGATTCCTGTATTTCTTGACTTTTAAGTTTTATAAAGCAGGCCTCTGGTGTTTTAACAAAATTAACTAACCATTCATGAAAATTCACCTTTATTCATTTATTTCTAATCAATCAACCATATCTAATCAATCAACCATTTGCAATCAATCAATAATATCTAATCAATCTAATAAGAGATCTAATAACAAGAGATCTAATAAGAAAAGGCTGACAGAGAATAGAAACAGTAATTTCAAACCATTTATAGTATCACATAACATAGAAATCATACACACACAAGACTTCAATCACTTAACACTTACTAATCTCACTTATTTGCTCACAACAATTCATACCTATTGGTCTATTCAATCAATCACATCTACTGTAACAATCATCCATTTCTAACAAATCTTTGTATTATTAACTGTAAATAGTTCTAATCATTTGATGTGTTTGTGTTGCAGGTGGCCTGAGCACAACTGGCATGGTGAAGATCCAGTTGACGGACGTCAACGACAACCATCCGATCTTCTTCCCGCGGGAGTACAACGTGACGCTGCGCGAGGGCGACACGCCGCATCCGGACACGCCCGTCGTCGTGGTGGCCGCCACCGACCGCGACTCGGCCCGGTTCGGACGAGTCCGCTACGGTATTGAGGCCGGCAACCACGCAAATGTGTTCAGGATAAACAACGACACCGGAGAGATCTTTGTCAACAAACCGAATCAGCTGTCATCGAGGTCAGTTTTGAAATCAATTATTAGCTTTCGAAGAATTTTATAATTATGCCCGGTTTTTCAGTTACTCAATATAGCAGGATCCAATGAACTTGTCATAAATCAGCTGATCGACGAGCATATGATCACAATACTTAACCTACAAATGCTGAATCTCGCAGAATATTGAAAAGGTCTTTTAAAAAGTTATTCTTTGAAAGGTATTCTTTAAAAAGGTATTTTAAAGACTTTAAAGGTCTTTAAGATTTTTAAGCCTTTTGATTATTGTGTCGAAATCACTGTTTAATTATTACTGGATCAGCTGATTTATGACAAGTTAATTGGATCCTGCTATAGACAGTTTATGGATCCAATAGCACTATTGAATCAATAACCATGTGTTTTCAAATGCAAAAAAGGAGTTATTGATTCAATAAGTTTATTGAACGACTGAAAAACCGGACATTAGATATCATTTTAGGAAGGTTGAATGAGTTTCAATGTATGGTTTGATTCAATCAGATTCAATTCAACTCATTTATTGATACAAATCATTAAAATATGACAATATCTTAAATGGCAATATCTTCAGGTTATTTCAATATTATGAAGAGATTCCATAACACCAACAATTGTTCTACAAATTTCATTGAATACAAAATTTTGGGGAGAGAAAAGGTTCTACACCTAAAACTTCTTCAATTCCAGGATCTTGTCCCATGATATATCGGTGGTAAAAATAATTTACAAATTGGATTCTTTCCCATTATATATCTGTAATGGTGATAAAAATAATTATTGTAGTGAAAATAATGATAATGAAACCAATAATGAAATAAAACACTAAGGGCCGGCTCATGAGCTCGGGATTTAGCTTAGTCCTGGACTAAAACGGGTGGCCAGCGTAGCATCGACAAACTTTAGCCTCGATACTATGTACTAAGGGCTCTCTATGCTGCTAACCCACTAACCTGTCGAGACAAACGTTTGTCGATGCTACGTTTAGTCTAGTCTAAGCTAAATCCCGAGCTCATGAACCGGCCCTAAAAGATGTTGTCAATCCCACTATTTTATTATAACAGCACTGGACCGCGGTTTCGTGTTTCGTGTTTTATTTCACAAGTAAGTTCCACAACAACAATAATATTTCCACAAATAAGTTAAAATCAATAATAATGATAATAATATTAATGATAGTTGCAACATTTTTTGATATTTTGTTTGATCGCAAAGTGTGAAAAGTGCATGTGCATGCCTGTGCTCACATGTGCATAGTGCAGGCAGACATTAGTGGCATTGCATCCAGAGCCGAGCAAAGGCCATGTTTATGCGATGTCACAACTGCGCGCGGTACAGTCACGGGCAAAAGTACACCCTCGCCCCCCGTGTTTATTTGCATAATATGTCTACATTTCAGCAGTAGCACAGGTAGTAGTCATGGACACTGCTCTTTCTCTTACTCGCAGCCTGCCATCGATTAAGTGCAGCTTTCAATACTTTGTCTATGATTTATAGCTGTAAATGAACAATGGCCGGTGATGGGCAAAAAAGGGCAAAACTCAAAAATTCCCTCCTCAACTTACAATGGAGACGAGTGACATGTCTTTATGAAGAATGCTCGTATGTTGGCCCATCCCGCCATTAATTATTCATTCTGACAATACCCTCTAAACATTGTCGACGAACAATTGATTCAGATAGTGTACACCATGTACTTTGTAAAATGGCGGACATGGAGATGACACTTCTATGAAATTGGTCTCTGTAATGGAGAAGATCTATCTATAAATCTATGCTGGGTTGAGCAAGTAAGGAATTATGACCGGGGTCCATATTATCCTATTTCTATGGAATAACTGAGATTGTATCAACAGCACCAATGTTCGAGGTTATTCATTCGGAATGTGATTTGTGTTTAAGGATTAACGTACAAATTTTTGTGCAAATTGTCTTTATTAGAACTGTCCTCTCTTTCTCACCAAATAAAGCAGTAAAATATGGGAAGATACGAAAGTTTGAATACAGTTCTGTAACTGGAAAATCAATCAATAAATCTATTCTTTGGAATGAGAAGTTTTCATTCGATATATCTAATCGAACCACCATTCGATATTTCAATATCGATAATAACCGTGGTCAAGTACGGAACTTTCCTCATTAGTGTAATATTTCTATCCTATTCCTAGGCACCCACTTCCTTTTATAGTGATGGTGTGTTCTGTGAATAAAGTATTGATATAAAGATTTATTTTGAGTCTAGTACATTCTATTCAATGATAGACAAATAACAGACCCTACCTCTCAGGACTTCCGATTATGAATTGATACTGTCTCTAAAACAATTGAAAAAAAAGTAGAAATACCAAAACTTCCGTAAACTCTTTAAACACCTGTTAGACGCCGCATCCGCCATTTTGGTCCTAGATTTCAGACAGCTGTTCATGAAATAGCTTGGGTTAGGTGAGTGAATACTGTTTGATTTTTTTAGATCAGTTCAGTGGTTAGTGTTAGAGCTGGGTTACGTAGGAAACTGAACCAAAATGGTGGATGGCTACGTCCATTGATATAAATATCTAACTAGAGACAGCAGTAGCTATAGAGCTGCTTTACAAAACCAGCGTTCCGTCTAATTTTGTTAGGATGGCAACAATGACAATTTAACTACTTAATATTTTTAAGTATATTGTTATATACTGTTAACTTATATTGTAAAGTATTAACTATAGTTAATATTGTCTTTGATGGCAGTAAGATGAGGATTGAAATATTTATTTCTAGAACAGTATGCGGTACCAAACAAATCGGCGGAACCCACCTCTTTCAGTCAGTGTTGTGTCCAGTTAGATATTTTAGCTCAATGGTGCGTCTACTCCGTCTTTATAGAGCCTTACTTTGAACCTTATCCAAGTTGTAAAATTATTTATACATACTTTCAGTCGGTGTTGTCTCCAGTTAGATATTTTAGCTCAATGGTGCGTCTACTCCGTCTTTATAACTGGACCTTATCCAAGTTGTATGGATTAATAGATTATTTATTTTGATAAAATTGAATTGTTCGTTTCAGATTGCAGCCGTTCTACCGGCTGAACGTGTCGGCAACGGACGGAGGCGGCTGGCGGTCGCAGCACGACGCGGTCGTGTACCTGAGCGTGAGCGACTCGGCCGTACGACCACCAATATTCGAACGTACCCGATACAAGTTCAGCGTCAGGGAGGATGTGCCTAGCAACACTGTTATCGGCGCCGTCAAAGCTACATTCAGCGATAAAGGTTAGTGTCACTAAAGAAAATCGTCTTAATTTCTAGAAAAATTATTATTTCTAATGTTCACGACCTTTGACATCGGTGAAGAGCTGTACAAGAGGAGACAGATTGTTTTATTATTGTGGTCTTGACTGACCCTCTGCCCAAGAGTATAATATTGCTAAAAATTAAAATCATTATACATGAAAATTAAATTAGACCACTTTAAATTGAGACTATAATATTTCAAAGTAAAACTATTGTAGAATAATTTTTTATTCGTATTCTTCCGACGAACTACTTAGAACTCTTCGTGATACTGCTGATATAGCAGGATCCTTTAAACTTGTCAAAAAACATATGTTTTGACGAGCAATATCACAATACTTAACGAAAGGATCCTGCTATACTTCTTCACTTGCAATGTCAAAGTCCACTGATAACGACAAAGGTGATTTGAAATGGAATTTAACTCGATTTATATTAAAACTTGGATTTTTAGTAGATATATCAATAACTACTACATAGATGAAACTTCTATCTAGTGATATAATAATTCTTTACTTATAGAATAGGATAGAAATTTTTATTACAAAATTTATTGAATGAAATTCCTAATTTATAATGCTATAAAATACTCGGAAGACTTCCGCTACTGCGAATATTGACAACAGAATAATAGCTAGTAAGGAAATTCGATGAAATGTATTATTACTTTGATATTCATTTATCATTGATCCTTAAGCTATAAGATGGATATTTTCAACTATAATAATAATAATGAAATTGATTTCCGCAAGTGAGCAATACATCACAGATAATAAAATAAATTTTGAATTAAAAAATATTCATCTTTTCTTCATGTTGTGGAAATAAGTTTGAAAGCAAGCAGTTTTCTCACGTTACACGCTTCTCTATTGGTGAGAGCCATTTTCAACGTCAGCTAACAAATCGACCAATCAGAAGGTCGACCAATCACAAGCGAGCTCTCTTGTTGCGTAGTGCAACAAGTCCACGCCCACAAAGCGCTCTCATTGGCTGACGCTATTACGTCACAATATAGACTCCATTTCGTTGAAAGAACCAATGGGATGTTGTCTTCTGTTTCACAATTCGTAGATAGGGTTACTATTGTTTTGTAACTTCAAATTTTCAAGAATATTGAACATTTATTACGTGTTTTTCGTTTGGTACTTTGATACGAAATAATTTTCAACTTTACAATAATTATTGTTCGGCTTTTGTTTACGTAGTAGAAATGAACTGATTTAGCAATATGATATGACAAAACTAGGATTTAAACTTTTTATGTAAATCGGAAGAGAAACAGTTTTGTGTATAAAGCCTGGTCTAGACGCTACGATAAGTTTGTCAAACTTATCGTTCAAACTTATCAAGATTATTTTTAATTATTATAAAACAGATGATTTAACGTCAGTAAACGAGTTTACGAGCTTACATCAATCACCTGTTTTCTGACAATTTAAAATAATCCTGCTTTATAGCAGGATCCATTTAACTTGTCAGAAAACAGCTGATTGATGTAAACTCGTTTACTGACGTTAAATAAGCTGTTTTATGACAATTTAGAATAATCCTGATAAGTTTGAACGATAAGTTTGACAAACTAGTCTAGACCAGGCTTTAGCCCATTGTAGTTTTCTTTGCAAATACGTTGTTAAATGATTGTTTTGAATAAATACGTGTTCAGTCTTACTCAAGATCAGTTTTCCATCTTTATGGTTTATTCCTACATGGTTTCTGGATTAAAACAATAATGATTACATTTCTCTTAAAGTTTTCAACTGTATTGATGAGTGAATGAAGAATTATTAGTGATGATGGTGGTGCATTGCATAGCATGAGAGTAGCGCTAGTTGCTGTGGGACCCCTTCAAATGACAAGAGTGGCATTGCATGGCTTCATGCATTCACATGTGGAGATTTATGCCCAGTGAGGTAGGCAGGCGCGTAGTTGTTGCTATCCCTATTAGGAGAGAACAGTACTGTAACCAGCATCCTCCAAGTGCATTCTCGCTAGAAAAATAAAAGACAAAATAAAATGCAAACTAAACAAAAAGGATGACTTAACTTCTTTCTTCATGGGAGACTTTTGCATGCTAGCTGGCTTACTAGCATGCCAATGCAAGGGTTGTCAATACCAGACAGAGATTTAAAGAGTTTGAATTGTTTATAGACAACTGAACGTATTTTGGTGATTTGAAACCTGTAGGCATAATTTAAAAACCATTATTATAAATGCAAGTATCATAAACACAAGAGAGTGATTTCAAGAGTTGATATCATTTATAGACAGCTAAGAGCCGATTCATGAGCTCGGGATTTAGCCAAGTCCTAGACTAAAACGGGTGGCTACCGTTGCATCAACAAACGTTTGTCTAGGAAGGTTAATGGGTTAGCAGCATAGAGAGCCCTTAGTACATAGTATCGAGGCTAAAGTTTAGTCTAGTCGAGAAGTTTAGTCCATTTATGATCTAGTCGAGTAGGAAAAATCAGTAAACTGCTAATTCGAATGATTGAAGATCAAAATGAATGAATACTGACAATGATTGTAGATCGAATCATTGTTTCATAAAAATTAAATACATTACTCTGGTTATACTGGGAAGTACCTACATTCACATGATTCTATAAGGAGAAACGGTTGTATCTAGACTGATAACAGTTTTTACATGTGAACACAATTAATTAAAAATAATATCTTATTAATTTTTTCAATTAAATTTCAAGATTTCTTTGAGTCATCTCGTTTATACATCGATGTACACAGTGTATAATACGAGCGAAAAGAAGAAATAATGTTCCAACTCTTCACTCGTACTCTTCCAGACATTTATGATAGAAAATAAGTGAATCCATGAAAATGTATTAGTGGTGTAGGCAATTCTTACATTACTCCAGTATTCGAAACTAATCTCAGTATAATTGCACCGCTTTTAAATCACAGGCGAAGCCCGCCCGCGCGCGACTTGCATTCCATTTTGTTTGTATGAAACTTGGATTGTTAAATAAATTTGTTGTGTCAATCGCTGCTAGCAGCAGTTGAAGTGAAACGCGCGTGAGCGCGAGCGAATTCGTTGCGAACAATGACGATAAATTTGATCGCAGATCGCAACGACGATGTCGGGGAATTAGCTGGCGAGGGGCCCTGCATTACTACCTAGCTGGTGCGTCGGACGATAAATATTTTCCATTCTATCACTGCACCAATATTAGCCCCATGCACTATCAACTACTATTACTACTCCTTCTCCTACTCCTCCTTCTTCTCCTCCTCCTCCTCCTCCTCCTTTTCCTTCTCCTCCCTCCTCCTCCTCCTCCTCCTCCTCTTCCTCATCCCCCTGCACCTCCTCATCCTACTATTCCTCTCCCTGTCCGGGCTTGGAATCTTCTTCCCTTGTACAAGCCGCTTATGAAATACGCAAGCATTCCTATTTTACTGCGGCTTAGCTTGGTAAAAGCACGTGTAGCGGAATAGGCCTTGTGACTGTGGCTCTGGCTGACCCCCAAGTACTCTCCTAATACTTTAATTGATTACATCTTGTTTCTTGACTTAACGACTCGTCTGCTGCTCGTATCTCTCCAGTAATTTCTTCTTATTGTCGTTTGGGGATGGTCAGTGGCAAATGCATAATATGGCGTACCATTCCCTCGCGTCGATTTACGGTGTCTGTCACTGTAACAGACGCTAAACAAACTTTGCAAATTCACGGTCGGCCTCGCTTTTAATTGAAATCGGTTATGTTCTTCCAGCTGCCTCCTCTTCAAATACCCTCTCCTCGACGCCATTGTTTGTCAGTTTTAGTTGATGAATCATGTACCTAACCTAACCCAAGACAACATGAGTTAACCTAACCTAACCCAATCCAACCACCATTACGCCATTGTTAATTGTTTTTGTCAGTTATTGCTGACGAATCGTGTCCCTATTCCCTTCATGCTCCGGTCGCAATAGTTTTATTCGTCCTTTGGGAGTACCTACACGAACGTAATTCATGTCGGTGATTCCTGGTTTCTCTGCGTGCCTCAATGAGCTGTTAGGTTGTAAATATGGAGAAAAGTATTCGAATGAGGCTAGGCAGATAAACTGGGATGTTGTAAACATAGAGGAAAGTATGGGTGTAGGAGCTTGTCAAGTTCCATTTTATTTGCTGTATAACATTAAAAATAGTGGCGAAGGGCTTTAATTTCACAAGAGGAAGATAGATGTGAACGATTAGGTCCAGTTGCACATAATCAGACACCATTTAACCACCGTAAAATGGCGTCATCTTACTGAGCTCAATAGGGAAATCGCTGCAGTGATTTCGTTTAGATTTCGTTATTTTGTGGCGGATGAATGTTTTCTGCGTTTATTGTTGTTTGTCTTCTTCTGCATACTATCTCACTTGCCCCTTCCCACTTTCAATCTTTCTTCCTGTGCAATTTGTCCTCTTCTCCTATTTACTTCCTATTCTATTGTTCTATCACCCTTATCACATTCACTAACTACTCAATATTTTACTTTCATTCTCAGACTGTTATTTCGTGTGAATTTATTTTTGTAGATATTGCACTGTTTAGATTTGCTATCCAGCTGTGTTACAACTACAAATCAGCACTATAAGTCAATATTATCAATAAGCTTAATCATCATTCCATTAGTTTTCACTTTATGATAATATTGAATTCTCAACGAAACTTCATGTTAGTATTACGTCCTCAACGGTGAACATTGATCAATTCTCAACGAATCTGATACTGATTTCTGAAATGCTATTCTGACCGGACTTCGGTGTCCTCTCCAGAATAGGTTACACTACAGTGTGCAATGCGATTTATCGATACTAGTGTCCGTTGTGACTCCTGAATAAAAGCATCATGGCATGATGATGATAACAAGGAGTAGGTGAAGAGAAGAGATCTGCATAGAAATATTTAACCTTCAATGAAAACGTACGTGAATATTTTTACGCTCCATTGCAACCGGGTCCTGTTGCTCGTTCGTGCTTGTCTTTGCGCGTGCGTGTGTGCGTGCGTTGGGACGCAAACTTGCAATTTTAAGGAGTATGCAAAAGAATGTGTGAGTGTTGGGCAGAATGCTTGCTTTCTTCGCTTCGTTTCGCAATGGCCATTGTTTTAACGTTCAACATATTATCCCCCTTGAGAGAAGGCCTTATTGACTGGAATAATATGCTGGAAACACATTGTATGTAAGATACTTTGCAGTAGTACCGTACTTTGATCTTCCCTCTTTATTCAATTCCTTGTGTATTCTTTCGAAGCTGAGCACCAATCAGCGTTAAGAAAAACTAAGTAGGTACTTACTTGAACTTGTTTTCTATTACTTCTTCACCATTCCAACGCGGCTATTTTCCACCACAAAATTTTCACACAATTGATAAATAAGCAGCAAAGAATCTAAAATGCAAAGCTCGATTTCTTGCATGTTAGGCATTCGTATCTGCTATCCACAATTATAGGATTATAGCCAATGTTTATTGGTTTTCCTATTCTCCTGCACCCCCAATATTGTACATAGTAATGCACTCCTCGGTATCCTTTCAGCGCGACAAAGACGAGAAATGCTGGCACTGAAAAATCGCGACCGTCCCCGCATTCCCAGCATACTGTGTACAGATTTATATCGTCGCGATCTTATCTATTAGATTGCATTCTTGATTTTATGCAATCGCATAATTCCGGTCGGCAACAAAATGCTTGCAACATTTCTATCTGTCGTCGGGAATCTCATGACCTTCCCAAGGCCAATTCAATAGCCAATCGAAGACGGCGGCTCTACAAGTATCAAACTATTAACTGGTGTAGCCTATCCTACCCCTTCAACTTTAAACACAGTACTCCTAAACATACGCTTTATTACACTTTCATCATATAATTCTTCTCTCCGTATTTGCTGACTGATTTCGTATATTCTATTAAATAGTCTTTTCCTTCTGATTTTTTTTTTTTGTCAATATCTTTCTTTTCCACCTTTCAAATGTTGAGTGGTAGAGGGGACGCTCTAGTCCCAACTGCGCCTAATAAAGGATGTTTTCTTTTCATTTTACGCGAGTCTTCTCTTCCTACAAAATTGAATATGTTCCAAACATAACGAGGCCCTCTTCTTATGATTTCATGAACTCTAACTTCCTTACTTATGTAAGATATTCTACAGATTTCACCTATTCAACTAACAAAGGATGAGAGGATATGACAAAGAATGTCAACTGTTTCAAATATTTGAAGCTCTTTTCGTTCATTTTATTTAGTGAAACATTTGATCATGTACGATGTACATACGCCGTAATAGTTCTTGCTTGCTGAGTATGTCAGTCCTCCTTACTTCATACACTGGTCAAGAAATATAATATTAATCCGTGACTAGGACATCAAACCTGCTGCAAGGTCCTGTAAGTATGGCTTCGGTAGCGTAGCAGCACAATGAAGTTGGCTGGAATTTTCTCACATGGACCGCAGCGGAAAGGACCTTTAGCACCTCCCTTCCCTTCCTGCGAGGATTTCCTTGTGGATCCTGGCCGATTTATTCCTGATCATTACTCATGGCTCGGCTTCTCCATTATCCTCGTCGTGTTATGCTCGCCACACGATTAATTGTCCAGAAGCTGCGGCTGTTGTATAGCAAGACACTGTCTTGAATCACAATGACTAACGGCGTTGCTGGAAATTCTCTTGGGATCGACTCAATGGATTTATCTTCATCCCATATTGATCAATTAGTTGAACAGTAGTTCTCAATTACTTTTCAACTAGCTATTTTTCTAGTTCACCATTTTCTTATATTTTATAATACTGGAAAATTCTCGAATCATAACGAATAACGCCGTCGCTATAAATTCTTTTGGGATCGCCTCAATGTCTTCATCTCAATATGGTAAACAGTAGTTCTCCATGTACTGTATTTCCTTTACTTTTCTACGAGTTCGGGCATTTATCTTGTGAACCAGTTATTGTTTTATCTTATAATTTCTGTCAATAACGATAGTACTATAGAACTTAAATTGCTGATTTTGTACTTCTTGATTGATGGTTTATATAGACTGCGGAATATTACAAATTCTGTCATCATACTTTCATCTCACGTAATCTAATGTACCATTGATTTGTTTCCATTTTGTATCTATCTGATAAGAAAAAGAAGGAGCAGAAGCAGGAGGAGGACGAGGAAGTGGGGGAGAAGAAAAACTGGAAGAAGAAGAAGAAGAAGAAGAAGAAGAAGAAGAAGAAGAAGAAGTAGGAGGAGGAGAAGAAGAAGTAGGAGTAGTAGAAGAATGAAAAGAAAAAGATGACAAAGAAGAAGAAGGAGGAGGGAAGAAGAAGAAAAGAAGATCAAGATGAAAAATAATTAGGAGAAGAGGAGGAGGAGGAGGAAGATGGAGAAGAAGATGAAGAAGAAGAAGAAGAAGAAGAAGGAGATGGAGGAGAAGAAGAAGAATAAGAAGAAGAAGAAGAAGAAGAAGAGGACGGGGTCAGCTAGGAGTAGAAGGGTCGTCACTGGTTTCCGAGAAACCCTTCGTTCGTTGTTGGGGACTTCTCGGCGACACTGGCTGAACTCACACACACGCACACACACACATTACCAACAGGTGAAGACAAGAATCCAACGTTGCAGCAGTGGTGAGTTCGAGGCGATTGTGATTCAAAATCAAAATAAAAAAGCAAAGAAAGATTCTATGTATACGCTGGTACTGTACGTGAGAGCGAGAGAGAGAGAGAAAAGAGAGATAGACTGAGGGAGTGGAACATTGATGCAACTGAACAGAGACAGACAAAAAAGATCACAAAGATATGCTGAAACTATTTCATCGATTTCGTTGAAAATGCGCTGCATAATTCGGCCATAGAAAACTGTCTCTTTCCTACATGTTGTTGTTTTCTTCCTTATTTTCATTTCTCTATTCCTTCACTGCAAAACTATGCACATTGGAAGCGAGTTCCACCGTTAGCTAATAGTGTTAAAAGGTCTCACGTTCAAAGCTATTATTTCATCGAAAGGCCGTCGATTTATTCAACAAGTCAGTAACCATTTTATTTATATCTTCATTAATATTTACAATGAGAACGTTTGAGTGAGTGAATTTTAAACAACTAATTGATTATGAATAGATGACCCCTGACGTCTGTTGAGGGTGAGAAGAAATAAATAATTTTATTAATGGAGGCAACAAATAATGCAGTATCAGCAGTTATTGTCCAATTAGGATGTGTTGAATAGGCCTATGCATCAAGCAAGTTCCACTCACAACATAATTTTGTTTTCCCACGCAGCATATTCCTTCCAGGGGTCATAATTTTGGCTTCGACCAAAAGATATCTCAGCCTTCAATAAGTTGAAATGTATCAAGTTCGTATTATGTTCGAATTGAATAATTATCAGCTCACTGGAAAAACCAGAGAAATTGTAATAACAGTAATGGTAATAACAGTTTATCGATTGGTTTTTAAGTGAAAACAAACTTTCACCATGTTCCCTATCAAGGGATAATTGGTTATGTTGGTGAAGTGGAACAACCCTACTCGGGTCTCCCCACTATTAAAAGCCATACGCTAAATAATAATAAATTATCGAATGGTTTGTAGGGGAAGGGTATATAAGGTAAGTTGAAAGGTAATAGAAAGGAGAGGAAATGGTTTATTGGTGACTATCAATGTTGCAAATTTATTTAACATTTGGAATTGAAGATACCATTCCAAATGTCAATTCAAACTGTGGTGCAAAATCCTCTCCACAATGGTTTCCGAGGAACAAAAATTGTTGAAACCAAACTTGGACGAAATTGTACCTTCTGCTTCAATTAAATTGTCATTTTCTGGTGCCACCATGATAATTCGTCATGCATCGTGCGATGTAGATGCCCTGGCAAGCTCGAAATGCCTTAATCAGGCAGGTGAAGATCTACTAGTGCACTTGGGGGAAAAGGAGCTCAGTTGGGGCCATTACCGGTCGCGCCTAACTCTAATGATGCTTATCAACAGACCAAACAACATCATTATTTACCGGCTAAGGAAAATCTACCATAGCCCTCACAACCAACTAGCTTCTACAATTGCTATTGTTACATTTCTGGTTCGGTATAACCCTTCGGTGGTGTTCTAACTATCTACCCTATTTTACCCCCGCTTGCCTGCAAATGAATTTGATGAAAATTGAGAAATGAATAAAATATTAGATGGATCTCACCTACATAATCGAGTAGGTTTCTGACTACTCTATCTGTAGAGTCCAACACAAAATACCTTGTGTCTAGTGGCGAAGCGTGGTATACTTATTTAGTCATCGCCGGACACATTTCCTTCTTCTTCTTCTTCTTCTTCTTTTTTATCTCTCCCCGTTGTGCCTCACAGCGTCGGGGTAGTCTCGGACCACCTTCTCCATAGACCTCGATCCACTGTCATCTGTCTCATTTGTCCTAATGTCTTGCCCCTCTCCTCTCCTAACCTTCTAACATGATCGTCATATGAGTATCGAGGACGTCCCCTTTTTCTCTTCCCTCCGACATGAACATTTGCATATTGCTTGGATTTTCGGTCCTCATCCATTCTTTGGATGTGACCCCACCATCCCAATTGCTTCCTATCCAACACTTCTTTAATATCTTTGGGCACATTTCCTTTAGGACCAAATACGTATACCACGCTTCGCCATGGCTTCTGTCACAATCCCTAGAAATATATTCTTTTTAGATTATCTTATGAGATTGGTAATCTGAAAATGTATTTTTAGAAGATATTATTCCTAAAATGCCCATATCTGTAGGAACACTTCATCGACAAGGATTTTAATCTAAATCCTACTATTCTTATAAATTTTGTATGATAATGTTTGAAAATTCTAACCATAAATGAATTTGCCAAGAAATAGAGTTATTTATCTAGAGATATACAGGTAGTATACAACTTGATAATACAAAAACCAACATTATCAGCGCCTTTGTAATTGTATCGTTCACATTTTGCTGTTGGTTCTCGTTTTTAGGATAAATGGGTTATGTATGCTACTACAATGGTCCAAATGGAATTTATGAAATATGATCACAAGTAGCGGCTGGAATTATTTCGGTAATGATGCTCGTGACTTGAAAAGAGAAAGATTATTGAGTTGAACTGGACTGGGCATTGCGTTAGTGTCGTCTGCAAGGTAAGGTGGCCAGCCAGCACTCTTTTTAATGGAAGAAAGCCATTAGGGAAGTGAACGTCGTTAGGCCGCCGATCCCATCAAGCTCAGCGTCGCGCTCCCATCATGCTCAGCGGTCCATCACAGTGTATCGACGCGCATGCGCCAGCCAAACTCACACTGGCCAATCAAAGCGCTTAACGCAGTTTGTAAACAATAAAATTGACAACTTGTACCGATAAAGCCGGTAATCTAATGAGCTTCAGATGTTTACATTAGAATCGAAACGGAATGAGGAAATTAAATAGCCATGCAAACGAAAGCTGCACTGCAACCTTCTAATCTAAACTAGCGGCTGAAAATTTCCACAAGAATTTCCAAATGGAAAATAATCTCGCTTTTGAAAGCTTCTGCTAATTAAGCTGAAAGGTTTCGTTTCCTCTGCAAACATTCTATCTGCTGTGAATGCTTGGCCGGACTTATTATTGCGGTAACTAAAACGTAATAATCGTTGAGAGAGATTATTTCCAGTAAATCAATGAGAGTACTTGCATTCTTGGAACAGTATTGGGTGGCTGATAAGCAAGTTATTTGCGGCTGTTTCCAGCAAGTAGATAAATTTTCTTTCAGAATCAGCAAAACTTGAAGAATACTCATTTTATTTGATGGTTAGATTGGATACAGGCCTGAGTGATTTTTCTTTGAGATATTGACACATCTCTACCTTTTAGTATTGAGTTTATAGTTCGTGAAGAATGATTCAACATGAATAAGAACTTTATGAACTTTTCTCTACCTTTTGGTATTCATTTCCAACGTTTAGCCTACGTGAAGAATGATTTGATGTGAAAAAGAACTGTATGATCTTTCAAAGTATAAGGCTAGGCGTACACCGGTTAGTCAAGCAACACACCGATTAGTCATTGCATCGGTGTGGTACGCCTAGCCTAATATTGTGAATAGATCTCCATCAACAGATGATCATCAATCGCATATCGGTCACAGATGATCCCAGGAATATGTCGTCTGGTTTCAACAGAAGCTGATCCTATTATTGGTTGGTGAAAAGTCGTGTAAACCAACTGTTTCTAGAAATATAAAACCGAAGAAACATGTTATTTGAGCGCCACACGCGCGACTGTTATAGCGCGACTGTTATAGCGAGATACAGCGCAACTTTTCAATAATTTCCCTGGAATAGTTTTCTAGGAAGATCGTGCCTGAAGTCATGCGCATGGGTCCACGAATCACGGTTCGATGTTTTATTCAGGGTTTGTTCCCCCCCCCTGATGGGGTTGTGCCAGGGAGGGAAAGGAGGGGGTGTGGGCGATCACAGGCCAGCTCCCGTCTCGCATTAGCATTGTAAAGAGCACTGTTTACCAAACACCAACAGAATTGAGGCGACTTATATTCCGATACACATCTTATCGAGGCGACACGAACTCAAGTACACAGCACATTACCGTATTCCTCTCCAACGCTTATTCAAACGAATCTGTTTATATATTTATTTAATGCCTCGCTCAACCATTCCACTTGACAATACTCTTCCATCCATATGCCACGGATCTAATAGTTGTCGACTGTTGTTTCCATTTCATGAGGTGTTGCCCGTGCACAATCATTTGTTTCGAAAACAGCCACTTCGATGAGAACGAACGTTGACATTTAGTGAGATGTGTCGTGGAGATTCACTTTGCAAATTTGATCGAATTTATTTGAACCAACTCGTGCTACAACAACGCCCGTAAGTTCTGAATAGTTTTAGTTATTGACAAACTGTTTCCTGAAAAATGCAAATGATAAAAATGTAGAAACAACCATACAATGGGAAGTGTCAAAATTGAGTTTGCATATTTAATCATGTACCTTCTTTCTCTGTAATTTTTTTTTGTTTTGTCTATCATGTGACTAGAATTTTGCATTCCCCAGGATTCAAGATAAATTTCAAATCTGATCTTCCAATATATTTTTTTATATACAATATATATTTAAGGGAAATATCAATGTTCTTCTAATTTGTAGAAATTTGTCGATCTTAGTTGAAACATAATGGCCTTACAAAGATGAATCAGCTGAAAAAAGGAACATATTAAAACACTTTTGATGTGGGTGGCGTTTGGACAGAGAGGGGATGAAAGTTGAGAAGAGTGAGACAAACGAAGGGTTTATAATGGGACGAATGCAGTGATTGGAGAGAGATGGAAGATGATACATATCTGTGGGTGAATGACACTTCACACCATATGATAATATTGAGTAGAGTTGATGATTATTATTATTGTTATTTATCAGATTAGGAGGTTGAAGGCATTGTGTGTAAAAGAGATTAATATGGCCGCCCCCCGTCGCGTAGCCTAATCAACATAGTGAATAAACAATGGCAGGGGTAATTAATAATTGTCAGGGGGGATGCGACAGGGTGGATAAGGGGGAATAATCATCGTCATCAGATGTCTGATGTCTTCGGTATTCATCACTATTGTTATGGACGACCCATACAGTGACTCTATTATGTTGAATAGTGTCTGCATGTCTCACAACACAGCCTCGCTATGTGTGAGCTCTAGATGCAGTCCTGTGATACTTGCTGCTCAGCTGTTGATCTTCTGATGAGCGTTCTAAATCATGGAGTCTGTCCGCTAACAACGTTAGCTTCACCGTTAGATCATCGTTTCACTATTATTCTAAAGATGTGGAATGCTCAACAATTACAGTTGTTTGAGTGTCATTGACGAAGATATTCGTGGACTGCTTGAATTGAAGGCACCTGAATTGAATTTGGATTATTATCATCACAACTGATTACAAAATTGTACACGAAGATATTCGTGGACTGCTTGAATTGAATTGAAGGCACCTGAATTGAATTTGGATTATTATCATCACAACTGATTACAAAATTGTACAATGTTCAAAGTATGGTGTATGAATAGTATGAAGGCATTCATGGCTATGGATGAACAATGAACATAGATCATATATCCGCTATACAATATCAATATATCAACACAATACACTTGAAGCATTGTAAAACGCTGTATAGTGAGAGAGGTAACTCAATGTCAGTCCATGTGCCTAGCAGAACCAGTTATACTTGACCATCAAAAGTATGTTTAGTCTTAATAAAATGTCATAATGTATTGCAACAGTAATTAAGAAAATTTAGAGCCTGAGGAAGCTAAGAAAATAGAAAGATTGATTACTGTTGCAGAAAGATTAAAAATCTTTGAATTTGATAAACCGGATCACAATTTTTACACGTTTTCATCTCGTTCTCATCTCATCATCAAGCTTACACAATTACAAAAGCAAACAACAAATACAAAGCAGGAAAAAACACAAACATAATCAAATACAAGAAGCTGAAAAGGTAAATGTGATGCAAAAAAGAATCTGTATAATATCAAGTATCTGTTCTTTGTGATTCACCCTAACTGATGGTAGCCTTCATTCGAAAAGCAATGCTACATTCTAGGCCACCACTAATTCCTGTTTCCAGATCGAAAAGCAACTTAGTTGTTTTATTGTTTCCATTTGTTTATTAGCTGAATTAGATGCTAGCACTGCAGAAGGCGACTAGACGTCGTAAAACAACGTAATTCGCCTCAATTTACGACCAGATTACTGTCATTATTTTGATTTCACTATGGTAAAAATTTTACAATAACATTCGCCATATTTATGACCGAGTCGTTTTGTTTCGAATGATTATTTCACGAGCAACTTCGTCAACCAAGAGGGGCGCAATTCGTAATAAAGATTGAAACCTGGAAGCTGTAATCATTTTTTCTGGTATGGAATTCGTTGTGTGAGATTTATATTACAGCTCTCTGGCAAGTTATGGTGGTCTTCGAATGCTTCTAAAGTCAAGCTACTAAACCTACGAGAATAGTTTTGAGTTTTCCCACAATTCTTAAAATTAATTCAATCGAAATAGTTTTGAAAGTAATTCTAAATACTAATACTAATTCTAAAATAACCTACTGAATAACAACTTATTCAACAACAATTTTAAAACAGTTTTAAACCCTTTAATGTTACAGTTAATTTAACAGTTTTTAAACCCTTGTGATGTGTTTGAATTGATACTTTTGAGGGAATGATTTGAGAGCTCGAATCCTTTTCACGTGTTTTAATCTGTGCAACAATCTGAACGAAAGAATGTCCATCATACTGACGACCATCCTTTCAAGCGACAATTTAATATTTATTACATTCTCACCGAGATGATTGATAATAAGGCCCCGTTAAATAGGTGCGCGATCGACGCCTCTAACTTAATCCCTCAAAATATGTCCGCATTGTCGTCTCCTAACCAATAGAGTACGAAAATGTTTGCCTCTTTTCTCTTCTCTCCCTCTATCTCCCTTTTCCTCTCTCATCCTTTTCCTCTCTTTCAGCCTATCTTTCTCTCTCCTTTCCCACCTTTCGCTCATCCGCCTCCGCAGGTTAACGCCGCAGGGTGTCCGTCATCATTAATTATCATTTTTTTCTCTCCTATCATTGAAATGATTGTTCAACTGAGTGATAGCCGCCCGGCTGGTCCAAAGCAACCATGATAATCGACTTTTTATTCTTCCCAGACTTTCTTTGTATGAATTTTTCCAGACTCAATTTAAGAGCGTAGAATATTTTATAAATGTTTGGCCTGTATTGTGAATTCAGACTCTCAGTTCAGTTGGATTACACTGAATAGATATAACTTCCTTCCGTATCGGCGTAGTATTATTTACAATGTTATTCGATACGGGAGTTACATCTGTTCAAGTATAGATATCTCTTCCCGAATTTTAAGTGATCGACGTTCAATTGAATCTTATTTTTCCTTCCAATCAGCATTAAAGATCCTAGTTGGATGAATTATTTTTTAATATTATCCAAGATTTCTAGTTTGATGAATTATATTTTTGATGTATGCGCTGATTGTACGAAGTCAATTGAAATTTTCATGTTGAGAAAAAAACAATAAAGGCATGCTGAAATGAAAATCGAATAAAATATTCAACCAGCGTGAAATTACGTCATTTGAGGGAACCAATCCAATTAAATTCCTATTGAAATGAGAATCGAATCAAATATTCAACCAGCGTGGAATTACGTCATTTGATGGGACCATTTCAATCAAATCCCAATTGATTAACGTCATTTGAAAATATTCCATCAAACGAGAATATTGATACTACCACTCTCTAGAATTTGCTCCAGTTATTGATTCTGTTGTCAATGTTCGCGGTTGTAAAGTCTTCAGAGTTTTTATAGCATAATTGGATTTTCGTTGAAATAATTATCATAAGTATGAAGTTTAGAGATTCTATTCAACGATCTGTTCGAGGTTGTAAAGTCTTCAGAGCTTTTTGTAGCATGATTTGAGTTTTTGTTGAAATAATTATTAAACATGTTTAGTTGAGAGATGCTATTCGGCTATTCGGTGTTGTAACTTGACGCACAAAAATGTATTCTCAACTAATTGATTTGTTTTATTGCAGGTGTTCGAGGTGCGGTCCGCTACTCAATCTATTCGGGCGATCCCGATAGGTATTTCACCATCGATCCCGTCTCCGGCACCATTAGGACAGCGGCGCTTCTCGATCATGAAGTGCATCAGACGGTGCTGCTCAATGTGCAGGCCTTGGATGGCAATCCTCCAACATACGGCCATACTCAGGTTAGTGCACTGTATACTGGCTTTGCAAAACGATCAAATGATTGCAACTCCTCTAACGAGATTGTGATTCTTGGATCGATTTTTCCTCAAGACCAGGAACCCAATTTCTGACTCAGTTTAACTCAATTTTAACTTAATTTTCTTGAAGAATTTCCTTGATATAAAACTCAATTACCAGAATTTCGGATTTTAAAATATTGGAATTATTACCTACTTCTGAATGATACAGTTGTTCAATAAATTTGTCAATTTTAACATCATGGTACGTGAATAATATAATAATTTATTGATAGTTATAATTTATAATATAATTTGATAGATACAGTATAAAGCTAGGCGTACACCGGTTAGTCAAGACAAGACAAGACGAGATTAGTCACGTTTAGTCACAGTACTTCACATAGCTGCTTATGAAGCTACACACACCAATTAGTCATTGCATCGGTGTGTGCTGCTTCATAAGCAACTATGTGAATTACTGTGACTAAACGTGACTAATTTTGTCTTGTCTTGTCTTGACTAACCGGTGTACGCCTAGCCTAAGGAATTTATCTCTATAAGGGTCTAAGATGTAAAAGCCACTTGTATGTTATCGTATCTCCCCAGATCAAAACTTATTCAACATTTTTTGTCAGATTTTTGTACTGTTCAAATTATTCTTTCCTATAAGTACTCTTATATTTTGTGAGCAGATTGATGATAAATTTGAGTTTTCTTTAACATAATAAGTTGAAGAAAAAAATCATTAGGGAGTTGAATTAGAAAATCAATTGAGAATCTGTATTGATAGGCTTCTCCATTACTATAAATTTCTTGAAAAACATTTAATTTCAAGGTAATTTAGAAAACGCCCTGTAATCTTCGAAATTATGTAGAAATGTATTGTAATATTGATAAGATATTCATTGTTACCAAGCTTTTCTTGTTGCAAACGTTTTTAGAAAGTAAGATCCAATAAATTTAACATAACAATGATGAACAATTTCAAATCTCACAGATTTCTCTCCACTTCCCTTGCATGTAATATCGAGTTCTGCCAGTTATATTCTACATATAATATGAGAACTAGAACACGAGGAGTGGGTTAATAACCAACAATCATGAACTAAGTAATTGATAGTTGAGAATAACATTTTAAGGCTAAACACCACGTATGTTGGAAAAATGAGCTCTCACGATGAAGTTGGTGCATTGTAATGTAAAAAGAACTTTCGATTTCTCGTATTAATGTGTCCGTATGTAGGTATCTTCATCTGTTTGATACCCGAGCGTATAGTGGGAGGAGCATTTGTCACTTTTTATTTCCCATTGTGGGAGGATGGTAATGTACGACAAATTGTGAAGCTTACTGTGAGAACTATGATCCATTGTGTCGAGCTCGATTTGAAGCAGGCCGGAATATCATACGCTGGATTTCTTTTGAAATGTGAGAGCTTTTAACCCGAGATGTGGAGTTATTTTGGCAGACGTCTGCTTGGCCTCCAAGCGAGAAATGCCGCGTCCAGTAGTGTTTATTGGCTGATTGTTACTTCCTGTACTGTTAAAAGTAGAAAGTTTAGACGAAATTTGGTTGAGTTTCATGCAACTGAAATGCTGTAAAGCTGTGGAGCAAGTATTCCATTGGCAAAAATTACTCGTATTCTTATAATTTTGAGTCCCATCTGGATTTTTAGTTTCTCAGTGATTTTTTATTTTTATATAATATTGATTTTCTATTGAGATATACGGTATGATTACTGTTCAATAATGGAATATCACGAATTCCAAAATTGATATTTTAAAGTTTCATTGAATTTCTAGAAAATTATTCAAAAAAATTTTGAAGCAAATTTATTCAAACCCAATATCCGTTCACCACCTAATTTTAAGATTCAAAATTCCTTGCTTGCAAGGATCATTTTTTTATATTCATAACTTTGTTAACTGAGACTGCATGTTGAAATAGACTTTCTTTCTCATCTGAAAGTCTGGTCAATTCTCATCTGAGAAAGAAAGTCAGACGTCAGAGGTCATGATTACAGATTTTCTCCAGCTTTTGCTACAGTAACAAGTATTTCATTTTCCTTACCGTACTTTTGACAACTATTCACCATTTTCAATGAAAATCGCTGAATAGTATACTTTTCCGATCAATAGTATTGAATAGTATTGATTCACAGCCGATCAATTCACAGGTAATTCTATTCAATTCCATTATTTTTTATTTCTTCTGGACTGATTGTCTTATCATTGACTAAACTCGATTCGTTTTCTTCACAGGTGAACATCGCAATCGAAGACGTAAACGACAACGCACCCGAGTTCGACTCTAGCACAGTGCGACTATCGGTCGCAGAGAACGCCGGCCTGGGCGTCCCTCTTTACGCCGCACAGGCGCACGACCGCGACTCAGGTCGCAACGGACAGCTACGCTACAGGCTGGCATCGCCTGGGGGCGGTGGAGGCGGTGGAGGAGGCGGCGAGGGGCGGTTGTTCAGTGTGGATGCCCGCTCCGGTCATCTCACCCTGGCCAGGCATCTGGATTACGAGACTGCGCAACGACACACGCTGATAGTGTTGGCAACGGATTCGGGAGATCCGCCTCTCACCGCTAATCTCACCGTTTTGCTGGAAGTACAAGACGTCAACGATAATCCGCCCGTGTTTGAGCGTGCTGAGTACACGGTTACAGTCATCGAGTCGCAGCCGGTCAATTCACAGGTAATTTGATTCAAATCAGATCATACATTTCACGCAAAATTATTATTAAAATATTTGTTGATATTATGAAAGGTTGTAGCAATTTAGGTACCAAAAATAATAGATATTGAAGTTTGACTGTTTGAGTTAACAAGAGTTTACTTGAATTAAGGGAACATGCAAGAAATCTCACAAGACTTATAAAATCTGTATGGATCACTGGTCCAATGTATTTTTTTAACGTGTGTTCGTAGACATATTTGAGTACGGTAACTGAAGTTTATGACTTTATTTGACGAGGGTTGCAGCACTGCCTCCTCACTGCTACTACACCACTATAATCCCAGCTACACGAATCGAGAAAGCAGAAGCGCGCCGAGTGTTAATTGAGTTTGGAAATTGTTTTGCTTGATCGTTGAATTTCATGAAACTGTAATCTGTAATAAAGCTAGTCGAAAAGCGAGATGGTGAAACTGTAATCTGTATTGGAAAAGTGAGATGGTAGCAGGGAGCGGAAACTTATTATAATTGTGATCAAGTTTAATGTTAGAAACGTGGTACTTGGATTATTATATTTGGAGGAGGCAGCGTACTCCCTGCGTTTCTCCCGACTAAAATAAATTGACGCTTTCTGGATGAGGCAGTGTGCATGCAGGAATGGCATTAGTGTGTTCACGGGGCATATTAGTCATTTATTTGTACCTTCCGTAATAAAAAAAGAAAAACATTGAGTGTGTTGGAGCCGCCATTTCCAGCGTGCTGCGTTCGTGATTCTACACTCTATCAGTTCCTCCCACAACCGATGCATCTTCTTGTTTCTCCTCCTAGTTCTTATTCTCGTTTTCGTTTTCATTAATTCCTTCCTCCTACTCTTCTTAGCTGTTCTTGTTCTCTTATTTCTTATGTATCTTCTTGTTCCTCTTCCTGGTTCTTATTCTTCTCGCTTTTGTTTTCATTAACTCCTTCCTACTCTTCTTTGTTGTTCGTGTTTCTTCTCTTGTTCTCTTATTTCTTCTGTACTTTATTGTTTCTCTTACTAGTCTTCATTCTTTCCATTATTTCTTCTTATTCTTCTCCATCATGTTTCTCCCCTTACTCTTGTTTTTGTTTTCATTACCCACTCTTCTTCGTTGATCATGTTTGTTCGTTTTCTCTTATTTATTCTGTATCTTCTTGTTCCTCTTCCTGGTTCTTATTCTTCTCGTTTTTATTTTCATTACCTCCTTTTCTTCGTTGTTCATGTTTGTTCGTTTTCTCTTATTTCTTATGTCTTTTTGTTTCTCGTCTTTATTCTCCTCATTGTTATTTTCATTATCTCCTTCCTTCTTTCCATCATTGACCATGTTCTCTTATCCCTTATGGACCTTCGTGTTTTCTTCCTAGTCTTTATTCTTTTAATTATTTCTTCTTCTTCTTCATGTTTCTTCTCTTGTTCTCTTATTTCTTATGTATCTTCTTGTTTCTCTTCCTAGTTCTCATTCTCATTTTTACTTCCTCTTCTCTTCTCTACTTCGTCTTCATGTTTATTCTCTGGTTCTATTATTTTCTAACCCAATAGGATGCTCTTTATGTTACATTATTGTTATATCTTTATTATTTGTCACTTTTTTCTTCCACTATTTCCGAAATAGTCTTCGAATTCACACAATCACTTTCATCTCAATGTAGTGCAGTAGCATTCCAAATTCATTAGCATTCCCATTTCATTATATGTTTCGTATTTGTCACTATTTCCGAAATCATCTTCGAATTAACACAATCATTAATTTCATCTCAATGTACTGTATTAGCATTCCAAAAAATAAGATTTATTCTATCACATCTTTCTTCATCCTACCGAATAAACACCTAATCCCATCCTCCCACTTCTACTCGATGTGTTGATCCATCCATGTTTTATCGTACAGCAATCGAGTAATCTAATAGTCGACCTACGATCTCCGGCTAATGCATTTATCTGCTCAGTTTCTCATAGATCTCTCACTTCTTCATCTTTATTTTTCATTCTCTTCACCCTCATTCCACCTTCTTTCTCTTCCTCTTCTTCTTCCTTCCCTAATTCTCAATTTTTCTCCCAGACTACCGCGGTGGCGGTCCGTGCCGTGTGTGCGGGGGCTAATTGTTTTGACCCCCGAAAATTCTGAAATCATATAATTTTTCGTCGTGAATGTGTGTGAGTGTTGGGTCGTGACACCCCCCTCCACTGACCCCCCCCCCCAACCTCCTACTGTTGCTTGTTTTTCGTATCTTCTCCAGATATATTCTTCCATGACTTCTCCTCCCCCCTATTTCGCCGGATAAGACACGAGCAACACAAGAAGTATATGAATGATGATGTTGATTTCGTGAAAAGCTTCTGTCCACAACTTTCTTACTTCATTCATCAGCTTCCTCTTTGTAAATTTCTCGTTCTCTGTATCATTTTTCAATATTCCATTGCTAGATACCTGTTCCATTAGGCCTACTAGATTTGTTGCTTGAGTTTAATCGTGTTATGATTTCAACCTTCTGTCATAACTCACCATTCCTGTGAACATAATTATTTATTAGCGTCCTCTTTGAAAATTTGTAAAATTCATTCTTACTAGTCCTTATTGTAATAATAACCTTAAGGTGGCGACCCAGCGTTGCCAGATGCAATTGATTAAAAATCCCAACTATTTCATCTGGCAACGCTGGGTCGGGCCCCGCTACGGCACTCGGTCGCAGTAATAAAAATCCACCTTTAGAATTTTTCTCTCTTTTTTCTGTCTCTATTCTATTCTTGTTTCCTAGCTTTTTCTACTTACTCCTTGTACTGTACACGTTTTCTCTAGGAGAGATTTGAGTACAAAATATTGCAATATTCGAGTGCAGCCGAAAACTTCGCATTTGGAAAACGATCATGCAGAAGAAAACATTGTTGTTTGGCATCCACCTGCCTCGAACTAATAATTCTCATCGAAGTTTGGCCGACGCGGTTCATTTTAGTAACAGCAGCCGTGAAGTGGCAAAAGAAAAAGTGTCAACTTCGTTTCATCAGATTTTTCTTTGTTCTAAGCGCTTCCAATTTCATGCTTAGCAGAAAGTGTTGATTAGTCTCACGAAAACTGCCACTTTCATGCAACGTTCAAAACTCACATCTTTGTTCATCGTGCAGAATTTCCATTTTCAAAACACTCTGCGCTAGAATAATGACATGTCGTCGTGTAATAACAACGCACTGCAATTGTCGATTGAAATTTGAAATTATTCGTTTCCAATTTTGAACTAGTCTAGCAACACTTATCGTAAACATAATCAATTCATAATGAGTTTTACTCATGGAATTCATCATTGCTTCATTTTTAGAATTTCTTGTTTGTTTTCAGTTGAGTGCTTTTGAAAATTTTATATTAGTATGAGGCGACCTCCTCAACTTACTGTTGCAAAAGCATGATTATTGAGAAAATTGTTTCCCATTCTCATGGAAACTAGTTAATACTCTTGGCTCAAATACTTTTTAAAGTTCGTGCTCACTTGTAGCTGATCGCTAGTCTTGGTTCAAATAATTTTCTTGTGCTTACTTGATTGATTTAATTGATTGGTTTAATTATTGATTTGTGCTTACTTGTAGATTATTTTCCTTACCGTGATGTATAATTATTCAACAGTTGGCCAGCCTCCCAACTACCAAAGAGTTGCCTATTCTTAAAAAGTAAAAGTTATAGCTACACTCGTAGTTGCGTTTATAAGAAAGCTGTGTCTAGTTAACAGTATATCTCATACCCCTCTCTGGCGTGTGAAATGTAGGCTCAATACTCATTTCGGTTTTTGACAAAAATCACCTTGCGTCACCTCACGCGACTTTGCAATTTGCACCGGGCTTGTAAGAATATTTGTCAGGACTACTCTCTGTCTTTTTCTCTCGACCAGCAACTATGTTGCATACTCCAGGCCCCTAGCGCGTCGAGCATGGCAGGTTGTATCATAAACGGTGTAAATTAGCATCTTCATTAGATGGCTTGTGATGATAGGTATATCTGGACGTGTGGAAAAAGTTGCTGGCTGTGGTCCCTCCTCCCCCATGTGACATACTAACGAGGATAGAGACCGAATAAAAATACAAGATAACCTAACCTCACCTTTCTTGTATCATATACACTATTTTCATCGGGTTGCTTGAGTTGGTTGAGTGGAGTTGGAACTTTCTTGTATCATATACTATTTTCATGTGAGCCAGTGGACTTGAAATATTCATTGAATGTGACATACTAACGAGGATGGTTGCTGAATAATAAAAAAGAGGAGATATCTCTTGTTCGAACCTAACCTAACCTCAACGTATGAGGCCGTTGTGAGAGATGTGCAACATTATGCGGAATGAACGGTGCAAATAAGATCGGGGATTACGACATTGTATTACAAATTTGCATACATACAATAAAGCTGCGGATAGGTCATACGCTATAACCTTTGATAGCTTTGCCGGGGAAGGTTAGGTTATGAGCGCGATAGTCTGGTTCGAGCGGGAAACTCGTAAATTACGCGGCAACCGGCTGTCAGCTCCGTCACTCGTAAACGTTCGTTCGCTCCGATTTCTCCATTCATGCCTCTACACTGCAACTCTTCTTTATTTGCAATAGTACACCTTTTTGTGGCTAATATTCAATGACCAATATTTCACCCGCAGCGAGATACGGTCGTCCTCTGCACACTGACCACTCTGGCCTTCTATTGCTCTATCTTGCCTGGCCACTCCATCCTCCATGCTCTATCTTTGCTCGCCTTGAGATTGTATCTCTTCAACATGCTCCATCGGACCCTGGAATGTTTGATGATTGCCAATCTATTCTACTGTTATTTCTATAAAATATTACTGTAATTGTTCACATGTTATCAATATAGAAGTAGAAAATAGTTGGATAGTTTTTATGCTGAATATTGTTTTCTTAATAAATATTCATAGTTTTTCAATACTATTTAGTTATTGTTTTTCAATATTGGATAGCTCAGTAGCTTCGAATACCATAGCTTCAATTTTTCATTCCACTTCTCTGTTCAATCTTCTGATCTAACTCTCTGTAAAGATTTTAATCCAGAGAACATCCAAAATTTGGACTCTCAACTCACAACTTAATCAACTACTTTTTTTCAAAACGAATTACTTTCTCACTGAACTCTGCTAACATGATCACTTTCTAAATTAAACAATCCCTTCTTGACAAATTCATTAGCGTACTATCAAACGCTTTTAATTCAATACCATTGGAAGTATACAATGAATAAATAATTTATTTCTCTGCAGAAAAAGTAAAATTGAAAAGAACATGTTAATATACATTTTTAACTCATCCAAAAATAGATTAGTAACAGTTTAAATCACAAAGTTACTATCGCCATCAATGAGAAGAAAAAGAAGTTGAACGTAACCCAGTACATGATGCCATCTACCGTCAGTATTCAGAAACAAATAATCGTTCGAATAAAGTATTTGAATAATCGTTGACCAATAGAAAGAAAGTAGGCAATGATTGGATGTGTGTCTGTTTGCAAGCTTCCAATATGAACCTTGTACGTACTGCAATCTAGTGGCAGAATTTGAAAGTACAATAAGCTGTCAACGTTAACTAATGAGGAAAAAGTAGGCGGAGCTACTTACGTAAGAGTTAGAGGCGTGTCTGTGAACTGGGCTCTAATCTTGATCTAGATCCTGATTGGTCCTTCGTTCTTATTCTTTGCTCTGTTCCATTTCAACCTTTATCCATCTGTTCTTTAATATTGTTTAATATTGTATCACTCTTTCATTTTGCATTGACTACATAAACATGACTGGTTATCAATGTAATGCTTCTCAAATCCGAAATCCATTAAATTTTTACAACACTCATTGTATTCCCAGTCTCAAGTTCTATTCATCCCATGATTTTCATGACTGTCTTCCAGTTTTTGTTATTAATTTAGTATGGCAGGATCAAAATCGAGAGTTTCAAAGCTAGTCCTCAAGATATTTCAAGTGTATACAGACAAAATAGTCAAGGTGAAGAATGATCCCGCTCAGGGACAGATCCCACAACAGACTGGCTAATCGACATCCCAGTAATGGACTATTTGCATCCGACCAATATATCGAGAAGGCAGTGCTTCTAGGACTACTATTCACCACTGCCTGATAAATAACACTGCCTGAACGCCTCTCGTCTCAACTATAAATCAAACCCGGTAGGAATAGAACAGAATAGTCTAATAATATGATTGATAGATCTGCTTTAATCGTTCCACAGACTCATGCTAATCGTTTCAAATATTATCTTAACAGTAATTCGCCGTGCTCTTTAAAAGTCCATCATCGTAATTTATTACTTTTCACGGCTAAGCATCCGCCCCATATGAGTTAGCTGAACAGCATCAGCAATTAAAAAAGCTCTACGATAATCGAGTTAACTTCGAAAAATTGAGCAATTATTCGAGACTAATTTGAGAATGATTTCCGTAATCTCGAATATTTAATAAAAGAGATTTTAGCATACTTTTTATAGGATCCATATGTTGCTAGTTGCCTATTGCTTATTGCTCCGGTGTACGACCGGGGTTACGCGCACTCTATTATGCGCACTCATAAGCTTTTAAAATCGTAATGTATTGTTTATGCATATTGACATGTTTATTATGTTTATCATATGTTATTTTTATATGATTATTTCGGAAGCAACACAAAATGCATAAAATTGCGGGAATATTTCATATCAAGACGCATCCTCACATGGAGTAGTAGAGCATGCAGTCTACGCCCTGCACTGTCAACCAACGTGCATCAACCAATATGACACTCCATGACCTTCTCACCATTAATCAGGTGGGCTCCAGAATAGCATCTAATTACCCAAGAGGTCACACACCGTCGCGTCTTTTATCTTCGATCGATTTCCAACTGACAATAGAAACTTCATTCGTCTACAGACAGCGCCATTGTTGCCTACAAACCCACCCCCCTCACCCACCCCAACCAGCGCCATTGTTTAATGGATTTCGTTTAAGGAGTATCTGTTTATCACCAGTTTAACAGTTGAGAGAGATTAAGATTAGAGCGGAAGAATAGTAAAAAACAATAACAGACCGATTTGTAATTGGATCGAGAACAAGAGATACATTAGAGGGGAACACACTGCACATAATAAATTAACGTCTATAGGTATCGATAATATCTTCGAGAAAAATAGGGAGGCTTCATGAGGTCGTTATACTCCACAGAGTCTTCAATGAATCACGGTTTATCCAAGTTTTACCGTACATAATACACCCGTTACCGTAATCACGGTTCCTTCTTAACGGCAGTTAAACAAAGAACGTGATAACCGACCATTCTGTAGGGCCGGCGACAGACAGACGAACAAGTCATCAAAACGCGTGAGAAAAAATAGAAATAGTGGTGAGTTTTGAAAAACAAAACAAATGGGAGAGATGTGGCGCCACTATTGAGATATTAAGCCCCCATTCGAACGCATGAATTCATTACGAATGAACATAAAAATGTAAATCGATCTCTCACATGGCCGGCTTGCGGTTGGAGGGGAACGAACCGTGTAGTTTCAGGCCAGCAAGCTTACACAATTATAACATCGATCCAGTTATCAAGTGTTTCTGATCTATTTTTGAAGGTTGAAAGCTACTTGAGAACATTAGAAATTGAATAATTCCAAGAAGTTGTTGCTCAATTAATCGTTCAAATAACCACGAAATCAGTAAATATTGATAGAGTTGAAGGCCCAAAACTCTGAGTTTCAATGAGATACACGTAGGCTATTCTCATGTTGCGATGAAAAAAATATATATCTTCAAGTTTTGTTATTCAATTTTGATGATATAACTTTATTCGACCAACTCTATTCATGTAAAATTACACTGATAATAGAATTTTTCAACACACATGTTTTTAGTTTTCTAATTGTAAGAAACATTCTTTTACTCATATAAATTTTTTTAGTATGTAGTAACTTCTCCTAATTAATTATTTAGAGTGATGTAAAATTGTTTATTCCACTGAAATTTTACAAATAGCCTAGTACTACAACCTATTGGGATCGTATGTCAAAATTCGATATGTAAAATATTGTACTATTGAAATTTTTGTGTAGTAGTGAACATGATATTTTAGTAGTTACAGTATCTATATTCATTAAAAATAGTCATAATCTCATTTATAATTTCCATATTCTCATTTCAAAATGATAATTTTCTCATTCGAATTTTCAAAATAACTTCAATATTCATGTTGATTTACTTAAAAATCTGTGTATAATATTGGAATAAATAGAATATCTTTTCGCTATTTTTTCACGAAAACTCCACCATGAGTCAACTTTGAAATCCCCTCAACTCGTGTGCATACAGCGAATAGTGGTAGACACGCCTTCACTTCAACCACCAATCATAGACGACCTTCGAGTAAGCTCCTCCCATTCAGCTAGCCAATAGTCGCACACTAGAGTATTGCAAATGGCGTCTCCGTTGAAGATAGTTCGCAGCTTTCATGATCATTGTATTCAGTTGCAAAGTAATTGAATCAACTCTGTTCTGCACCACTTGTAAGTAGAGACATCATTGATATGATATCTAAGTCAATTCAATGCATTTCAAAAATTTATGAAACATTTTGTAAAATCAGTCATTGCTTTCACTGCCACATTGTTACGATAAGTTGGTCACATTCTCAAGGGGGATTCAAGTTGTGCCATTTTGAAAACCTGCCTCAACATTACGAATCCAATCGTAGATACAAGACTATCGATCTCTTGGCACGGATCCACTCAGCCTCCTGTGCTTCCCATCTATAAGCTATCCTTCGTCATTTTTCTCGCTCCGTCTCTGTTCGCAACTGGCACTGCCACCGAAGTCTGATTTCGGGTTCGAGGCTAGCTTTGGCTGCGCGCGCGTTAATTAGTGGCAGATAGAAGCGTGACTGTATCATAAGTCAGCTTCGATATTTTTCATGAGCTGAACGATTAAAAGATGACTTTGTTAATCGGCGAACGTCGGAGTGTGGGGTGCCAGGCAAGTTGTGCTGCTTTTAATCAAATTTAATTATCGCACAAGGACGGCAGCCATTTTGAGGGAAGGGAAAGGGTGGGGGGTGCCGAGGATGACGCGAAATTGATTGCCTCTTTCCGAATTATTGGGCGTTCGCTTTTGAACTCTTGTGTTTCGATCAACTGGGTGCAACCCTGATTACTTGCCCCTAACGAGATTCCATTTCAGCACAGAGTTTTCTCACTGTATTACTGCAGTTTCATTGGTCAGCTAGCTCTGAGTAGGTGCGGTTAATTTCGATATTGCGATTCGTTTCTGCCAGCTTATAAATCTTGGCCTGACATTTCGAGTACCGTATCAATAGCTTACCGTATTGATGATTAATTGCCCGATAGACGATAGTAATAATATTTTCTTCTTCGAGAAATTCTTCATTCCATAACAGTGTCATCTTTCGCTTCTTGACTTGTTAAGATTTTCTTCCTATTATTGCAGGCATAGGTTTCAATAGATATATTCTAATATCTCGAGATAATGGTTTCGGTTGTTACCCATAATCAATGTATTCTTCTTGACAGTGATTAGTTACAAGTATTTATTGAGTAATTCAATAATTTACAAATAATACTTGAAGGTTCAACACTTCAACAGGCTTGAGCCCAAAACTGTCCCAATTAGTTATTAGTATTTACTTGATAGTAACTTTGAAACTTTTGCCAACAGGTTCCACTAGTATAAATAAATAAATGAATAAGTAAATAAATTAATAAATAATTCAATTTATTGATAAATAAGAAATAAATAATTTTTTCATCAAAGACCAATTACAAACTTGCATAAGATATTTTCACAGTGTTGGAATGGAACATTACAACAATTTTTGTTGAAATCCAACTCAATTCAAACCTATACCATAAGTATAAGTGACTTCATCACGGAGTATTCCGATTTCTTAGTATGAAATTATTTCTTAACATCTGATAAAACATCAACATCACATCCATTTAGCATATGCCTCCATGGTGAACGAACTTCCCTTCCTAGCCTTGAAACAGTGTACGCACAGAGACCCAATCGACAATTGCATTTAATAGTAGGTTGCGCCTGAATTATTGAAAAACGGGCAGAGATTAAAAAAGGCACGGCGAAAATATCGCGATAGCGTGTAACGGATGACTTGATTCTCGGATTCGACCAGCACGATAATATAGAGATACTGCAGTTTTGTCTTGGGTGTAATATAGATATAGTGGATTGTTGGGAGTAATATAGATACAGTGTTGTGTTGGTGGGGGATATTGGTGGAAAAAGATCGCAGCTGTGTGCGGTGAACCCTGTGAACTGAGCCTTGGCTTGAGTGTAAGTTCACCTGTTGCCCGCGAGAGGGCGTGGCAGTGGCCTAGTTTGAAGGGTGTGCTTTATTGTCAGCTCTCGTGATTACAGTGTTTGCGCCATAACTCGTGCGATTAAAAACCGCCGCTCACTGTATAGTAGTTTCAATCCCTGCTTCTGCAGGCTTCCTTTGTTTTAAAGAGCTAACTAACGGTCAAGTAGGTATCGCTTGTTGCAAGCCAAAAAATCGCAGATCAAATATAGTTAGTTTATTTACAATAGAGTTGAGAATAAAGGGAAAAATTGACAAGTTTTGGTGGAAGTTGTAGATTTTGGTAGATCTTACTCCCATTGGAAACCTCGGGTAGTAATAGTAGCGTCGATTTTAGTATTTAGTAGCATGTTTAGTCATTTCATTTATAGTATACAATACAATAGGGCTCTGAATATAATAAAAAATGACTCATTTCAAAAACTGTTCCATTGATAATGAAACGATAATTTCATAGCATATTACAAAATATGCAGGTAGTTGTAGATTTTGATAGACCTTACTTTTCTTGCTAGCCCTGGATACCTCAGGAAGTTAAATTTTAGTAGTTTTCAAGGCGTTTTGTCATATGCTATGAAATTATTGTTTCAAGCTATCAATTGTTTTTGAAATTGAATGAAGCTTTGAGATGATTTGCCTACTCGATAGCTGGATAGCCTCATTCAATCACTCTAAGTGACTTATTGTCTCGTTCTGTGTAGTGATTTGAACTGCATGCTCATATCAGCACAAATACTCAAATCAAAACAGAGTTGAAGAAGGGTAAGAAAGGCTTGGAAGAGAGAAAAAATAAGCGAGTTCATTGCTTACCTGATATCAAAGACAATAAAATACCATAAGATTATATATACATAAAGTTTATTGTCTTTGTCATTACTCTCACTCTCACAGATATATAAAGGCATGACATTCTCAAGTGCTCTCTCAAAGCATCTTCAGAATGGTATGGAGAAGAAATCTTGGGTCTCGGATATCGATATCTATTAAATAAGTTATTATTATTATATTAATACAGTTCATATCCAGTTCAATACTATTGTCAATTCACAATACAAAGATGAGCTACGCCCATGGTCCTTTCATAAAGAAAAGTCAATCAATTAATAAATACTCCCGCTATTTTGCTTCTTTCTACTTGCAAAATGCAAACAATCATTTTTCTATCAGCAAACAACTAATCAAATTATGGAAACTTTGTAATCGACGTTATTTCTTACTTTAATGTCTTTCTCTATCTATGGTAATGATCTATGTAGGCCTATCCAATATCCATACTCGCATAATTTTATATCCAATTTTCATCATATTTTTATCCAATAGGCTACTATAATTTTTATATTATAAGGATTAATTACATACCATAGCATTAATAACATACAGTAATTCTACTTTTTCGTCAAACTTCAGGAGCCGTGGTTCAGCGACGGTTCAGGAGAGAAACAGTAAGGGTTAAGCCTGTTATTTTTCTTCTTAATCATACTATGATTTTTCATGTGTGAATAAATGAATAATAATCTAATGCTACTTCTCCTTCGCAGGTGGTACAAGTAACAGCAATCGACCTGGACACGGGCAACAACGCACGTCTCTCCTACCGGCTGGAAGCGGCCGGCGGCGGCACGGCAGCGACAGACGTATTCGGCATGTACGCCAACAGCGGCTGGGTCTACCTGCGACGTCCGCTGGACCGCGAGTCACGTGACGTCTATCGACTGCAAGTGACCGCAACCGACAACGGGTCGCCGCCGGCCTCCGCCTCCGCCAACCTCACCGTTTACGTGTCGGATGCCAACGACAACGATCCCGTCTTCTCCAGCGAATCGTACCGGTTCACCGTCGAGGAAAATCTGCCCAGGGGCGCCCCGGTCGGCCTGCTCATGGCTACGGATCGCGACCTAGGCGCCAATGCTGCTCTCACCTACTCGCTGATACCGGCCAACTCCAGTTTCCAAGTCAATCCTACTACTGGTGAGTGAATTGGTTTCGTTTATTATTATCATCTTTCCTAATTTAGGGGAATGAAGATATTGAATGAAGAAGGAGAATTCAAATGGTATTGATATTGAATAAAGAAGGAGAATTCAAATGGAATTTACCTTTTGAATCATTTATTTTAAATCTCGAATACATTGTGGACATACATTTCTATGTCCACACATGTTCGATTTTTGTCGCTCACAAAATTGACCACCGGGACCATTGGGAATGTATGTAATCACAATCTTCCTATTGGATTCAACTGAGATTACTGAGCGGAATAATTCAGGATAGTCACATTTCTGATGGAAAAAATTTTGTTTTTCACTAATTATCACTCAAACAGGTTTTCCTTTTTCGTAGAAATTGATCATTCAAGTAGGGAATAAATTCATTTTCATCATTAATTATTACGTGATCTCTACTGAAGAATAAAAGTGCCCAAGTGCCTCCAAAGTATTGGGTTCAAGATTAGATAAGTTTAGATAAGATTTTCAGCATGTACTTTCACAAAACGTGTTCAATTGATTAGATCTTAATGTGATGAAAGATGAATTTAAAATAGGAATAGTAACGTAAGAATAGTTTAATAGTTATGGCTGTGTTGGAATTCCCCATCTCTCACTAGTTGAAAATATTCATTTTTGTACCTTGTAAAGTGATAGCGAATCACACTTTGCAAAATCTTACTTTGGCTCCCCCCAAAAGAGATGAGATCATCTTCGAAATCTCGCTAATTCTATTAATGGAAGGCTGACTCCTATGCGTGTATGTTGATGATAGTGTCATACGGGGAAGGAGGAATGCTGGCTGGCTATTATCGGATAGCTGTCATCAGTGTGATCGATAACCATTACCGAGTTGAAAGGTTTGAAAACATCGACTAAGAACTCGATTCATTTCTAATATTGATTACAGTGGTGTGTAAGGAAAGAAGAGGGAGAAAGAGAGAGAGCTACAACTGGCCTCGAAATGATGTCGATAAGAGAGAAAAAAGAACCGAAAAGCATCTTGTAGGTATTCAAATTTCGAGCGAGAGCGAGCGAGATGGAGAGTAGAGATAGTTGTTTGAATCGTCCTAAAAAGGTGTGATAAGAGGACGACACTGCGCCGTGTCACAGAAGGAGAGGCTGCGACAAAAAATGGAGAGCTGATAAATAAATAATAAATGAAGAGAGACACAAGAATCAGTGAAAATGACAAGATAAAAGGGTATAAGAAACACGAGAATACTCTCCGAAAGATAAGTATAATGGGTCTGAGCTGTGGGCCGGTCAATAGTGCCGAAAAGTGTTTGGGGTGGGGGTGAGGAAGAGAGGGAGAGGGTGTGAGGGTGGGAGAGAGAGGAAGTGGTTGTGGTGGTGTTGACAAGCTCACTGGTACCACGATGACATCGAAATATCTTGGAGGACCCCGAATATCTTCGAAATTTTTCCCCACCAGCCAACAAGTTCAAGTGAGAATCTCCCGAGAGAGAGAGAAAATAGAGATGCTTGAGCGTGTGATCGGAGTTCTTTCAATACGACAACTATCAGAATGCATATGAGTGTACTGGTTAGGAGACACTCTCCTCCAATTCTTTCGTCATGTCTAATGAACCAAAATACGTTGACTGGAACCAGGCAACTAGAAAGATAAAGGGATTCGAATTCAATTTTCTTGAGTGTTTTCGAACTTTTCAAGAGCTGTTGTTGTCTTCGTCTCGTGATAACCGTATCGGAGTGGTAGAGGACCAAAGCAAATGTAATTTGGAATCGGCAATGGAAAAATTGATAAAATGTCGTGTTGGTTGAAGAATATCAGGTTCTATACATTTTACTGAGTTGTTAATCGATGTGTGAATACAAAATTATTTTTTCATGCTTGTTATAATATTTCCAAATAAAATGAAACAATTGTTACCAGAAAATTACTTGGAAAAACTGGCTGCTCATGAATTCCTCTAACATTGTGCAATCGGATCACAAAAGTACTAGTATAGTGAAGAACATACTTTTGAAGTCATTTTACAAAGAAGACAAGTGAACAACAGATTAAAGTGATAATTATTGTCTAGTAAAGCATGAAAATAGTGGAAACATGAAAATCTTCTGTCTTATAAGTATAGAATTTTTGGAAACATAAATAATAATTTGTGAATTGGTTATGCAATATGGGAACTTACGTGTTTCTAAAAAACATACTATTCTAAATACACTTCAAAGGAATTGTGTTTTTAATTTATTGCTTGACAATTATTACGAGAATTCTAAACTTGTTTATTTTTCGTGTGCCACTATCCATTAATGTTACATTACGTCATTGTTAACATTATCTACTAGTTGGAGGCAATTACTCCTGTACTTTTTTTTTTTTTTTTTTTTTTATCGTATGGCTTTTTATCGGTGGTGAGACCCTTACGGGTAGGTTCCACCTCGCCTTATGTTTTGTATCGGTCACCCATCCGAGAACAGTCTTGAATGTTTGTTACTCAGTACCGCATGAACTTGAGAAATTCATTAGAAATTACATCGAAATTACACCAGGATTCGACAAATAGAGCTTATAAACTGAATCTTGTTTCTTTCTGGACATGGAATGAAATCAAAATATAATTACAGTACATGTTGGGTAGTTAACAGCAAGGGGAGCTGATGTATGAGTGTTCGCAAACTTGTACGCTGCTCATATTTTTCAACCTTCGATTAGTATTATTATATTATTTTTTCCGGAGAGAAACAGGTGACGATGGGGAAGGGAGGGGAGAAAGTAAAGATGGAGGTGGATGCGAAGAGGAGGGGACGAAGAAGAAATGCAAGAAGTTTTGATTATAATATTTTGCTCCAAAGAAAAAAGAGAAGGAGAAGTCAGACCAGCACGTTATTATTACGGTTATTTTAATAATATCGACGGTCGAATCCAAATTAGGCTGAATAATCCAACTTCTCAATTATATTCAGTGGTCGTTAACCTCGAAATAACCAATTTTTGAACATAAAAGAAAATTATTATTACTATTTTATAAATGACTGCTCGCACAAGCGCGTGCGTGATGATTGTTATTATTAAACACACTAAAATAAGTTGAAAGTCAATCGATGAGTGGTATGCGGACGCCATCTTGAAAAAACGATTTCATCGAAACTCACTCCTACATCAGCTCAGTATCCATGAACCAACTCTGTGCATACGTTGTGATACTGGCATAACTCCATGTAGCCTATAGTCGATCAAATCACTATATCATTAGCTCAATTAAATAACAATTTATTTCTTGGATATTATTGGTGAATTTTTGCACAGGCTGGATTTAGTACCCAGCCGGGAAATCGACTCAGGGAATTACTTTGCTATAGGTACATAATTTTGTAGGTTGCTCTTAATTTGATCTTGGGAATAGCCCATAATTCTTCTGTCATTACTCTACTTCATCTCATTCCAATATCTTCTCCACTCATACTTCTACTTAATTTTCCTGGTCTCTCTATTAATGCTATTCTCCTTATCTGAAAATTTACTGCTTATTCCATTTTAATGTGATTTGAGACCTCATTTTCAAAATAATTTCCCATTTCTTAAATCATCATCCTATCTTTCTTATTCCATCTTTCGCATTCTCATCAGCTTCCTCAACTTCTTCACAGTATTGTAAAGGTCTCATCCATATGTTATGTCTATTTGAACCGTATCATGTGAAAATTGAAAACTTTTCGGCCGCTTGATGAGTTGAACATGACAAACATCTTTTTGCAAACCATTCCGCACCATAAAAAATCTATTATAGTACACACTGTTAGTAGACTTGGAACTATATGATATTTATAATAATTATATTACTTTGATTGTGGGCTGTATAGTTTTCTATACAGGTATCTATTGATGTTTCGACTATAGACTGCATATTTTCCACAATTCTCTATTGTTGGATGCTTAGGGTTTTGTGCGCGTCTATTGATGAATCTAAAGGCCGACTATTTTTTTCACATACCTGTGATCCTACCTTTTCTATGGAAACGGAACTTTGAGGCCTACAAAAAATCAGGCATAGTTCCAGGATGAAACTATCAATGTTCTCTGATCTTTTTTGGATGGGGTTATAGTTTTTCAAAAGAACCTGACCCCGATTTGATGCGTTTTCGATCTTAGTAATATATGTATGTATAAGATAGCTATAATATAATAGTCTTCGAGATAGAACTCTACGAGATAGGTGTTGGATCACACTAGTGGGTGGCAGTGGGGTGTTTGGGGGGGAAGGGGGGTTGCTGGAGATTCACAGGGGGGCCAACAATAGCAATTAACTTTTTGACACCAGCCCATGATGGATGGTTGTCAGCGTGAATAGTCAGAGTGTGTGATGACAGGCACACCTTATGCAAAGTGCTTTACTATTATTCAATAGATTTTTTCTATGGAGGGAACAGGAATAGCGACTATTAGGCAGGTGAGACAGATATCCTGGAAGTTATTGATTTGGAAAATTAGTAATTATTTAATTAATTGGTGACCTGAAATATATGAATAATTGTAGATTGATTCAGTTAAAAGATATTTCTACATAAATTTCGAAAAAAAGTTCCTATTTCACGGGATTACTGTATATTTAAATGTAAATACTGTATAATATATTATTGAATGAACTCACAGCCAGCGCTCAAAGCTTTACTTTGCTAGCTGTGCCAAAAATGTGTTATACACTACAATATTGTAATTTTTTTATATTGTTTTTTGTATTTTGGCGAAATAATATTCTATTATATTCTATATTCTATTCGATATGTATTGTTCAATTAATCAACCACTTTTCTTCACATCTAAAAATTGCAAATTTATGAAAAATTTAGAGTCTCGCTGAAACTTTAGGTTCTCAACAGGTGTCCATTACAAACCATATCACGGAAGGAAATGAACAAGTTTACTTGAAATCAGAAATCACTGAAATTACAGAGACATAGTAATGAATTAATTCTCAACTATTTCAAATTCTTATGAATTATTTTCTCTTATCAACCACAACTATTCTCTTATATATTATAATATAGTATAATATCGATTGAAGAATGCTAATTTCTCTACAATCTTTCAACAAATTTCTCACCATCCATGTTGCTTATAGAAGAGGAAAAAAGAAGTGAGAGAGGAAGAAGAAGAAGAAGATGAAGAAAAATAGAGAAAGAATAAGGATGAGGAGGAGAAGAAGTACAATAAGATGAAGAAGAGTGGCAAGCTAAGCTAGACGAGACCTTAGTCCTGAAATACGTCAGACAGGAAATAATTTCGATTAATCATTACTTGTGAGGCGGAAAATTGTCACCTTTCCTCTTTATCCCTTCTCCCTCCCTCCTTCCTTCTTTGTCCCTCACCATCTTCCGTTCCCCTCTTCCTCACTTACCAACCCACCCACTCATTCTCTTTGTCACCAATTGAAACGGACAGTCAACAACACCTCTTCTGCCCTCCTCCTCTCGGTTGAATCCGGAAAAATAAACAACACACAAACAAACCTCGGGTGTCACACAGCGTCGCGTGATAACCTGAAAGCATTCCAAGCCATTATCAACAGCCAGTCTAATGTATGCGATGTTTCATAACTTTGTGTATATATTCCGAAAATCATTGTGTCAACTTGGAGGCGATGACAAATTATTCATGGAGAATTGATGGTGCCCAGTTATCTGGCGTCTGGCTTTGCCTTCATTATGTTTCTGTGATTTGAACTATATCATTATATTATTTAAAATACAACATACAGTGCTATTTGAGATATAGCACGATCCATTTAACTTGACAGAAATCAGCTGTTTTGGTAATAATTAAACAGTGATTTCGACAATAATCAAAAAGGCTTTAAAGTCTTAAAGACCTTCAAAGTCTTTAAAATACCTTTGAAGTATCTTCAAAAGAATAACTTTTAAAAGACCTTTTCAATAATCTGCGAGATTCAGCATTTGTAGGTTAATTATTGCATCATATGCTCGTCGATCATATGTTTTATGACAAGTTAATGGATCTAGGTATATCATGATGATCGTCTCCTATATTATCAATGTCTATTCAATTTATATTTTGAGTTGAATGATCTGTTGAGAAGATGAATGAATCATTAATTCATGTTTTATGTTTTCAATAAATCACTTTTTCAATTTCAATTTATATATTTCACACTGTACTTCAAATTAAAATCTTTGGTGTCATAGGCTCACATAAAATACATACAAAAAAATACATCTAATAGAGATTCAACCCTCTTGTGAATTTAATGCTATGAGAACAAAAACGTTTGAGTAGGACAGCAGGATAGTGAAATTCAAAAATAGGATAGGAAATAGAAAAATCAAACAATCGTAAACAGATAGGCAAAGGATGAAAGGAAAAGATAGAAGAGAATAGGATAGAATAGACAGAAGATATATATTGAATAAATAGAATGGAAAAGAAAAGAATAGAATAATAGATTGAACGATTTGATCAAATAGAAGATAATAGAATGTGTGGAATAGAATTATTTAAATAGAACAGATTAATGAATAGAAAATGGAATGGAATGAATGAATGAATGGATGTTTATGAATGAATGGAATGAATGAAAAATGGAATGGAATGGAATGATGGATTTAATGGAATGAAAAATGAATGTGAATAAAAGAATGAATTTAGTAGAATAGAATGAAAAATTCAATTCTTGTTTCAGGCGAAATTTTCACGCGCGAGCCGCTCGATCGCGAAACGCGTGACATGCACGAACTGGTGGCCGAAGCACGTGACCAGGGCGTGCCGTCGCGTAGCGCGCGCGTGTCGGTGCGTGTGCTGGTGAGTGACGTCAACGACAACGCGCCCGAAATTTGGAAAGGACGTGAATAGCGTAGAAACAGCCGGAAGAACGGAATGGTTGTACGGGCCGTCGATCGCGATCACGGAAACAATGCCACGCTCACCTATTCCATCATCAAGGGTCAGTCGACACAACAGTCAATTAGTAACAGATTGAATAAATAGAATAGAATGGAATGGGATAGAATTGAATGGAATGGAATGGAATAGAATAGAATAAAATTCAAATTGTAATATATAAATGTAAAATTCAACTCAAGAAAAAACTTGTCAATAATATGTCAAACAATTTTTTTCAAAATACAAGTAGGAAACTTGATAGAAGGTTTAAGATTGGGATTAATTTGACTATAAATAGGATAGAATAAAATATCGAATTGTTTTTATAAATTTATATAAAATCAACAATAAAATTAATCAATAACATTTCAAACAATTTTTTGAAAATACAAATAGGAAACTTGATAGAAGGTTTAAAATTGGTAACAGATTGTATAAATAGGATAGAATAAAATAGAATATATTGTAATATATAAATATAAAATTCAACTAAAAAAAGTAATCAATAACATTTCAAACAATTTGTTTGAAAATACAAAAATATGAAGCTTGATAGAAGGTTTAAAATTGAAATTATTAAATGGATAATGTCATCCTTGAAGACCCTTGAGCGCAGAAACTATACCCCATTTGAATGAAAAGAATATTAAGTAGGATAAAGAAAGATTGATTTCCTTCTTCTTTTTGCTTCCAAGGATTTGTCTGTTCCATCTCTCAACTTGAATAATATTAATTTTAACATTTTTTTAAACAATTATATGAATGGATAAATGAAATTCCCTTATATGAAATAAGATGATAAGAATGGATAGATGAAATAAGAATTTTGAATAGAATATTCAAGAACATGTAATTGAATGGGGTAGAATTGAATAGAATATTTCTCCCACCAAAGAGAAAATATTGACCTGAGTTTTCACCACCCAAACACTATGAAATTTGAAACGAATGCCCATTATAATGAAAATCAGTTCAATATCATGAAATAACTCATAGAGCTCTTCGCTATTGAACAATATGACTTTGTATCAAAGATAACGGCTTGAGTTATCTCTAGTATGTGAGGTGGTAAACATAAACCACTAATACCCTTCTATTTGTTCAACAGCAAGGATACGTAGGACTTGCCTGGGAGTGGGTTCGGCACGTAAATATTGTTCATAGGTCGACCAATAGGGAAGGAAAGAGAATGAATTAGAGAAGTTGTGTATTTGTATGCGAGGGAGAGAGAAAGAATGATTGAAAAATGAAGAGTGATACAGAGAGGGCGGGCGCTAGGGTTGAAATAAGTTTATTAGACTTGCGTTGCGCTCATTTTATTGGCTCTATTCGTATGAAGCATAATATGCTTGCTGACATGAATCATTTCAAAACATATTTAAGATTCCTGGAATCAAACAGAAATAACGCTAACATCCTGTCGAAAGCGTTTCAACTTGATTTGAAGGCATGTCTCGAAAATGGTATTATCTTGTTTCCCCCATCTTTATATAGACCTATTACAAATACAAACATTCTAAACGAGTCCCACTATCTGTTGCGTGTTTGCCTAAGTTCTGTATTATAGTCGGGTCTCTCTGAACTCTGGAGTGAAAGATAGAGATTCTAGCAATCTAGAGAATTGAAACAACAACACAAGGCACTTGATGATAATATTATTGATAAAATGATTTTCCTGTGATGTACTTTATTAACAACGAACGGATTTCGAAGAAAAATTTCAGCTACTTGAACCTTCAATCATGATCTCCGTTAGAAATCTACTTTAATGATCTCATCGAAATTTGTTTTCACCACAAAATCTCTAAAATTTGCAATATAAAATATAAATATTTCAAGATACATGCAATATAAATAGCATTGATACTTGCAGATAGACAGGAAGGTTAGATCTCCAACATTAATTTAATAGAATGAAAATGAAATGTCTTCGATAAAAGAAGAAACAAATAAATAATTATTAACCTACAAAATTGGTATAACTCTCTTTCAATAATGATTTTTCATTTATTATTAGAAAATGATCTTATTTTTGAAAAATTTACAACATTTATACATTATTTGAGGATGTGAATATTTTAGATATTCATACTAATGGATTCAGGCACGAAGGATTATAATTTTGAATACTTGTAATTGATATTATGAAAAGATAGTGACTTCGACTAACTTCTGGAAATGTTTTATTGGGAAAATATAAATCAATTTACGAATTCGACCAGAGAGCTTCCAAAGTCTATTTCGAAGTTGGTTCAAATTTTGAATGTAAAGTACAGCCTCGCCTTTTATTGCAGATTACACTAAATTGGACCCAACTTTTTAAATTGCCGATACTTGTTCGCGAGATGAAAATAAGAGCATCGAAGTCATCTTGTAGGCTACTGAATGAATTATTTATTCACAAATATATTATGACGGTGTGAATTCAGAATGGAGCGGCTCTATCTTTTTCACTCTACTCTCTCTCTCACACACACACCCTTTCTCTCTCTTTTTCATCTTCTTATACCTTCCCAAAATTCAATGAATAATGCATATCGAATTCGACGAACATAGATTAAACTCAATGAAATAGCAATAAATCATAATTACGTCTTTGGCACTTTGTTAAAGACACATAATATGAATATGAAGAAAGGATAGGGGCACATAGTTGATAAAAAGCCTCTACTGAAATTGGAGTCTTTGATCAGATAGTTTTGGAATGACAATATTTCAATTTTAGTTCTTCTTTACTGAATTCATACAGTGAAATGAATTATCTGAAACCATCTTCAAGTTTCCAATAGTTCATTATTGCAATAATACTGTGTCAATCTGTAATAACGTGAATATTCCTCTTCACATTGAGCATGCCTTCAGCATGCATTATCATCAACTATCAAATATCGATAGTCACACTTTATCACTCAGTCAATAGTCGAAGTATGTTGAGTTGGACCTGAAAATGGTTCAAATTTGTAATTTTTCACTCATTTACACGACTTCTTGATTTTAGTTTCATGTTACACCCGTACCCATACATCCAAAGTTATTAAACTATAAATTCATATTATAAGAAAGTTCTAATCTATTCATGTTGATGTTCTCAGAATACCGTACATCAAATCTAATAAATTCTATTGTCTTTTGTTTATTGAAAATTCTTGTACATGTGTATCATGACATTTCCAGGCCATGATTGTCAAGTACTGCAATGCATGAATAATTTCAAGTATGACTCAAGTGTGTCATACTCGTAACTCATGTATGATTTGCTCATAGAATCTTCTCAACACACTCGCGAAAACGTATGAGCAGCATTATCATAATATACTCAAAATCTGTGTCAAGTTTCCATTGCAGGATTGATTTGACACTTGAATATAGCGCAAATTCATTTGAAATTCATACACATTAGAAAGCTCGTTTTCACACTTTACCTGCAAAGGCTGGTAACTTAATATGATCAAGTTTATAATCCTGTTATATACTGTATTATGATATTACATATCACATCACAGTATTATTAACTTTTGTTTTTATTTAAATATGTAATAACACTGTAACTAGAGAAAGTTCTCTTTATTGATTTATCTCAACTTATTCAATATTTTAATGCAAAATCAAGGAAGACCTGAGAGATGCGCCCGAGTTATTTTAACAGTTTTTCACTATTGTTTCCAAAGCACCCGAATTCCTTCAGATACAATATGATAATATAAAAAGTATGCAAACCGTGCACAAACAATATGTATAATAAAAACAAAAAACAAAATTCACGTTTAAAAACAATAATAAAAGCAAACAGCTGTTAGTCATTCAAATTTTACACCAACTTATTCAATACTCTACTCAGCACACTGGTTGCTAGCAGTTTTTACAAACGCCGAGAGATGGCGCTGAGTTATTGTAAATTTTTCACCCCTCATGTTTTTCCAAAATACAATTAAAACCTGCACATCTTGGACCACTAACCTTCCTTTTGGCGCAAACCGCATCTAAATTGGTTCAGTATAACCGTTGCAGTGGCTGTCATTATTTTTGCAAAACTCTTTAATATTTAACTCTTTATCATAAATCTTTGATAATATTTAAACTATTTAATATATTATGACAGCAGGTGAAATATGCAAATTTAGCAGGTAATATAATAGTCTATGTTGGACTCATTACTTTAGTTTCATGGATTCGTTGTTGTTTGCGTCCAGGTCCGAACACAGACGGCCACGGCGTGTTCACAGTGGACCCGGTGACGGGCCTGATCCGGACACGGGCCGTGCTGGACCACGAGGAGCGGGCCATCTACCGCATCGCCGTCAAGGCAACCGACAACGGCCTCCCGCCCAAGGACTCCATTCGTCTGCTGCGGGTTGAGGTGCTCGATCTCAACGACAATCGACCCACATTCACCAGTTCCAGTCTCGTTTTCAAGGTAAATAAAGGAAATATATTTTGAATAATGCAGGTAATCGCAAGAAAGGTGTGTAGATTTTTGAAAATTGTTTTAAATGAATTACAGATATATTTTAGAAACTATGTTCTTTCAAGGTAATTCATACAGTGAAATGAATTATCTGAAACCATCTTCAAGTTTCCAATAGTTCATTATTGTAATAATATTGTGTGAATCTGTAATAACGTAAATTAATATCACTTTGAGCATATCCCTTTGATATTGAGCATGTCTTTAGCATAATATTATCATCAACTATCAAATATCGATAGTCACACTTTATCACTCAGTCAATAGTCGAAGTATGTTGAGTTGGACCTGAAAATGGTTCAAATTTGTTATTTTTCACTCATTTACACGACTTCTTGATTTTAGTTTTATGTTACACCCGTACCCAGCTATCCAAATTTATTAAACTATAAATTCATATTATAAGAAAGTTCTAATCTATTCATGTTGATGTTCTCAGAGTACCGTACATCAAATTTAATAAATTCTATTGTCTTTTGTTTATTGGAAATTCTTGTACATGTGTATCATGACATTTCCAGGCCATGATTCTCAAGTACTGCAATGCATGAATAATTTCAAGTATGACTCAAGTGTGTCATACTCGTAATTCATGTATGATTTGCTCATGGAATCTTCTTGACACACTCGCGAAAAACGTATGAGCAGCATTAACATAATATACTCAAAATCTATGTCAAGTTTCCATTGCGGGATTGATTTGACACTTGAATATAGCGCAAATTCATTTGAAATTCATACACATTAGAAAGCTCGTTTTCACACTTTACCTGCAAAGGCTGGTAACTTAATATGATCAAATTTATAATCCTGTTATATATTATGATATTACATATCACAGTATTATTCACTTTTGTTTTAATTCAAATATGTAATAACACTGTAACTCGAGAAAGCTCAAAGAGCTGTTAGCTTTTTTCAAATTTTACACCAACTTATTCAATACTCTACTCAGCACAGTGGTTGCTAGCAGTGTTTACAAACTCCGAGAGATGGCGCTGAGTTATTTTAAATTTTTTCACCCCTCATGTATTTCCAAAATACAATTAAAACCGGCACATCTAGGACCACTAACCTTCCTTTCGACGCAAACCGCATCTAAATTGGTTCAGTATACGGCTAGGCGTACACCGGTTAGTCAAGACAAGACAAGACAAAATTAGTCACGTTTAGTCATAGTACTTCACATAGTTGCTTATAAAGCAACACGCACCTATTAGTCATTGCATCGGTGTGTGCTGCTTCATAAGCAACTATGTGAATTACTGTGACTAAACGAGACTAATCTCGTCTTGTCTTGTCGTCTTGATTCAACAACGCCTACTAATTTTCACCCTCATGTTTTTCCAAAATACAATTAAAACCTGCACATCTAGAACCACTAACCTTCCTTTTGGCGCAAACCGCATCTAAAGTGGTTCAGTATAACCGTCCTGTCATCCGGCTGTCATTATTTTTGCAAAACTCTTTAATATTTAACTCTTTGATATCATAACTGTTTAATAATATTTAAACTATTTAATATATTATGACAGCAGGTGAAATATGCAAATTTAGCAGGTAATATCGTAGTTGATGTTGGATTCATTACTTTAGTTTCATGGATTCGTTGTTGTTTGCGTCCAGGTCCGAACACAGACGGCCACGGCGTGTTCACAGTGGACCCGGTGACGGGCCTGATCCGGACACGGGCCGTGCTGGACCACGAGGAGCGGGCCATCTACCGCATCGCCGTCAAGGCGACCGACAACGGCCTCCCGCCCAAGGACTCCATTCGTCTGCTGCGGGTTGAGGTGCTCGATCTCAACGACAATCGACCCACATTCACCAGTTCCAGTCTCGTTTTCAAGGTAAATCAAGGAAATATGTTATGAATAATGCAGGGAATTGCAAGATAGATGGATAGATTTTTGAAAAATTGTTTTAAATAGAGAAAATTATATTGTAGATATAGTTTACCTACAGAAACTATAGTTCCAGTCTCGTTTTCAAGGTAAATTAAGGAAATATATCAGTTTTGGGTTATCACCTGTTTTTTCTTTCCTATAAGATTGTAAGATTGTATTGCTTGATCCAATAAATGATTATTATTATAATTTTATATAATGTAGGGAATTGCAAGATAGATAGATGGATAGATTTATGAAAAATTGTTCTAAAATAGAGAAAATTATTTGTAGATATAGTTTACCTACAGAAACTATAGTTCCAGTCTCGTTTTCAAGGTAAATAAAGGAAATATGAATAATGCAGGAAATTGCAAGATATGTGTGTAGATTTTTGAAAAATTGTTTTAAAATAGAGAAAATTATATTGTAGATATAGTTTACCTACAGAAACTATAGTTCCAGTCTCGTTTTCAAGGTAAATTAAGGAAATATGTTTTGAATAATGCAGGGAATTGCAAGATAGATAGATAGATTTTTGAAAAATTGTTTTAAAATAGAGAAAATTATATTGTAGATATAGATTACCTACAGAAACTATAGTTCCAGTCTCGTTTTCAATGTAAATGGGAAGAAATGTATATTGAAAAATAGAGTGAATCTCGTGAGAAATTGAAAAAAAGTTTAAAAAATACTGAAAATTACAAGATATTGACGATATCTACATAGAATTTTGAAAAATTGGCAAAAGTATGGCGGTGGCGGGAAAAATGTTTCAATACAATGTTATGGACCCTTTTAGAACAAATTAAACAGTCTCAATGGATAAATACAATAAATTATTTTAGCTCTATCTACGTAACACAGATTGAGGTTGTTATTGGATATTATTATACTAATTTCATATTCTCTGATTACAACAGAAATCCAACTATAGAATCTAAATAATAGTACTAACGAATTAGTTGAATAAGCATTGAAGTGTATTTATGATGAATAAAATTACGGTACTGTAGCCAAAAGCGCTACCCTAATCCCATTTATCACAGCGTGAACGATGTAACAAAACTACTTTAGGCGGGTTCAAATTGCCAGAGAACGATTTTCGATTTTTTTAGAACTGAGGAACAAATGTCCAGAGGAAAAGAAGTAAGAATTTATGGAAAACAGAGATGGCTCTCGGTGTGGGACTGAGAAGAAGAGATAGGAGAGAGAGTAGGATAGAACACTACAACAGGAAAGAGTTAAATAAGATATCAAAGCAGATCCCAATAAGGGAAGTATACGGAAACAGCGGGGTGGGGTGGAAGGGGGTCACAATCAATTTACATTTAATTGGTGGAGAGAGGGACCGGGGGGGGGGGGGTGAGAAGGAGATAACACAATGGTTGTTATGAGGAATGCGTAGCGAGGAGGAATGGATGGGAATTTGGTTGACAGGAATGACCAGGAAGAAGAAAAAGAAGAGGAAGTGATGGTGAAGGAGGAGACGAAGAAGAAGAAGAAGAAGAAGAAGAAGAAGAAGAAGAAGAAGAAGAAGAAGAAGAAGAAGAAGAAGAAGAAGAAGAAGAAGAAGAAGTGAAAGAGAGATTCGGCGAACTTAGTGGACCGCCCAGCCGTACGGTATGCCCTAATTGTGGTAGCAATGCCAAAACTGGAGACGAATTTTTGACACATTTAAAAAATGAACGATCAAGGCGAAGTTGGTCAAAAAAGAAAAATTGCTTCATCCAGCTGACGGTTACGTCTTCTCTTTCTCTTCCACTCTGTCTTTCCTGCTTCAGACTGTCGTTTTTACCTCTCTTACACTCGTCTATGGAAAAACTATTTCCCCTCTCTATTTGATTCGAACTATTTTCTCACTATAAGTCCAAATAATTCAAACTATTTTCTCTCTCTATTTCTGTTTAATAATTTCACTTGAATTTTGATTTCTTGGATCAAGCTCTTTTAGGTTGATATCATCACCAGTCGCTGGAAATGATTTGAATATACAGTAACAGAGTCTTTCATTTGTTGTAATGAGGTGGAATTAGTGAACATGAAAAGTTTGTCCTAACGTCATAAGCGATCAAAAGTTTTTACCATTCGCCTACTGACGTACTTGAATACTAGACCTAATTGGTCTTGTTTTTTGCCACAAATAATTTCGGGCTGCTATTCAAGTTTACGTGTTCAGCTTCTATCGTATTGCCAATTACTCCACGAATTAGAAGTATTTAAAAATTCACCTAGTGTCTAAACTTGAAACTTAGCAACAAGGGTCTTAGAAAATATTAATTGATTCACCAGTATCGATAAATTTTCTATTAAATACATTATCACACGTGGAGTTTTGAGATCATTTCTTTTGACGTTGTTGATCTCCATAATCATGGGATTCCAGTATTTTGGTTCCATCTGAATTACAATGTGGGTTGCTCCCTATTCAGGAACTGAGAAGAATGTGTTCCATGTTCCATGCTATGTGTGGCAATTGAACGCATATCACCAATTTTGAAAATAGTAGCATTGGGCTCTCCACCACTACTCTAACTTGCTAACGCCATACTCTAATGCTAACTTGTTCCCTGGGTTTTGGCTGTAGTGATTTCGGTGTAACCCGTCCGTATACAATTACTAAAATATGCAGGTTTTGTATGAAATAATTGGTATGACCTGAGCCGCAGACTGGGCTGCAGAAGTAAGTAGGGGCAGCCAGTCTCCAGACAGCAGCAGTCTGGTTGACAATAGGGCAAAGATAGCAAGCGCGCTGCACAGAGCGACTTCAGCGTTGACAATTCAAGAATTTATGCGTTCACTACTGAAGAGGAAGCAAAATAAAAATAAGCAACAGACAAGCCTCGTTCCTTTTTCCACAACCGGATTTTTCCAAACTTTCTTCTTTTTTATTTGCCCCTTCTTTTTTCGCGTTCTTCTTATTGTCGAAACATTCAGAAGCGAATTCCGCCAGTTTGAATTGAATGAGAGAAACGTTCGCCTCTTATCTCTCTCCCTTTCTTCTTCTTTTTCTTCTTCTTCTTCTTCTTTTTCTTCTCCTTCTTTTTCTTCTTCTTCTTCTTCTTCTTCTTCTTCTTCTTCTTCTTCTTCTTCTTCTCGTCGTCGGCTGTTGCTGCTGCGAATTCGCATTCCTTAACCGGCGTGTTATCTGCTTTAATTAATTGATGTCAATATTTCGAATTAGACGTTTCAATTATTAGGGTGAGCTGTGCTCGCCCGTTTTCAAATGTCGGCAATATAGCCTACCTTCAACTGTGTTGTTGGATATTCGGCGATAATTTTTTGTCTGTCACCTGTGTTTACAGCTAGCAAGCTATTTTTAGAATATTCAAATGTTATATCAATACACTGTATTTGAGATCCTTTTATACGGTATTTGAAAAATTGAGATTATTCCGAAGAAAATTTTATTATTAATCATTTTGTCATAAATAGTTTAAACTAAAATAATTTATAGCTGGAGGGATACTATTGCGCTTTGTTCATGTTTAAATAAATAATTACAATTTTTAGACGTTGAATATTGCTGAATTGATCACAAAGAAGCTTGCTATTGATATGTCTTCAATATTGTGCTTTGATACTATTGCGCTTTGTTCATGTTTAAATAAATAATAACATTTTTTAGATGTTGAATATTGCTGAATTGATCACAAATAAGCTTGCTATAGATATGTCTTCAATTGTAATTCAGCCTATACTTTTCCACAAAACTATTCTGGAAAATCAATTCTTTTCTGAAGAAAATAAAATTAACTAATTCTGGAATATTATTCGAGATACATAATATTTCTTCCCCAGGTCACTGGAATATTGGGATGATATTGCTTTATTCCTCCCCGTCAATATTGTAGGAAAAGTTTTGCAGTATATCTAAACAAAATCTTGATATCAATATTACTTATCAATATATTACAATATCTAAACAAAACATCTTGTCTCATTGACATGTTGAGTGAATGAGTTATAGCAGGACTCTTTTAAAGAGATTGATGATTGATGATTGCTGATTGATGTACGCTCGTTTACTAATGTTAAATCAGCTGTTTTGTGACAAGTTGAAAGAATCCTGCTGTAGTTTCTTGTTTATATTAAAAGAATGGAGTTACGAAGAATAGGGATGATTCGTATAGCTTCGAGGGATAGTTAGCAATTTTGGAGTAGAAAGAGGACCGCCATCCTGAGTGCCTACTTCCAATGCTATTGGGAGCTGGAGTTGAAAGACTCAAGAATATATTCAAGCATAATTTCAAGTATACTGTAGTCAGCAACCTTGGAATTTATTTCCAATGCTATTCTCCATAACAGTATCTTTACAATCACAGAATTCATCAATCAATTTTTGTGTGTTGTTCCAGGTACGTGAAGACGTGTCGATCGGGTTTGTGGTTGGCAATGTGGTGACACTGGACGGAGGCGGCAGCGGAGGCGGTGGTGGGGGCGGCGATAGGAAGACGGGGGCGGCAGGCGGCCATGTCATGTACACTCTGACGTCACTGTCGCCCGCTGAAAGCGCCTTCGACATGGATCGCAGCTCGGGCGCTCTGGTTGTCGCCAGGCAACTCGATCGGGAGACACGGCCTGAACACAGACTCGAGGTGGGTTGATTATAGAAATATCGATATCAGTAATATCGACTATTTAGAAAGGCGACAAATCTAATTAATGAGAATGATTACTAATTTGTATTGTATCGATATCGGTAACATCGATTATCGACTCTTAGAAAGAGTAATATCGACTACTTAAAAAGTCGAAAAATCAAATAAGAATGTTTACTAATTTGTATTGTTGACCAGTTTCAAGAAACTATGATAAACTATTATCATTGATAGTTAATGGCTAGAATTTGGATATTCAAAACTCACGTACACTATGAAATGTTTTATAGAACTTCATCAGAGAAAATTGAATACATACCATGCTTCCCACACACTAGATTAGACATTAGACACACATAGCTAGGCTGACTAGTCTAAATTATAATAATAATTAATAAGAAATTCTTGTTTTGCACCAAAAGAAAAGTCTTTGATCACTGCCAAAGGTCAGAATCAAACAAAATTAAATGACATACTTTATTTGGTGTTGAACGCTCTATAATTTTGCTATTAAAAAAGAGCAAAATACTAACAATTCAAATCAAATCATTTTATTTGCCATAAAAACAATTTCAAATCACAAAATAGAAATAAAATGAAATACATAACTTTATAATGAATCAATAATAATGATATAAAATAAAACAATAGACATAAAGTAAAGAATTAACTTATTAACTTCTGACACAGTGTCTGCTGAGATGTTGTGTTAACCAAACATAGTAAAAACACTAATAAGAACAAATATCGCTTATTTATTAGAAAATTTGAAATTATTCTCTTCAATAATTGTTCAAACACAAAGGAATCGAAGTATCTAAAAACAACCAAACGATAAAACTATATTAAAGAAAACTGATCGAATAGAGATACTAATATGAGCTAACAATCTATCATATTATTATTTTCGGCTGTTTAGGTAGGTACATTAAACTTATATTTGAACTTTTTTATTAGTATAATATTGACTTTACTCTGTTTAAAGCTCTATTAGCTGATTCAAAAAAAGCATGATACTCTTCATTTTCTAAAATATCATAATCCAATTTTTCAATGAAGGAATTCTGTGAACCATTGCCACGTTTTTGAATCCAACTCCTTACATTGTATCATCACATCGCAGTGATCATTACTGATTCAATTTATTCTTAATCTGATTTATGTATTGCAGGTGAGAGCACTGGACACATCAACATCGAGCAACCCACAGAGCAGCGCGGTGCTGGTTCGAGTCGACATAACCGACGTCAACGACAACGCGCCGCGCTGGGAACGCGACCCCGTCGTGATAGCCGTGCCGGAGGACGCTGCCGTCGGTGCCGCCGTCGGCAACTTCTCAGCAACCGACGCCGACGCGGGACCCAACGGCGAACTCCGCTATTTCCTGGATAGCGTCGAACCTGAGAACGGACGTTCGAAATTCGCGGTGGATAGGTTGACTGGGAGTTTGACGTTACTGGAGGGTGTGGATTTTGAAAGTGTGGCGAGGTATACGTTGGTGGTTAGTGTGAAAGATCAGGCAGTAAATGAAAGTGAACGGTTAACGACTAGTTTGACAGCCGTGGTCGAAGTTCAAGACACAAACGATAATTCCCCCGAGTTTCTAGCACCTTCCGATCACACCATCCACCTCGGCGAGAACCTCGAAGCCGGCGCGACCGTCGTCCGTATTGTCGCCGTCGATCGCGACTCGGAAGAGTACGGACGTGTCACGTACGCGTTAACCTCGGGCAACGAAGAAGGCCGGTTCACACTGAACCATGACACCGGTTTGCTCACCATTGCACGTCCCGAACCGCTACAACAGCAAAGGATCTACGCCCTGAATGTGACCGCGTCTGATCATGGGAATCCAGCAAGACAATCGCATTGTACCCTGCAGTTAGTGTTTAGGGGATCAACATCTACACCGCCCCGGTTCACGCAAAGCCACTACCATGTCAATGTGTCCGAGGACACCGTGCCTGGAACGTTTCTGCTCAAGTTGACCGCTCGTGCTCATGGCTCTGATACTGGTGAGTAAACACTTTTGGTAAAATATGCATTAGAGATGCAAGAATAGATTTCTTTAATTTGACGAGCAACCACGTATGACGGCATTGAATAAATATTTCGACAGCACGTCTGGAGTTACTGTATATGTTTACTAAAATTTAGATTTAGTGGCGGGTATCCTCGTTTCTTATGTGAAAGAAATGGAAATGTTGTCAATACAAAATAATACAGAAGCGGTATTTGGAAATAGATCTATGTGATAAGAGAAGTAGTTGAATTAGGTGAATATGGTTGATATCTCTTGAAAAATTGGAATTTTATTTTTTAGAAATTTTATATTAGGTTATTTGATGTCTTTATATATTTTTCGATTGCAGTGAATTATATTCATTTATTTAAAAAAGCACCTGAGAATTACACAAAAAAGGGAATAAACAAGAAAAATCAAAGTTGGAGTTTGATGGAATTATTCTGTTACAATCAACAGTAATTGTATTTTTTATATTGAACAGAAATTAAATTCAACCTGAAAAATATAATATCAAGGTACAAATTCATTGAACGTATGCACTATTTTTCAAAAGAAAGTCTACACTATTTAGGTTTGAAAATTTTATATAAAATTTGCTAGAAGTTCCTTTTATGTTTAAAATCATTAACATTATAACAATATTTAATTCACAAAGAGCATTCGACTATAATTTGAAGACAAAAATTAAGATCTTATCTATAATCTTCAATTGTTTTCTAGTATTTAAAGTATTTCTACCGTATATTTCTATTATGTTTAACCATACAGTTTAACTTACCTCACTAACATATTATGATACCATATTCATAAAGTCACTGACATTTCGACTGATTTTGTAGAAGTCTCTGGTTTCCAATTTTGAATTATTTGTGGGAATACAATCCAATGAACCTCTTATAAAATATTAGATTGAGTGCTGCTTGGATTGAGGTACAATCTCAATTTTTAAAAAGAGTTGCTATTGATATATGCTACTGAATGAAAATCTACTACTTGATCAGATCCTTCTCTTCAATAACGAAACTAAAGGAAGTGGAATGGAAAATCAAATAGTGTTGATTCTCACAGCTTTTCAATCTACAGACAGTTTCGCGTATCTTGGTAGTCATATTAATACTAATAAAGATAATAGAACAATTTTTCTTATCAGTTCAGAAATCAAGAACAAAACACCGGGAAGGTGAAGATGCTTAGTAGACACTTGAACTCTCGTTTTTCCTCTTCTATTCTTTGCTATTATTTTCTCTTTTATCCTCTTTCGCCTCTGCGGCTTTCATCTCACCGCTGCAAGATCGCTTATCTGTTTGGCGATTCAACATAAAATTGGAGCATTCCGACCGGTGCATTCTCCACAGGACTCAGTCAGTTCTCAGATCTGCATTTCAGACTGTGCTGTGTTGTGGCTCTCAGTCTGAAGAATAAAATGCGATACTCACGGTTATAAAGCTATGAACCGATGAGAATCATCTCAGAAATCTTTATTAAATGGAGATAATCTACTCGCAGAGCCCTTCTCTTCTCAAAGTCCTCCTCAAATCAAATTTACCCACCATGAAATAAATAATTATTTCATCAATAATTTCTAATAACAAATAAATAAATGATAATTATACAAAATGTCAATCACTTATATATTTATCTATTTATTACAAGCTCATTATAGTTCTCTATTTTGTACAAAATAACCAATTTTCAAATATTATGTGTTGAAAGTAATTTAATTATATGTTAACATATCATAAGAAATAAAATAATGTATATTATTATAATAATAATAATAATAATAAAGGTATCATTATTTATTAATAATCAATAACCAATTTATCAATATTATGAAAAGTTTTACCTTCTCTTGAAGTTATGTATTGTTGAGTCTAGACAAATTTTTACCAGAATAATTAATTTGATTTCTTGATAATTGAAAAATGTGCAAGCTATTCTTACTTACTAATAACTGGAGAGCTGTTTTCGTATTTTTT